>OX453081.1:11945808-12428308 GCA_949699795.1 Spicauda simplicius | reverse complement strand
TTTAATTAGTGAGTACCTACCATAGCAGGATTTATCCCAAAATGTTCTGATATTGTTCATAACAACGATAAAATATAACAAAAATATGGGGTTTATTTTGAGCAGTGATAGCCTAATGGTTGAAACTTGCCCTCTCGATCGGGAGGTCCGAGGTTCAAACCCAGGCACGCACCAATGATTTATGTGCGTATTAGAAATTAATTATCACTGCTTTTCGGTGAAGGAAAACATCGTGAGGAAACCTACACACCCGAGAGTTCTTAAAAAAAAAGTTCTCGGAGGTGTGTGAAGTCCACCAATTCGCACTTGGCCAGCGCGGTGGACTATGGCCTAAACTCTCTCATTCTGGGAGAAGACCCGTGCCCAGCAGTGGGCCAATAATGGGTTGATGCGATGGGGTTTATTTGGGGTTACAAGATTTGTAGCGTCTTACATTTTTCGAAATAGTGAGCGTAGACATTAATTATTAGCTTTGACGATGAAGAAAAATATTTAGAGAATACGTGCATGCCTAACAGATTTTTAAACAGATTCAAAAGTGTTATTATCTTATTTTAAGAGGAGCCCCAATTTACAGGTGGTAGAACCAGTGTAGTTCGTCTGGGGAGTTACCAACGCCATACCTATTTCTATCGTGAAGCATTGCCTGCTGGAAGGGTGTGGTTGCCGGCGCAATTTTATATGAGGCGACCATCATAGCCCTCTGAAATAGCAACGCATCTGTGATTGACTTCAGATAGAACCCATGTTCTATATGAAGTTGCTTACAGATGTCCATAATCTAGCACTGAATACAACGAAGGAACGACCTTATAGTTTTGCGTTTCGGTGTAAAAACTACCATTTTTTAACCGACTTCAAAAAAGGAGGAGGTTTCTCAATTCGAACGTATATATATTTTTTATGTTTGTTCGCGGATAATTTCCTCGTTTATGAACCGATTTGGAAGATTTTTCTTTTGTTGGAAAGGAGACATTCCAGGAATGGTACCATAATAAGGAAACCAGGATCTAATGATGTCATTCTAGAGAAATCGAGGGGAACTTTCGAAAATCGTAGGGGTGACTACTGCGTTTGTTAATTTTTCTATTGAACAATTTAAAGTACTATAATATAATGCAGGTCTGGAGTCGATCTGATGATGGAGCCGAAAGACAGTCGAGGGAACTCCTCAACGATTTACAGCAATTACCTTGTGTTTGAGCTTGTTTAATTTGTATTGATGGAAACGTTACACCTGTCTGGTCTGATGATGAAGACGAAGGACAGTTAAGGAACTCTTCAACGGTTTACAGTAGCTACCTTGTGTTTGGGCTGAATTCATTTATATTGATGAGAACTTTGCACCCATATGGGTTTTAAATGTCATTACAGGTCTGATTACGGAGACCATAGACAGTTGAGGGAATTCTTAAAATATTTACAGAAGGTACCTTTAAAATAGTACCCTATATGTTTAATTAATATGCTTAATATGTGGATACACAAAGCAAACTTCAAGACTTTATTTGAATACAAATATCACTATATACTCACTAAAAAGCGTGAAATAAAAACTTTTTAACAAAAAATATCTACCGACTTCCATGTCACAAAAAAACAAAAAAATATTTAAATTAATTTTGGTTTAGAACATACTCAGTACTTAGTACATAGTTCTGAAGTCAGCGCTCAACATATTTCGCTAGATGACGGTGATGAAACTATATCTTATATGTGCGCCGACTTCAGAACTATGTACTATGTGGCAATGGCAGCTAGAACAGAGGTTATATATTAATCATATCATACTAATATTATAAAAGCGAAAGTTTGTGAGTGTGTATGTTTGTTACTTCTTTACGTCTAAACGGCTGGAGCGATTTTTATAAAGTTTGGTAGGGAGTTAACTGATACTTTGGATTAACATATTATAGGCTACTTTTTACTATGGGAAAATATCTTACTCCCACGGCACAATCGATACATCTATTTTTTAACGCGGGCGATTCTGGGGGTAGTAAGCTAGTCATAAAATGAATGTTAGCCGGCAACATGCTACCTACTTTAATTTTATTATAAAATAGGGTACTCTTCTAATGACCCAATCTTAGATGTATCTCTACTTTATTTAAGAAGTCAGACGTACAATTCCTAGTCTCCACAGTAAAAGTTTTAAACTTTTGCAGTGGAGCTTAATGTTTAATATCAATATTTTAATCTCTGAAGGCCAACAAGTTACATTGAAACCCTATAACAATTTTAAAATATAGCCACGATTTTAAAATCTTTAAATATAAACACGTTTGAAAGCATGTCAAGGATCGCTTACATTTTTGAATCACGTTTTCCAGGAAACTTAAAGATATAAACTGGATATACCTAGTTTTTAACGTTAACTTAATGTGTGAGAAATTAAAAACGAGTGCCCATATACGACTAAGTTATTCCTCCGATCCTGCTTCTAATCTAGATCAAAATAACCTGGCTTAGGTTATTTTTCTTAGTTTAAGGTCTAATCTTACCAGAAGCGAGGAAAGAGAAATGTAAAGTGCATTAAAAAAACTGAATCTTAGTCAACAAAGACAAAAATAAGCATTTTTTTATCTAGAATGATAAGTAACGAAAATAATTCCGGACTGCTTCACAAGGACCCATATTAATAATACCCATATTTATTTGAATGTATGTATTGAAATGTATGTTAAATACCCTTTACGCTTTCTACACTCATGGCCCAACACTAGCATTTTTTCCGGTGTCGTGGGTACCATGGACACTCACAAGACGAATACACAAATACCCAGACCCAGAACGTCAAATCTAAACTCATCATTCAGATACCTGTCTGGCTGGGAATCGAACCCGGGACCCATTGCGCGTCAGACCAATATGGTAACCGCTCCGCAACGCGGGTCGTTAAACTAATTGAAACTAAAGGATATTTATTGTTGTTTTAAGCTGGCGAAAATTTTAATTTAATAATTAAACATTGTCACTCATTTACACTCATAGACTTAGGTGCTCTACATTTTGTTCCTAAAACCCAAATTTATCGGATATCTTTTATAAGTTAGATATCCACTCACAAGTTTCCCAAAAAAGATTCCCCCTGGCGAAAGACTGAAGGTCGAAGCCCGAAACACTAGCAGGAACACGTAGGCAGTTCCTGTCAAAATATAGTTTTGTCTGCATTTTCAATATCTTATGGTGTAAATGAGTCGTCACCGACACATAACCATGACGACATATGACTAGACTCGTAGTAAAATGTGTTAAATGTAACATAATGACATACCAATACGGGTAACTCGTAATTATCAAGACTACCTACATATATATTGCACGGTGTGAGAGAAAAGAGACTTAACTCAAAATTTCGGAAAATTGAGTTAAATATTCGTAACTTCTGCTACTAGATTACGTCTTAGAAAATCACTCCTCAATTAAATAGAGAGGGTAGTTATTGCAGTGTTGTAAAGCAATACTCAGGTACCAGGGATTTATACTTTCTTGAGAATCTGCCTAGGCAAAGAGGAGGATTCTGGAGACTCAAATAATCCCACCGTTAGCCATATGAGAGGCAAGAGGGATAGATGTGTCCGTGTTTTGTTTACATGCTAAAGAACAAAATGTTCTTTGATATTAGAGGCTAGTTGAAGGAGAAGAAGTCCCGGTATTAAAGATTTATGCTATTCGTAAAGGAACAAAAATAAATGTTACCTTCCCTGTATAAAAATCAGTAAAGGTGGTAGAACCAGTGTAGTTCGACCGAGGAGGTTCCACCGCCAAACCTATTTTTCTTGCGTTTCGATAGTAGGGTGTGGTTGCCGGCACATTTTCACATGAGGCAACCATCATAGTCCTCAGGAGTAGCAACGCATCTGTGATAGACTTCATATGAAACCCATGTTCATGGATGGCAGTAAACGCGTACCATCAGGTGGACTGTATGCTCGTTTGCTACTTCAGTTAGATAAAAAAAAGATAAGCGCGCACTTAAAAAAAACTCTGGAAAATGCGAACATAATGTTGTCATTTGTTACATCCACAAAATGCAAATTTAGCATTAGGTCCCTTTTACTTTCGGCTTACGGTACGTCACTCTACTGCCCCGCGTGTCATTTATTCCCTGTCACGTCACTCATTTGCCGTTTGATTTGTCACAGTGATATGAAAGTTGTATTTTATGTCGCCGATATTGAAACCACGTCGTTCAATTGAAATCATTCAAGAAATAGTTTTGACAGAGGAGGTACCACCGCCACACTTATTAACGTTTCATATGAGGTGACCTTAGTCTTGGGTAGAAAGACGCATTTGTGATCGACTTTGGATAGAACCCCTGTGCTACATGAAAATAACTTACAGATGGCAAAGGGTGGCAGTGGCCACTTAACGTCAGGTGAATTGCATGCTCATTTGTACTTCAATGTGATAAAAAAACCTTGTTATGCCTAAAGAAACTACTCAAAATGCGAACACAATATCATTTCCACAAATGCAAATTTGCATTAAATCCTTTTCAATATTTCTTATCAAATAATCAATTATAACTCAAACACACTGTTCGACCAATTCGGTCTTTAAACAGTTTTATCGATTTTTATAATATTACGGCGAAAACACACCTTTTAAGCGAACCTTTTACAGGTGGTAGAACCAGTGTAGTTCGACCGGGGAAGTACCACCGCCACACCTATTTCTAGCGTGAAGCAGTTCTTGCGTTTCGATGGAAGGGTTTGGTTGCCGGCACACTTTCACATGAGGCGACCCTATGACTATGATAGTCCTCGGGAGAAGCAACGTATCTGTGATTGACTTCAGATGGAACCCATGTTCTGTATGAAGTTGATTACAGATGTCGCAGGGTGGCAGTGACCACTTACTATCAGGTGGACTGCATGCTCGTTTGCTACTTCAGTCAGATAAAAAAAAGAACAAAAATCTAAAGTTTATGGCGTTGGTTTAAATATTCTGATTTTGGCACAATCTCGCGAGATTTTAGCTTATCGTTCATCGCTCTCAGTAAAACCTGCTAGTAAGAGTGCAGATCGAAGATAGAAAAGGCCTAACAGTACTATGCAAAACGGTTTGTGAGGTTTTAACCAATGTTTAGATTGATAGATATTCTGCAAAGTTTAATTGAGGACTCCGTAATTGCTAGCGATTCTCATGAAAGTCGAAACTCAAATGACTGTTCAGTCACAATACAAATACTATTGATTCTTTGTTTTATCAGAGTTTGTCTCTACAAATAAATAGTATTGTTTTTGTCTTCTTATGTTCTTCAAGAGTTGAGGTAATGGAAGGTCGCAATTTAATGTATTTCTATCTGACTGAAGTAGCAAATGAGCACGCAGTCCACCTGATGGTAAGTGGTCACTGCCGCTCATGGTAATCTGTAATCAAATTCATACAGAACATGGGTTCTATCTGAAGTCAATCACTGATGCGATGCTACTCCCGAGGACTATGATGGTCATCTCTGTGCCGGCAACCACACCCTTCCAACGAAACACAAGAAATGCTTCACGCTGGAAATAGGTGTAGCGGTGGTACTTCCCCGGTCGAACTATACTGATTCTATCAAAGTATGATACTTATTAGCATACACCCAAAAAGTAGTTAAAATCACTACGTATTATAAAATAAAGTTGCTTAATACTGTCTGTCCCCATGTATGCTTAAATCTTTAAAACTACGTTACGGATTTTAATGTAGCTTTTTTAATAGTTAGAGTGATTCAGGAGGAAGGTTTTTATGTATAACTAGCTGTACCCGCGGCTATGCCCGCGTGCAAATCAATGTATCGCAAAGTTTTTCCCGCGCAAATCTCCACTCAGTGGGAATTCTACGATAAAAGTAGTCTACATGTTGTTCCATAACATTTTCTATAGTAAAAAACCCGTAAAAATCGGTTTAGCCGGTCAAGGATTACCCGGACAAACACAGAGTGAAAAAAACGAATTTTAAGTGTGTATTTGTGGGTAGGTGCATATTGTTATGTAAAATGTTATGAAAATAAGACAAATCAGAATATCGTAAAACCCTTTTTTGTACCAATTTACAGTCTTAGTGGTCACATTAACAATATCGGAATACATCTTTTCAAACAACGCCTCCACATTTAAACCAAAGCGCATCGATTATAAAGATGGATTTTAACTTTTATGAATTGAAAAATACTATTTTAAGTAATTTTGGTCCTTTTAAATTTCTGAGTAAGATTACATATAGGTGAACCTACTTTTAACATTAATTTGACAACCTTGACGACCCGCGTTGCGGAGCAGCTACCACACCCGGTTCGATTCCCGGCCAGACAGGAATCTGAATAGATTCATGTTCTGGGTCTGGGTGTTTCTATATACGTCTTGTGTGTCCATGGTACCCACGACAGGAAAAAATCCTAGTGTGGGGCTATTGTAGAAATTGAAATTGTAGAAATTTTCTATTTTATTGAGTGTAGAAAGCGTATTTTTATAAAAAAAAAGTTTGTATGGAGGAGTACCGGGAGGCGGGTTGAAGGAATCCAAAAATTTTCAACAGAATCTTCATCCCAAATAGTCAAATAACAATCCCGCATTGAATTTCCAGGATTCCTTTGATTTGAAATATTAAAAATGTTAGAGAAATCGTTGCTACAAAACTTGAGTGGACGCTCAAAGGCGAATAGGCAGGCATTATGACCGCTTTTCAAAAGTGTGGGCGCAACGCTGGACGACGCCACGGCAATAGCTATTTTTCTATCAGATCTTATATTTTTCGCTAATAGTAAATTTATTAAAAACGTTTTACCCGTGGCCCCTAGTGCATCTAACTAAAACTAAAAATCTAATGACAGTATCAATGATACGTAAACTAATTTTGGTTCTACTATCATTTAAGCGGCGCTCAGGTATGTTTATAGTTTACCTTTATTAAGCCTTGTTTGTGGTTCATTAAAATTTGAATTTGTCGGCAAGGTAAATCCAAATTATTTTGTTACAAAGTACCTGACAGAAGTTAAACCTCTATTAATTTCATATAAACTTTGTGACACATTGATTCCCAGGCGGGCGAAAGCTTTGCATTTGCTACTTCAGTCAAATAAAAATAATAATAATAATAATGTACATAAGACAACTGGATTCGAACCCCAGACCTCGCGTTTCTAATCCGCCCGACTTGGCACCACATGGCTATCACGATTTTAATAACAGATGCGAAATTCACATACTTATGAGTTAAGAACATCATCTATTTTGGCTTATTTTGACACACTTTGTTATTCTAAAATTAATTTAAAATATGTTGTTATTTAAATGCATGTTTTCTATAACATTATTTATAATGAACATATCATAAATATAAAAAGAACAATAATGTTGACCTTGCTCATTTGTTATTAGAGCCAAGTGTTCATCAACCATGCTTCAATATTCATAAATGCAATTATTTATCACAAAAGTTGCAAAAGCTTCATTATAATAATAATTCATGATATAATTGTTATATCTTATTTAGATACTGATCGACTTATTAATGTTAGTATTTTGCTTAAAAGACTATCAATTGTATTTGTCCATAATATTTATTTTCGCTAAAAATGTACGGGTGTGGTCAATAACATAACTTTATTTATGCAATAATAGTTAAGAAACTATTTATGTAACATGAACATGGAGTGACAAATGGAGTCGATAATTTTATTTTGAAACAATGTTATAACATTTTATCGCCTTTGAATTATTGGATTCGAATAACTATTTTACTATAATAGTATGACGCGCCATCTGTTACCAATTGGGAATCCCTGTACCTACTCTAAGAGCGATTTTACATTAGGTCGCAAGCTGCGCGGCCATAGCGCGACAACGGATGCTTTTTTATTATTGAAATATTTCATAAATTCATAAATTAAATTAAAATCAATTTGAATCACATCTATTTTTATGATAATTGATAGTTACAAATTTATACGTATAAATTTTGAATGAATTCAGAATGGCATCCGGGCGGCCATTATGGCTACTGTCATGTCACACTACTGTCATGTCACACATTTTTACATTAGAATTTAACAAAATACACGACAATCCGAATTTTACGGATATATGTTGTCGACTCGAAATCAATGTTTTTTTATGTTTTATTATTTAGATAAGGTTTTAAGTAAGTCTATCGTACCCCTTGACGGACTTGTCAATATGGGACTTTGTCAAAACGAACTTCCATACAAACATTTATGCCCGATTTTAACGCTTTCAACCCATTTTTTTCGATAAAAAGCAGCCTATGTCCTTTCTCGAGTTCAAAACTATCTGTGTGCCCAATTTCATAAAGATCGGTTCAGTTGTTTAGGCGTGAATAAGTAGCAGACAGACAGACAGACAGACAGACAGACAGACAGAGTTACTTTCACATTTATAATATTAGTAGGGATAAATGCATAATATAGTGGAGGAACACTGATAATTTTAGATTTTTGACTTTTAGGGGGAAGGAAGTTCGCCGGGTCAACTAGTATTTTAATATTTAAAATGAGAACTTTTACATACTTAAGAAATGCTGACGCGTTATGGCTTTAAGGGTGTGTTATGTGAAATATAATTAGATAAAGCAAACGAACTAAGTTGTCAGTGGTAGTAGGGCATTTGTGACCATCCACAGGTAGAAATGATAATTTTATGTCAAATTTTCAATTTGGGAAATAGTAGCCGCTTAACATGGTGCGGCTTAAATTTGTTGGTATTTTATATACCTCATACAAAAAACCAATATTTTTTTTAAATTTCCATGATAAGGTGGTAGACCCAGTGTAGTTCGACGGGGGAAGTACCACCGCCACACCTAACATGAGGTGACCGTCACAGTCCTCGGGAGTAGCAACACATCTGTGGTTGATTTAAAATGTTCTTTATGTAGTTGATTACAGATGTCCATGGGCGACAGTGACCACTTACCATCAGGAGGACTGCATGCTCGTTTGTTACTTCAATCAGATAAAAACAAAGATAACTTTTTCGGTAATTGCTTGACTAGCATCGAAATAGAGTAGTAGTTATGTTGTAGCACATATAGTTATGTCCAGTGTTTCCTACGATACTGTGTTATGCATTACTATCCAAACATATCCATTGTAGTTTTCTATGTTTTCGAAAAACAAAAGCTAGCAATACATGTTGAAAGTACTAATCGAACTTCACTTTACTCGTCCTCTTATTAAGTTATGTCTACGCTAATTTAATATACCTAATGTGACAACCATGCTAACATTGCAATTTAGTATATCAACATAATAAAACTTCTGTCTGTGGGTGAATGATTGGGCAGATATAATTTTAATAGGGTATTTTTACAAATTGACCTTTTTTTGTGACGGTGAGGAAACCTACAAAAAGTACATCGAAGCCTTTGTAGAGACTCCGGGTTATGTGAGATTTTTACCCACTAACAGCTCCTCGGTGGCTTTCCTCTGCCATGGGACCCCGGGATCTCCAACAAAACGCACCGGTGACCCCTAGCGCGGCGCCCCTTACGGGCTTAGGTGTACGACAACATGCAGCCACACATGCCGCCGTCCTTTCCGGGATCGTCTGACTGGACGGTTGAAGCTCTAGCCGCTCGCAACCCCAGAAGCCCCCTTTCAGTCGCCCCTTACGACAGCCAGAGGATACCATAGCCGTATTCTACTCCCCGACTATAGGGACCCGACGCCGTGGGAGCGACGCAGGGTTATGTGGGATTTTTACCGCACTAAAACCCCCCCGGTGGCCGTCCTTGGCGCTGAAAAGGAGGACTCAGGGATCTCGACCGGAATCCTCCGAGCGCACTGCCCCATCGGGTTCCTCCCAGATGGGCGGCTGGGCCCACCGCTCCGTCTAGTCTTTACGACGGTATGCGACCACACATACCGCCGTCCTTCCCGGGATTGCCTGACCGAACGGTTCGAGCTCCCACTCTATCCACCCGCAATCCCAGTCCTTTCAGTCGCTTACCCAGCCAGACGGGCCACTTACCCTTACGACAGCCAGGGGATACCATAGCCGCATTCTACTCCCCGACTACAGAGAGCACAACCAGGCCTACAACTCTACTTGTAATTTAGGTTGTGAGACATAAGTCTTAAGGGTAGTAAAACACTATATTGAAAAGGTGCATCACTAGGAGGATAACGTTGGAAGGCCTCGGATGACACCCTTTTCAGACCAGAATAGCAGCACTTAACACTAATGTTACTGTTTTTCTTTGCGATAGAAATAATCTATTTTCATTTCATTTTATTTATTTCGTGGAAATTGTGGGGTGGTAGAGCTTCTAGGGTCAAGACACGAAAGGTTCTTTCTAAAAAAGATGTAAGTAGCAAACGATCATGCAGTGTTTACTACATGGATATTTGTAAGCAACTTCATGTAGAATAAGGGTTGTATCTGAAACTCTTCATTGTGGTTTTATGACGTCACTTTCACATGAGGCAAGATACTGGAGCTAACTTTCATTACCATGTAAAAAACATGATTGTAATAATATTAAAAAAAAATGATATAAATAAAAAAAAAGACAAACCCGCTGAGTTTCTTGCCGGATCTTCTCAGTTGAGGTCGTATTCCGATCCGGTGGTAGTGTAAGAAAAAAAAATGTAACTGACAATTTGTAAGTGCCCCCGCAGGCCTATACAAAATAAAGACATTTCATTTCATTTCATTTTACATGAGGCGACCATCATAGTCCTCGGGAGTAGTAACGAATCTGATTGACTTCAGACGGAACCCATGTTCTGTATGTAGTTGATTACAGACGTCCATGGGCGGCAGTGACCACTTATCATTAGGTGGACTGCATGCTCGTTTGCTACTTCAGTCAGATAAAAATGAAAGTGACTCGGTAACCACGCCTTTCCACCAAACCGCAAGAACTACATTACGTTTGGCGGTGGTACCTCCTTAGTCGAACTATATACGTCCCAACACCTTTATATAATAGACTACTTAAAATGTGCATGTAGATACATAAGAAGCGAACTCCCAAACATTAGAAATAAATAACACGATCAAACGCAACCTACTTTAAATAACGCAGTTCCATAGAAACCGCGAACCGAAAGATTTCTTTGTGTAAACACGCATGCAGATGCTCGGTCCATCACATAAAACAGTGTTGGCGGGCGTGCCAAAAAACACAAGGGAATACTCGGATCGAACGGACTTGGTACTTGGATATAATGGGTGTAACATTGCGCTGCTGATTTTTCTTTGGTAATATAAATAAATCGTACATTGGAAATAAACTAACCTAAACTAACCCAAATAATCGGATCGAATGGACTTGGTACTTGGATATAGTGAGTGTAATATTGTAGCGCTGCAGATTTTTTATTGGTAATATATAAAGCGTATATTGGAAATAAACTAATCTAACCTAAACTCAAAATTTGCACTTTGTTTAGCTTACAAAGTTATGTTCACATTTTCGGGGCTTTGTTTGCCATTTTATTGTTCGAAATCGTTATTTTGATGATATTGAGATGATATACTGATTTATAAGGAGTCATTTCAAGTGTTTATGTTAATAAATTTGACGAAACTTTGAGTTCAGTTCCATGAAAATGCATTATTTTTCATCATGATATTATCATCATCATATTGATGAAAAATAATGCATTTTTCATTGTGTATATTTTTTTAATATTACGATATTGAGTTGTACCAATCCACAATGCAGTCTACCCGATGGTGCATGGTCACTGCCACCCAGAAATAATCGTAGACACCCTCGGATTAATCTCACCTGAGGTTTTTCTTGAAAACAAGTAGTAAGTTAAAAGTCCCATTTACAGATTTGTTTATTTCACCCATGTTAAGGAAAAAGCCAGGGTCCCCCCACCCTTTTATACATACGCCCAAAGTAGTAATCACTACATAGTATAAAACAAAGTCGCTTCGCGCTGTCTGTGCCTATGTATGCTTAGATCTTTAAAACTACGATACCGATTTTAATGCAGTTTTTGTTAATAGATAGAGTGATTCAAGACGAAGGTTTTTATACATAATACATGCACAATATACTGGAGGAACACTGATACTTTTAGATTTTTTACTTTTAGGCGGGACAAAGTTCACCGGGTCATTAATTTATAAGAACAAATAACGAAAATAGAAAACGAAAATTATCTTGTATTATTGGTGTAGATACACTTATTAGGTACACATAATTTATTGGTATGTTGTCCTACTTAACCGTTGAGCAATTTGACGGTGTGTATAAAATTAATTATTATATTTATACGTCAGGATATTCTAATAAGGCAGTGGAAATGCAAATGTCGTATAAACTAGCAATTGCACTTGATAAATGCGATTATGCATTATTTAAATAGCTACTTACATTGAATAACTATCTTGGATCTTAATAATAATGTTGGGATCGTAAACCAAAAATGAATAAAATTATACAGACGGAAGAAACTGGTATTCACAATAACTAAAGGTATCACAAGTTAAAAACTCTTGTTTTTCCGAAAATAACTGCATTGTTGAAGTGAAACTTCTTTATCGGGGTTGGAAAAAAATTTAGTGTAACATTTTTTCGTTACGCGCCATCTTTTTCCGTTACGCGCCATCTTTTTCTTATCCCTACCACGCGTGATATTAGATAGATTATTATAGATTAGATTATTAGATCAAGTTTAATAAAAGCCTTTTATTAAACTTTATCTAATTTAACTTTATTTAACCAATTTCTGTAAAGTTGCATATAGTAAATTATTTTTTGAAAAATAACGTCATAAAGAAGTTTCACTTCTTACGAGTGTACGCTAGTACACGCACACATTTTTTAAGCACTGCTGTGTTCTGGTCAAAGGTTTGGTTAAGATAAACAGATTTATCCAAGGTCTTACAACCTAACCCTTAGACGTTATGCATCTGTGGCTGGCCTCAAGTAAGACTAATTTTATAGGTGTTGAAGATGGACTACATGTTCATTTGGTACTTCCATATTATATATAAAAATTAGGTATGTATATAATATAGTGTTAGTCGGGTGTCAAAGATTAAAAGTTTTGGCAGACACATCCAAAAACGAAGTGCGTATTAGATATTGATTATTAATAATTAAGAAAAGAAAAGTTTTTTTAATCTTCATAAATGAGCAATGGGACAATAATAAGATGACGACAGATATGAAATATAAAAAATAAAGGTATGCTGTAATGTGTCATTCTTATGGCATATATTACGATACTCTATAATTATTAATGACTAAGTACTTAAGACTTTATTGTAGTCATGTCTCAATTAACATATTAATGGACTGTTCTAAAATTAAATATGTAAGCCAGTATCAGAAAAATAAAAAACAAAAACAAGAAAATAATGATGAATTGGCTTTGCAATTTCATTCGAACCTACATCAAATATCTTCACACACAACTCAATTACTCCTATCGGTTAAGGAGTTTTCCTCATGTTCTCCAGAACCTATAGATGGATCCTAACCATATTTAAGTGGGACCAATTCGCAGCTCGTCTCTACACAATAAAAAAAGAATAATTAAAATCGGTCCACTAACGGCTGAGTAATCCTTGCACATACATAAAAAAAAGATACCGACCGAATTGAGAACCTTCTCCTTTTTGAAGTCGGTTAAAAACGGTTTCAATTTTATATTTAATATATAGTACGTGGCAATATCTTTTTATTGTAAATAATTCATTTATGTGAAAAACACAACATAGTTGAAATATAATAAAAATAAATATTAATATAACAAATATTTAAAAAAATAGTCATTAGTTTGCATTACAAAATAAAACAAATATATCTTTATTTTATTAACAACATAAATATCTAAATTAAGACATAATATTTTATATTTAAATAGAATATAACCTAACTAAAAATAATACATATAAACTATACAAATAATATTAATAACTAACAATTATACTAATAAGAAAAAAACATTAAATATCTTTTAATTTTACATAATACTAAATAATTTATGACCCTTCTAATTTCTGAATCGCGTGTTTTAGGCTTATTTAAACCGATATATCTACTATCTATTCGGTTTAAACACATTTAAAGAATAAATAAACTCTGCCAAGTTACTAAAAGAAAGGCATTAGAATACATTACAGAATATCCATTCACCTAGAATACAAATCAAGTGTAGAATATTTATGAATGGCTGTAAATGTTTAGAAATTCACTTTAAGAATTATTTACTTACTATCTAAAGTAACTCTTGACTTGTGAGTCGCTTTAAAGAGAAAATAAGGAAATAGTAAGTACCTACTTAACTGATTTTGCATAACAATTATGTATATTTATCTTAGTATGATTTTAAATATATTATATTTTACTGTAACTACTGGCTATAGAATTGACAACTTTTGACAACTTTAATAAAACTTATCAAGTGGACTGATAACCTGAAGAAGACGGCGGGTAACCGCTGGATTCAAATGGCTCAGGAATCTCAGGATGTGTTGGAATGGCGCCGATTAGGGGAGGCATATATCCAGCAGTGGACTTTCAAAGCTTGGTGGATAAAAGTATGGAAGTAGCTTCCAGATGTCCATGGTCGGCAGTGTCCAGTTATCATTCAAAGTGGTAGAACCAGTTCAAGGTGGTAGATCCAGTGAAGTCCGAACGGGGAATTCCACCGCCACACCTATTTCTAGCGTGAAGCATTTCTTTCGTTACGATAGAAGAGTGTGGTTGCCGGCACTCTTTCACATGAGGCGACCATCATAGTCCTCGGGAGTAGCAACGCATCTGTGATTGACTTCAGATGGAACCCATGTTCTGTATGAAGTTGATGTCCATAGGCGGCTGTGACCACTTACTGGTGGACTGCATGCTCATTTGCTACTTCAAGTCAGATAAAAAAAACATTAGGTGAACTGCATTATGCTACCTTCATATCATAAAGTATCAAACCCTCCCAGTCCCAGTAGCAGAGGGATAAAAACTCACAACTGCAAAAATAGATCGAAAAATGTACATACCCATAATATATTTGAAAACTATGTGCCAACACGTAGTGACGCAAGTGCGCTTGTGTGAGTGCTGACTAATGCTGGTTATATCTTCACCACTAATTGGTCAAAGTGCTGAAAAGAATTTAGAGTTACGGCTTGATAATTAATTTATATTTGATACACTGGAAACAAAGCTTACCTATAGCAATACATTTCATCCTTTTCTTATTTAAAAAAGCGATTTAAAAAACGATTTTTTTTATCCGACTTAATAAGCCAATTTTAATAAGACTTTTGTAAGCGAATTCATATAGAAAAAGGGGATTTACTTCAAAATCACAGTTCAATTCAATGCATTATTTAAATAGAGCTGTGACAGCCTAAATGTTGAAACTTGCCCTCTCAATCCGGAGGTCCAACGATCAAATCCAGGCACGGACCACTGAATTATGTGCGTGTTAGAAATTAATTATCACTGCTTTTCGGTGAAGTAAAACATCGTGAGGAAGCCTACACACCGTCTTTAAAAAAAGTTCTCGGAGGTGTGTGTGAAGTCCACCAAATTCGCACTTGGCCAGAGCGGTGGCCAATGGCCTAAAATTCTCTCATTCCGAGAGAAGACCCGTGCCCTGCAGTGGGACAATAATGGGTTGACGATGACACATAAGCATTGTTACTCCAGAGGTCTAAGATGGTCGCCTCGTATTAAGGTGACCCGGCAACAACACCCTTTCATCGAAACGCAAGAATTGTTTCAAGCCAGAAACAAGTGTGACGATGGTACCTTCCCGGTTGAACTAAACTGATTCTACTACGTAGCGAAATAATTATAATAATACATAACGTTACTGTATTGCATATAATTTATTCTATTCTATATTATACACCATATTAATTATGAGCATGGCAACATATTAAGATATTGTCACGTGATCAATAGTTTGCCAAAAAAATAACAACAATGTATAGAATAGAATTTCTTTCAGCGATGTAGTATCGTTTTTATTTATAAACTTTATATAAATATAACATTACTATAGATACAAGCAAGGCGACCATCTTAGTTTTTTTTCTTTTATTTTTTAATGGGTCACCTGACGTACTTCGTTCCGCCTAAAAGTCAAAAATCTGATATTATCAGTGTTTGTCTACTATAATATACATGTATTATACATAAAAACCTTCCTTTTGAATCACTCTATCTATTGAAAAAAATTGCATTGAAATCCGTATCGTAGTTTTAAAGATCTAAGCATACATAGCGACAGACAGCGAGAGGCGACTTTGTTCTATATTATGTAATGATGGGCGTCAGAGGCAACTTAACATCGTTGCTGCTTCTATTAACAAAAAAGTTATATGACGTTTGATAACTAGGCGTTGTTAATAATAGTTATCAGTTCCAGAAAAGTAATGCGTTTTCCTTAATGTGTGTTATATGATGACCCGAAGAGGCAACAGGTAACCGCTGGATTAGGGCGGCTCAGGACACATCGGAGCGGGTTAGGTTAGGTAGAAGGTCTATATCCATCAGTGGTCTGTCAAGAGGGTGATAGATAAGATAGGAGAGGTGATAGAGAAGGAAAACTTGCATACACCACAAATTCCGTGAGTAAATCTACGCCCCTCATTGCTCATCGCACCTTCTGGTCTTTATGTGTGGTCGCATGCTGCCGTCTATCCCGGAGTTGCTCTGCCGGATGGTTCGAGTTCGCAGTCTTCCCGCCCGCAACCCTTGAAGCCCCTTTTAGTCGCCTCTTACGACAGGTAGAGTCACACCGTCGCCCTATTCTGATCTAGGAACTACAGGGAAAAACACACCTAAGAATTCTCTAAAAAAATTCAAAATGTGTGTGAAGTCAACGTGGTGGATTACAGTCCAAAACATTCTGAGTCCAGACCCGTGTCCAGCAGCGGGTATATGGAGCTATGAAGAGAAACGAAACCGCAGGATTGCCCAGCATTGGGAACATTCGACGACACACAAACACCGTTTATACATTTTATAATCAAAAGTTCGTATCTCGCCAAGTGCAGTGGGTGCATTACAAAAATACTCGCTAAAATTCAAGGTTGTTTCGAAAATAACGCGCCGAGCGTCTGTTCAATGCATCTTGGGATTTTTGTAATGCACTAGTACTTGCTAACGGTGTTACTTGTGTTGTTCATTACTGTCCAACGCTGGGCACGGGTCTTCTAGTTAATTGGTTTGTTCTTGAAGGACGGAGTTTCCTGTGTTGTCTATTCTTGTCCACTCAGTTTCTTCTGTTAATTATTGTCTTACAACTGAGCATGGGTTTCCAAGGAAAGACGGAGGTTTTGTGTTGTCAATTATTTTCCCACTGCTAGGCTAGTGTCTTCTTAGAATAAGAGATTCTTAGGCCATTGTTCTGTAGTCAATTATTGTCCCACAGTTGGGCATGGGATCTTCTAAGCGTCACTGCGCTGGTCAAGTGTAATTTGGTAGACTTTGATTACCCTTGAGATTATTTTTCTGGTTATCGAGCATTTCTCTACTTTTGAAGGCGCTCTTAACCATCACAATACTTATTGACGTACGTAACAGTACCTGCTGTGGATTTAAGGATAGATTTTCAGACTACCCGCGTTGCGGATCGGTCACCGCGCACCGGTCTGACACGTAATGGATTCCGGGTTCGGTCCCCGGTTTGGTACATATCTGAAAGATGACTTTAGTTTTCTGTTCTGAGTCAGGATTCTTGTAACACAAAGAGAAAATCGTAGTGGGAGTCCATGAGAGTAGAAATCGCTACTTATAATTGTTGCCTACATTTTATCATGATTTCTTTTGTCCTCAGTGACTGTAATATACTTATGGTCGAACTAAGGGCTGGCTGCGATGTTCTATGATTAGGTAGAATAGAATTTGCTAAACTGCATGTACAATTGCTAGTTAATCCTTTGAAAAAGTTATTAAATTAGTTGATAGAATGCAATTCTACTCAGGTTAATGATTAATAGATCTTTATGAACAAAATCTTGAAATACATAATTAATCCGCCATACTTCTATACAACACAAAAAATTCTAACGTCCATCTCAAACACTTGTGTCATTCCTATTCAAACACACACATACAAGCCGCCATTTTTTCTAAACCACATGTTCAGCCAAACCACGCCTAGACGAATAAATAAAACTCTAAAATAGCACGAGCTTCCTGCGATTCGGGTTCTAAATTTAAATTTAAAAATGGCGGGCGTTCCATCCGGCGCGGGCGCAAATTTGTGCATAAAACTGCATCGCGCATTAGCCGATCTAAACATCAAAAATAGAATTCGCTATTCGGCCAGTGCACACGTACGTATTCCAAATTTAAAATTTATAATTTTATTTTTAATTTTAATTGTTTTTTTCGATCTAGGCCATTTTCATCCTGACGAAGGGGCAATCATACTGGTCTGATACTCAGTGCTTTCCAGGTTCGATCCCTGGCTTGACATATAACAAAAGATTTTTTTTTCGGTTTTGGTCTGGGTGTTAGTGTATTTGTCTTTGTATATGTCCATGGCAAAATCCAAAATTACCTAATATAGTGCTATGAGTAGGTATAAAAAATGTAATTATTTCCTCATATTTAAACGCGGGTTTCAGAACGCTACTTTATCTATATTTTTACACTAATAGCGCTTTTAAGGAAAAATAATTATTACCTACTTTAAACTACTATACACAATAACTATACTAACTTGTTTTTTTTAGTATGATGTTTAGTGTTTGCAAAAAAAACACTATGAACAGGGCTACATTTAAAAAAAAATAACGCTCTGTATCTACTCGTACATTTTAAACAAATTATAAAAATATATTTAAATTTAGTCATAAATTCTTCCTCGGTTCTATTTGCAAAAAATACAAACCGAAGAATCAAAGATATGAATATGTGTTTATTTTTATTAAATAGTAATTTTGTTTCTGTACAATACGTAGTTCTATTTTTTTCTTTTTTTTTCTGTTTTGTACTTTTTAGTTTATTTAAAAATCAAAGATAAATATGAATATGTACTTAATTTTAATAAGTAGGTAGTAATTATGTTTTTGTACAATACGAAGTTCTATTTTTTCTGTTAAGTTCTAGTGTACTTTTTAGATTTTATTCAAATCTCTTTGCGATCATTAACCATAAATCGTGCAACTTGCTACTTCAATTCCATACATTATTATTTAACAAGTAAGCAACAAATTTTATAACCCATCAAACCCATGTACGGAAGACTTGATCATCCATAATTCACGTTCAATACAACCTGATTCGAGTTTCTCCGATAGAGATGTAAACTTTGATTAATGGTACAATGTTACAGAAAATAATACCCAGCTAATTTATTAAGTAAGGGTAATAAATGCAGGCTTTTAGAAACTGTGATGACTAAGAATTAGAAGGTTGTTTGAGTAATGGACGTGTTATATATAGTTACTAGCTGTACCCGCGACTTCGTCCGCGTGGCACGCAACGCAAGCCCTCAAGGATGAATAATTTTCCCCGCTTTTTTAAACATTTTCCATTATTTCCTCGCTCCTAATAGTTGCAGCGTGATCTTATATAGTCTAAAGCCTTCCTCGGTAAATGGTCTATTCAATACAAAAAGAATTTTTAAATTCGAACCAGTAGTTCCTGAGATTAGCGCGTTCAAACAAACAAACAAACAAACTCTTCAGCTTTATATATTAGTATAGATGTTACATATTTACGCAACTTCGTCGGGAAGGTTTTTGCAAGTGTATATTTGTATGTTTGTGTGTATGTCCGTTTTTTTGGCACGCACTTCAGACCAAATGCCTTTTGGGATTGTATGAAATATTATTAGAATCGACTTAGTTTTCAGAGTGATATAGTCTGTGTAAATTTGCACTGGCGCCTTCCATTGGAACATCCTTGGGTAAAAATCCTACATAACTCGGAGTCTCTCCCAAGGCTCCGGCGTACCTTTAGAAGGCTTCCTCCCCGTCATCAAAAAAAAAGGCTATGTAAATTTAAATATGGCGCTAATGCTGAGAGAAAAAGGACGGAGGAGTATAAAATGGAAAGTACGTCAGAATAAAAAAAAAAATAAAAAAAAAAAAACAAAAATGGATTGAAGATAATTACTTTTGGATTAACCAAACTTCATGATTTTGACAAAGCATATTCTAAACTGATACGTAATGACAAATGTTCGTTACAAAAGGATTCAGCAAATAAATAAAAACACGCTTTAAAAAACACTTTATTACTTTATTCACTCATAGCTGGGGCTATGAGTGTAGATTTTCTCCTGTGTCGTGGGTACCATGGACACACACAAGACGAATACACAAACACTCAAACCCAGAACCTGAATCTAAACTCATCATTCAGATACCTGTTTGGCCGGGAATCGAACCCGGGACTCATTGCGCGTCAGATCGGGATGTTAACCGCTCCGCCACGCGGGTCGTCTTTAAATAAAAATATCTTTGATTGTTACATTGGATAGATTCTTGTACACAATACTCAAAATAAATAAAACTATTCTATTAAATGAGACGTCTAAGTAATAATCATACCGGCTGGAGACGCAGATGTTTCCGGAATCAATTCCCGGCGAAGCATCTAAATAGTAAACTTAGATCTACGCCTGGTTATTTGCGTACATATTTATATGTACTCTCCCACTCATAAAGAAGAAGAAGTGAAATGGATAGAATTTTAATATTTAAATTATTTCTAGCAGCTGAAGATAAAATAAATTATTTTTAAGTAGGCTTTTATAGAGAATGGACGTGGTTTTCTTTGGGTCTACATCGGAGTAACTGAAAATTAATTGTCAGTATTAAAGTTTGGTCTGTTTTTATTTAAGAGTTCCATGTTGTAGCCTAAAGATGGCATGTGTCGGTTGGTGTTACACAGGAAGACCCTACTGTCGTCAACCTATTAACGTCCCACTGCTGGACACGGGTCTTCTCTCGGAATGAGAGAGGTATAGGCTATAGCCCACCGCGCTGGCCAAGTGTGAATTGGTGGATTTCACATACCTCCGAGAACTTTATTTTTTTTAAAGAACAAGGGTGTGTAAGTTTCCTTACGAGATTTTTCTTCACCGAAAAGCAATGATAGTTAATTTCTAATACGCACATAAATCAGTGGTGCCTGGGTTTAAACCTCGGACCTCCTGTTTGAGAGGACAAGTTTCAACCATTAGGCTATCACTGCTCAATCCCTTTCAAACATGCATATATAAATACACGCATGTACAAATATGTTTTTTTTTATTATAACGTAAAAACTCCACAGATTGATCGTCCGTGGCTTTTGTCACAATAGTTCTTCTTTTTTAACACAATAAGTCTTTATTTCTTAGCTCCACGTTAGGCCATCGCTGTCACCATCACACTGTCGTGTGCGGTGGTGGCAACGTTGGCAATTAAAGAAATCTTACAATTACGCCTATATAGGACCATTTATTTATTAATTTGTTTGTACAAATATGTACTTACGTAACACTAGTGTTGTGCACCCTGCCTTACCCCACCAGATTGCCTTCTTTCAGTCTGCGCAAATAAACATTGTCGATAATACGCAGCGCTGCCCATCTATACGTACGGACGTAAAATGTTTATTTTATACCAACTAGCTACCTTCAGGGTTTTGTTCCAGCCAGATTTGTGTTTAAAACAGACTTTGAGATGGATCAAATGTTGAATTAATTCGAGAGATATGGTACGCTTTTTAGGAAATTCTTGATAACATAGGTTCAAAGTGGTAGAACCAGTGTAGTTCGACCGGGGAAGTACCACCGCCACACCTATTACTAGGCATTTCTTGCGTTTCGATGGAAGGGTGTGGTTGCCGGCACACTTTCACATGAGGCGACCATCATAGTCCTCGGGAGTACCAACGCATCTGTCATTGACTTCAGATGGAACCCATGTTCTATGTGAAGTTGATTACAGATGTCCATGGGCGGCAGTGACCACTTTCCATCTGGTGGACTGCATGCTCGTTTGCTACTACAGTCAAATAAAAAAAACATAGATATACGATAGATCAGTCAAGAAAAGTTCTAAAGTTGTTTTAAAATTGGTAGATTTTACAGAACTAGTCACCCGTCACATCGGTCGAAAATCGACCGCAATTTAAATTAAAAAAACAAACTTCATATTGTCCAAAGTAGTACGAATATTTCTCTAATTCAAATAAAATGTAATGTAAGTTTTAAGTAACTTTGAACGCAGCCGTTAAATATAAAAAGAGGTTTAATTAGCTTAACCGCATTTAAAAGCAATAGCGGGTATTTTGACAAAGACACTGATATTTCTGACGATATGTGTTCTCATAGTAAGACATTGAATGTTCTATTTCGTTTTTAGTTGATTTTATGTATGTTTAAGCATTATTTGAAAAAACGATTAACATTCTGCACTCCTTCCCTACGTCCACTATAATTGTGCAAAGTTTCATACTAATCCGTCCGCGGCATATTACTTAAAAATGCTTCACGTATAATATATAGATATTTTACACTTGAAAGTCTGTAAAAATATTTCTTGATAATTCTGTCCAATCAATTGCATATAAATTTTATTATATTGAACTAATCGTTATAATACACTAGCCGTCCCGACAAACGTTGTTTTGCCATATAAAAAAATTAAAAAAATGTTAAGGGTTTTCCCCTTAAGGAGTATGAAAAATAGATGTTGGCCGATTCTCAGACCTACTTAATAAGCATATAAAATTTGGTAAAAATCGGTCAAGCCGTTTCGGAGGAGTATGGCAACAAAAACTGTGACCGGTATATAATGTGATCGGTATATAAGATATTTAGATTTTCGCAGGATATCTTTAAAAAATATCAAATGTGAGTAAGAAACAAAAACAAAATTAAATTATTACCGCGTTTACAAATAATTCTTTGGTTAATGTAATACATCTCACATTAGTACAGTATTTTTCTGAACCATAACATCACTCAATCAATCAATCGTTTATTTGCATGAATATAGGTACAAAGCTCTTGCGTGTATAATATTACAAAATTCAGTCTCTCTATATTCTACCCATTGAGGCATACAAATACAAACATTACGTAAAATACATAAAATTGGAATCATTTAAATCTACAATACATAATTTACAATTTAATAATGATAATTATGAAAGAAATATGATAATCGGGACAGCCATCCATCGTTAAAAGGACTTCGAATTTCGATTATCCTTGATGCGATGGACGCCAACATAGATAAATACAAACACCCAGACCCAGAAAAGAAAATTAACTTCATAATTTTAATGCCTGCATGGACGGTTAACGTAACCCAAAATTAACTGCGTGTCAGACCGGTATGTTCACCGCTATGCAGGCCGTCTTCCCCTTTTAACGAGCCCTTAACCCTTACTACATCCTATATGAGACAAATAAATTTAAAAAAAAAACTTAAAACGCTTTCTAAACTCATAGCCCCACAGTAAGATTTTCTCCTGTGTCGTGGGTGCCATGGACACACACAAAGACACACACAAATACCCAGACCCAGAAAAAGAAACTCATCTTTCAGATACCTGTCTGGCCGGAAATCGAACCCGGAGCCCATTGCGTGTCAGACCGGTGTGTTAACCGCTGCGCCCCGCCGTCATCAAAAAATGATAAAATATAAAGGATCAAATCGATTCATCGAAACCAAATCCGAATAACAGACAACGAATGAACCAACAAAATCATGTTCCGAATTCAAGAGTACCAGATCTAAAGAAACCTATTTATCTCTCTAACGACTCAGCTCGAAACAATTTCGTAAAACAATACCGATAGAGCCGCGAAGGCTCTATTTTGAGCCGTATTGTAGAGCCGTAGAGTCGCTCGATCCCCCCCATTCCCCACCACATAGTCGTATGAGTCAAGCGCGCGGGCGCCGGTGTTGCAACCGAAATTCTACCAGTTCTAGACAATAGCATTATTAGCTAGAAGCCATTTTGAACCTAAGCTAGGCTAAGGCTTACACGGCGTTCTATATTTTAATCCCTTTAGCGGATAGGCCTTGTTTCTCATCTATTGCAAAGTTGCTAGTATTAAGGTTAAAGATTTCTTAAAATATTTTACCAATAGCTGATAGATAATTTAAAATATGGACGCAGGAATGCAAATTGTCGTATTCCGAAAAATAGAATTTAAGTTATATTAGAGCAGTGATAGCCTAATGGTTGAAACTTGTCCTCTCAATCGGGAGGGCCGAGGTTCAGACCCAGGCACGTCCCACAGATTTATGTGCGTATTAGAAATTAATTATCACTGCTTTTCGGTGGAGGAAAATATCGTGAGGAAACCTACACACTCGAGAGTTCTTTAAAAAAAAAGTCTCGGAGGTGTGTGAAGTTCACCAATTCGCATTTGGCCAGCGCGGTAAACTATGGCCTAAAACTCTCTCATAATATATAAAGCTAATATATTATATTTTTATATATATTATGGCATATAATTATTTCTATAGTTGTCTTATTAATAATATAAATGTTAAATTTTGTTACAATACGTCTTTATTAACGGTATTGATGGGACATGAGATATTCTTTATTATAATAAAAGTAATGCGAGCAAAGCCAATTAAAGCCAAGGATTAAACTAGACACATATAATTTAATTTAGAATGTAACATAATGAAAAGAAACACCTTTTAACATTGTAAAACACTACATATAGAATAAATATTTATTTTGCTGTTAAACCGGTTTTGTACATATATTTTTAGTTATTTATTAAGTAAATGACATTTATCTAAGATTATGCAAATGATTTTTTTCCATGACATGCGTGTCGCATATTCTCCGTGATCAGTGGACACTAGAAAAACATTCATTACGTATTATGAACTAGCTTTGTGCCACGGAGATAGTTCCTTTATAATTACTATTTATTATTATCAATCCATTATTTAAAAGTGGTAGAACGTTTATGAGTGGACCAGGCAGGTACCACCGTTACACCTAATCCTGTGAAGCAGTTCTTGCGTTTCGTTAGAAGGGTGTAGGTCGTAGGAAGGGAGGGGTTAGAATTCAAAGTCGGCTCAATTTCATATGAAGCGACCTTATAGTCTTTGGCAGTAGAAACGCATCTGTGATTGACTTGACAGAATCCTTCTTCTGTATGACGTTGCTTACAGACGTCTATTGGCGACAGTCCGAAAAGCAAGCACTATTCCACGCAAGACGGTGTGACTGTGGTACTTCTCCGGTCGAACCATATCGTCCGTGGAAAGGAAATGCTAAAGTGCCATAATAGCATTTGTGAGAAATGAGGTTTTAAGTAATTTTTACAGTAAAAAATCATGTCACCTTTATTTTTGGTGGTATGTTGAGTAGTATGAACTCCCAACAGGAAGATCCCACCAAATAAACGTGAAATTATTTCTGTTCTGTAATACAAAAAATAAACCTCATTTCCCACAATTGCACCAGCACCAGGTAGAACCAGTGTAGTTCGGCCGGGGAAGTACCACCGCCACGCCTATTTCTAGCGTGAAGCATTTCTTGCGTTTCGGTAGAAGGGTGTGGTTGCCGGCACACTTTCACATGAGGCGACCATCATAGTCCTCGGGAGTAGCAACGCATCTGTGATTGACTTCAGATGGAACCCATGTTCTGTATGAAGTTGATTACAGATGTCCATGGGCGGCAGTGACAACTTACCATCAGATGGACTGCATGCTCGTTTGCTACTTCAGCATAATAAAAAAAATGCTTATTTGGCACTACCTATAGCATTATTTTCTTTCCACTAACAATATGCGTTCTTCTACTTATTTATACTAACTACATAGAAATTACTAACTACATTAAATCTAAACGAAACAGACTAACAAACATTCACTTTTAATTAGCGAATAGATTGTAACGTTAGAATATTATAAAACACGTAACTCGATAGGAGTAGAAAAAACAGGTTGGGTGAGACTGGTTGCATTGTTTTATCATTATACGCACTTCGAACCTTGTGTCCTAGGTAATAGGGCTGAAGTAAAGGGCCCTGGACGAAGGTTAGCACATAATAGTTCCTTAAGCAATCTCTTAGGGCTATTCTTTATAATTGAGGATCCGGAAAATTTTTGTTCGATGCCCTTTTGTCTTTTGTTGTATCTAATCTACTTTGTAGTATGTGAAAAAGTCCTTTCTTATGTAAATACTAAAGATGTCAGAATTATTTGTAATTTTACTACTATGATAGAGCTATCTAATCACAAGCTTGTCGAATCTCGAACGAGAGCCTAAGTTTGTAACAAGTGAATTATTATACATTTTTCTCTATACATATAGAGAAATAAGCTGGAAAATACCTAAGACCTAACTCTATCGTAAATCAGCAGAGTTAATTGTTATGTTTTAATTTCAAAGATACGAAAAAGTAAAGACACGAGGAGTTTTAATTTAGTCCATATCGCCTGCATTTACCATAGCCTAAAAGGAAAACCTATTAGAAATATGATTTTGAGTCATAATTCCATTTTTAACTGACCACAAATATTCACGAGGAGTGACCACTAGCTATCAGATAGGCTTCATGCTCGTTTGATACTTCAGTCATATATAAAAAAAAACTTTGTATTCAGCGCAACCTCAGCTCACACTTGACTGATTTGTAGCATTACTGATTGTAATAAAACGGAAATGTAAAGACACACGAGGAGTTTTAATTTAGTCCATATCGCCTGCATTTACCATAGTGAAATGAAATTAAATGAAACGTCTTTATTTTGTATAGGCCAACGAGGCTTTTACAAATTGTTCAGTTACATTTTTTTTCTTACACTACCACCGGATCAAAAAACGACCTCAACTGAGAAGATCCGGCAAGAAACTCAGCGGGTTTGTATTTTTTCTTATTTATATCATTTTTTTTATATAATTACAATCATGTTTTTATACATGGTAATGAAAGTTAGCTCCAGTCTAAAGGAGAACCCATTAGAAATACGATTTAGAGTCCTAATTCCATTTTTAACTGACCACAAATATTCACGAGGAGTGACCACTAGCTATCAAATAGGCTTCATGCTCGTTTGATACTTCAGACATATTTAAAACAAAATCTTAGTGTTCAGCGCAACCTCAGTTCACACTTGATTGATTTGTACATTTCTTTGTTAAGCTTTAAAGGACATTTTCTTCATCTAGTATTTATTCAAAGAAAGGAACAAGAAATAATATAAAGTATTTAAATACGATCTGTGGATATCTTGGCATAATAAAACGAAAGCCGAAGCCAATTTTCAACAACAAATTTTGTCTATGACTCAGTGGCACCCGCGCATATCAATTGTCTCTGGTTAGAATTTATTTTGTATATCCCGGTTTACTATGTGGGTGAAGGATTTGGTCAGATAAACCACGCGTATTATAATTTTACAACAAAACAAATTTCAATGAATTTATGTCGAAGTGAAATCTAGTATTTCACTTCGACATAAATGTTTCATGCTAGGCATGTTTCATTGAATTTTTGTTTGCAAATTGGAAGAAAAGGCAGCCTTGGATCGGTTTCTTGTGGAAAATTAGACCCATCATTGTTGATGAATGTAAATGAATAGCACTGGCCATTAGGTGGACTGTATGTTAGCTCCTCCTCTCAATCCTCACGGATTCTTTTCTACTCGGGGGTGCAAAAGGGATATGTCGGACTCTTACCGACTGAAAACTCCGCGGAGTTCCTCCAGAGGAACTCCGCGGAGACTCCGCGGGAGACAGAGGGACTCCGCTGTTCTAGTGTTCTAGAAAGCTTTAGAATTATATTCGCGATCCTACAACGGTAGTCGACGCTGGTGTTAACATAAGCCACGTTCCGAGATTGCAAAGCTCTTCTTAGTGGTGGCCCTCATGAGAGCCCTAAGGCTACACTTAGAAGCAGTTACAGGCCCAAAATGGTTGTAACTTGGCTTATCAATCAGTTCGAGTTTCAGATCCCGGGCAACCAATGATTATTCTTAAAAATTATGTGCGCATAGAAAAAGAAATCACAACTTTAAAGTGGAGAAAAACATCGCAAGGAAACCTAAGAGTTCTAAAAAACGTTTTTATAAGTCTAATAGTTTAAACTTGCCCCCTCAATCGGGAGTTCCAAGGTTCAAACCCAGGCACTGATTTATGTGCGTAATAGGAGTTAATTATTACTGTTTTTCGGTGAAGGAAAACATCGTGCGGAAACCTACACACCGGAGAGTTCTTTAAAAAAAAGTTCTTGGAGGTATGTGAAGTCCACCAATTCGCACTTGGCCAGAGCGGTGGACTATGGCCTAAAACTCTGTCATTCCGAGAAAAGACCCACACCCAGCAAATAAAGGGTTGAAAACCACCCTGGTGGTCCTTTATAGAATTCTAGACAGATCTGATTTATCTTCCTCTATGCACATTAGACAGATTATAACATGATGCGGTTATAAACGCATAATAGAAATAATAACCATCTTTAATACCTAGGACATTTCCTTCCAGCTATTATTCTAGTATTATAGACCACCGTGACTATATATTTATATTGTAGATAAAACATTTATGTCTACGTAAAAACTAATTATAAACTAATTGCAACGTACAAATGTTTTCTTGGTCATAATTTTTTAATGTTCTATTATTTAGAAGCAATGAATCTATTCTATTATCGCTATTAAGTTTTTTAATCAATTAAAGTAGCAAACGAGCATGCATTCCACCTGATAAGTGGTCACTGCCGCCCATGGACATCCGTAAGCTTCATATAAAACAGAGGATCAATCTAAGATCTCTGATGCGTTGCTACTGCTGAGGGCTAAATTGGTCACCTCATATTAAAGTTAAAAAGAGGAAAATTTTGTATTTTTGTATGTTTGTCATGAATTAACTTAAAAACTACTGAACCGGTTTTAAAAATTCCTTCACCATTAGAATGCTACATTAACCCTGAGCAACATCGGCTATTTTTATTACTAGAATATATAAGGCGTCTTCGCTAAAACTTGAGTAATGTGATTCAAAGTGTCAAAAATTCTGCCCAAAAATTTTTTTCATTGCTTACACTGCGATATCTACTGATAATAGAGCAAAAAAATGTTCTACAATATAAGAGAACATATCAATATCTACGAAAGACTTGGACACCGCCCCGTACAATGATCAGTGTACCCTTACGCAAAGCAGTCGTCGCAATATTTTTTGGGACTAGGTACTATCAGAATAGCATCAATACCCAATGCTGACTATAACTATTAACCAAATCCCCATTACGGATGGGGGGAGGGGCATTTTCAGGAGTGATGCTCAAATGTATACCTAATGGTTAGATAGTTTACATTATAGTCTGCGCGAACGAAGCCGCGTCGATTCTACTAGTTACTAATAATCTGAATTTTCACAGCT
Source organism: Spicauda simplicius (assembly GCA_949699795.1). NCBI lineage: Eukaryota > Metazoa > Arthropoda > Insecta > Lepidoptera > Hesperiidae > Spicauda > Spicauda simplicius. Next base: position 12,398,995 of record OX453081.1, on the reverse strand, counting down.
ATATTCAAGGCCCATGACAAATTAACTTTAGGTTAGATCAAAAAAGTATCTGCTTTTTAGACTAAAAATACCTTTATTCACAAAGACATATTTTAAAAAGTTATTAAAAGCTTTATTATAATAAGACTTGCAAGGCTTTTAAAGCTACTTCTAATTATATTCACGGAAGCAATCGCACCAGATTGCTTCGAGCTTTACACTTAGCAGTAAGACCATAAAAATACAGATATTTCACTCATTTCACTAAGATCCGTTCCTGTTACTTGAGAAAGCTCGTAAAACTATGTAAAAGCTCTATAAAAGCTATAATCAAAACTTGGTACTCATTATTTCCATACATATAAACTACGTGAAAATAAATGATTATAATTTGTATAATACTCTATAATTTCAAAATTAAGGCATCTACAAGGCACTCGCACACCAAGTACGAGGTGGAAAGCAGTAGAATGAGCAGCGCGGACTAAATAGGCAAATTCCTATCAGCGAGGCCCCTTTGCATGATTCCATTGGATTGTGCCCTTGAAAATGCCTCCGTCTCCTCCCCCAAAGAGGCCTTGCGAGGCCCCTTCAAGCTTGAGACCCCGCGATGGTCCACTGCAACCACGCCTAGCTACGCTACTAAGAATGAGTATGGTTCGATCAGAGTACCATCGTCACACATTTTTTTTATATTTGTACCTAACGATAAGGCAGACGGGCCACCTGAAGGAAAATGGTTAACGTCGCCTATGGACATTCGCAACACCAGAGGAGTCGCCAATGCATCGCCGGCTTTGAACGAGAGCTCTTTTTGCACCTTTTTTGAAGAGTCCCATGTCACAGCGCTCCGAGAATACCCCAGGAAGAAGCTCTTTTCTAGTGTGAAGCAGTTCATGCGTTTCAGTAGAAAGATATGGTTGCCAGCTCACTATTATAAAAGGCGATTAAATTTTCGAAATAGGCATCGTATCTGTAATCAAAGTCAGAAATATAATTGTCAGTTCTCTGTTACAAGGCGGGTGGTAACTTAGATTTCGGAAGAAACATCGACTCTGTGATTAAATTCAGATCTAAATCTAATTGTAATAGAAAGATGCTTACAGATGCTTTTCTACTTTAATCACATAAAAAACATAGCATAAAAAATAGCAGTTATCCGTTGTGTTATGGCTTGATATATCTAAAAAATGAGACATTTATGATAATCAACTAAGTCCTCGGGGGTAACATTGCATGGGCCAAATACCCACCGTAGTTATTTAAATTCAATATGGTAAAATATAATATAACATTTATATGGGCCAAATAGTGATTTTTATGCTTATCACTATAGTATAAAACAAAGTCGTTGCTGTCTGTCCTTTTGTATGCTTAGATCTTTAAAACTACGCTACGGATTTTAGAGTGATTCAAGAAGTAGGTTTGTATGTATAATATATGCATATTATAATGGAGGAACCCTGGTAATTTTAGATTTTTGACTTTTAAGCGAAGCGAAGTTCGCCGGGTCAACTAGTAATTAATTAAATTAATATTAAAGATCTACATGACTAGCTAGTGTAGAGACAAATTCATTACAATATTACGAACAAGTCTTATTCGTACATCTTTATCTTAAATTCTAAATTATAGGTTATTTAAAAGAAATAGATTCAACGACATTATTTCAAATGAACGACATTTTTATAAAAACCTGCAATATAATATATGATAGGATAAAATCTGTCAAATAGTTGATACATTTTTAATAAATATTTTTGGAAACAATTATATCTTTTGGATAATAAATTCATCAAACATAATTATTATTACCGACAAAAACTAAGTAATAATACAAAGGTTATCAAATATGCAAATATACCACCGCCTCCCAATTGCTATTCCGTTCCGCGGCTTCTATTTATTAAGATTCCGTTCCTACATAATTCCTTTCCGTACCAAGTAATGATACGAACGGTCTCATCCGAAACAGGAAGAAAAACGCCCCTAGCGGCCACGCACGGAACTAAAGCGCGAACGACCGCGCACTCTTTCCTAGCGCTTTCTTTTGTACGAAGGGACGCTGTCTCGCTCGCACGCGCCAAATCCCTTCCCTTTTTCGGCGTTAGACAAGGATAGCGCAAAAAAATGGCCGAACGCACATGTGCGCGGGCGCTCGATTTCGTCTTGTTTTTCGCAGGTCGTTCCCCTCGGGTGTATTCGCGTTGTTTTTTCCCGCTCAGACTTTTTTGTCTCTTTCCTTTCGTTGGGTTAGGTCGTTGCGTGGGCCGAGATTTATTTTTCTCGGCAATCTCTAAGCCGATTTTCTAATGCCGGGACCTATTTTATGGCGCACTTTGTTAACTTAGCGCTTCGATAGTACGCTTTTAAGTTATGTGTTTTAATTCGAAAAATTGCCGATACGTCGAGAATGTTGAATGGTCTTATTGATTCTTTCTAATATTTGCAATTTATTCTCTTTGAAGATATCGTTTCTGGTTCTTTTATAATATTTTACAAATTTCTCTTCTTTGGTATCTGTGAATTGAACAAAAGTAAAATATTTACAACATGAAGCAACTTCATGTATATCACAGTAAATTCACAGCTGAGTGGAGACCCTTTCGGTCAATGTAATATAACTTACATCATTAAGTAATAGTTAATAATAATAACACATGTTTGCTATTAGATGTATCTGTTTTTGTATAACCTTATGTACTGTACTGAATAAAGTATTTTCTTTTTTTCTTTCTTTCTTCCCTTCATTTATTAATTTATTCTTTGAAATGAATAGATTAAAAATTAATTTATTTTAATTATTTCACACAAAATGAAACTCAGCGTGTTCATACTTTATTCGCAATATAAAAAAAATATCTCCCAATTATTCAAGATTTCTTATTTCTTCTCTTTTTCTTTACTTATCTTTTCCGAATTATTTTGATTTTCAGATTGACTTCATTGCACCAATTATCATGAAACATTCAATTGATTTCTTCGTTCTTTTTCTGTGCTCACATTCATTCACATCTGAAATTAGAAGAAAAAATAATGTTAATAAACAGTAATATTATCCATGTCTTATGTTTAATAATTATTATTAACTATCATTGTATAGTTCATGTATCACTCTCAGTTATGTACAAACATGACTGTAATAATATAAAAGTAATTATCTCGCTGTATATAAATTAAATTAAGGTATTTAAGATATAAATACTTATGTAATAAATCGAAGATATTCTAAATTATAACTAATTTCTTAATACCTACAGTTATATTTTCTATTCTGATTATACCAAAAATAGCCAAACGATCTAATGTTATACAAACAAATACTTATAACATCTTTACTCAATTAATCACTACTGATTTATTTACTTAAAAGAGTAGATGAAAGGTTAAAACTGAAAATTAAATCATAATAATAAATTTAAAAAAATATACATTATAAATATTATAAAAACGAAAATTTATGAGGATATTTGTGTGTATCTTCTTCTTCATATGTGTGTTTCTTCTTATTCTTCATGCAAAAAGTACCGGTAGAATTAAGCTGACATTTAGAACAAACATAGTTTGTGACCTAGATTAACACACAATGGTCTCTGTAGTTCTTGGATCAGAATAGAGCTACGGTATCCCCTGCCTGTCGTAAGAGGCGACTAAAAGGGGCTTCCGGGGTTGCGGGCAGCTAGAGTGGGAGCTCGAACCGTTCGATCAGACGACCCCGGGAAGGACGGCGGTATGCGTGGCCGCATACCGTCGTAAAGACCAGACGGAGCGGTGGGCCCAGCAGCTCACCTGGGAGGAGCCCAATGGTGCAACGTGCTTAGAGGATTCCTCTTTGGAGCGTCAAGAACGGCCACCAGGGGGGTTTTGGTGCGGTAAAAATCTCATAACCCTGCGTCGCTCCCACGGCGTCGGGTACCTTTTGAAGGTTTCCCCCTCGAGAACAAAAAAAGATTAACACATGATACTCATTAGCGTGGTAGACATTACCAAAGTGAACTAAGCTGCGAGATTAACTTCCATGTTATATAACTATGATGGCTATAATTAAATTTTTATATTAATTATCGTCTTTGACAAGGCTTAAGTTAAGTTAAGTTAAGTTAATTCTAACTGTCTTAGAGATGCCATTTATATCTTAACTGAGATGGTCTCGATTAAAAAAACCCTACAAAGTATTAAAAGTAACACTAGTTTCTATATCTTCAAGAAATGTCCCTTAAAAATCCTCTGAAAAAATACCTCACTTTGAATGAATTTGACTTTAAAATCATCGGAATGGCTGTTAAAACAATTTCCTCGAATTAATTAAAATTATAGTAATCCACATAGATATTTTATCCGTACCATCGATACCGATAGTCCAATTACGAGCCACCAGAGGTCTCTAACGGCGCTGTGTCTTGTGCGCGTGCGCATTAAAGATAAATCTTTTTACGGCAGCCTTTGATTAGAAAATTCCTTTATTAATTGAGTGCTTTAATTAAAATTTTGTCCTGATGGGATTAGTGTTTATGGCTATCGATCGAAAGTTGCCTGCCTTTTTATGGCCCACTGCTGGGCTGGAGTTCACACTATATATTTATAATTTTAATTGTATGTAAAAAAAGACACTTTCTACACTCATAGCCCCACAGTAGGATTTTCTCCTGTGTCGTGGGTACTATGGACACACACTAGACGAAAACACAAACACCCAGACCAGGAATCTAAACTCATCATGTAGATCTGGCCGGGAATCGAACCCGGGACCCATTGCCCGTCAGACCGGTATGGTAACCGCTGCGACACGCGGGTCGTCGTTGGAATCATATACACTATATATTATATTATATGATTCGACCGGGGAGGTACCACCGCCACACTTATTTAAATCTTAAAGCTTTCGATAGAAGTTTTATTGCCGGCTCAACTCATGAGGCAACCATCTTATAACCCTCGAGAGTAGCAAGGCATCCGTGTTTATCTGCAGATACAACTTTTCTGCATGCAGGTTCTTACAGATGTCCATGGTCGATACTTACATAAACCTAAGCTAAACCTGTCATCGGAATTGCACGCTATTAAGCTATAATTTTGTAAAAAAATGTGTGCGTGTACTAGCGTACACTCGTAAGAAGTGAAACTTCTTTATGACGTTATTTTTCAAAATATAATTTACTATATGCAACTTTACAGAAATTGGTTAAATAAAGCTAAATTAGATAAAGTTTAATAAAAGGCTTTTATTAAACTTTATCTAATAATCTAATCTATAATAATCTATCTAATATCACGCGTGGTAGGGATAAGAAAAAGATGGTGCGTAACGGAAAAAAAACGATGGCGCGTAACAGAAAAATATGGCGCGTAACGAAAAAATGTTACACTATTTTTTTTCCCAACCCCGATAAAGAAGTTTCACTTCGAAAAACAAAGTATCAAACGAGCATGTCTCATGGTGACTGGACTCTTTCCAGAAAAAAAGCTGACGAAAATATAATGATGATAAGATGTTAACTTCGTACAAATCAACTGGAAACTATGTCTTTCTACAATTCAAAACCGCGCTGGGAATTGACGAATTCTTAATAAAAATAATTAATGTAATTATTTTTATTCAGCACTCCATACATGAGCAGTGATAGCCTAATGGTTGAAACTTGCCCTCTCGAGGTTCAAACCCATGCCACTGATTTATGTGCGTATTATAAATTAATTATCACTGCTTTTCGGTGAAGGAAAACATCGTGAGGAAACCTACAAACCCGAGAGTTCTTAAAAAAAAAAATTCTCGGAGGTGTGTGAAGTCCACCAATTCGCACTTGGCCAGCGCGGTGGACTATGACCTAAACTCTCTCATTCTGAGAGAAGACCCGTGCCCAGCTGTGGGCCAATAATGAGTTGATGGGATGGGACTCCATACATTAAAAGTGACGCTGTTACCTTAAAACGAACATAAGAAATTACTGTATCCCTTTCGTCATCATTACATTCGTATACTCCGCACGAGCTTTCTTGTAAAATGAGTAATTTAGGCAATATTACACCAAGCTAAGACTTATTTTAATTGTTATAAAATAGTTTTAATGATAAAAAAAATAAAAGCGCTGGGACATGAACCCCAGACCCACTTTCACCACCACCACCAATTTTCCTATTTCCAAGGTGAATCATTTCTTGCGTTTCGATGGAAGGGTGTGGTTGCCGGCACACTTTTATATGAGGCGACCATCTTAGTTCTCAGGAGTAGCAACGCATCTGTCATTGACTTCAGATAGAATGTTCTATTTGAAGTTGCTCACACATGTTCATGGGCGGTAGTGACCACTTACCATCAGGTGGACTGCATGCTCGTTTGCTACTTCAGTCAGATAAAAAAACCCACAACTTCAGAGGCTGACTTTCAAAAAAGACATGTAGGTTTGTAAAATATATTTTAATGAATTCATTACTGTTATAAAAATATATCTCCAATGTTAGTGATCAATTAAAGGTGCTGAGCCTCAGACTTGCAAGGAAACTGATTCTCAAACTACATTGTCACTTCAGCCTTTATTTATTTAATAGTCCGTGGTCAGCCCAACCGCTCTAGATAGCATCAATTAGAACCAAGCAAGTTATTCGCAATTGGACTTTCATTATTTAGCATACATTGAGAGTCGGATCATTATTTTTGTTTGCAATGTAGCTAAAGCTTTGTTTGCAATGTGTCAGTGGTTTCCAATCTTTACGACCCCCATAAAAATAAAAACACGCTTTCTACACTCATACCCACACTAGAATTTTCTCCTGTGTCGTGGGTACCATGGACACACGTAAAGACGAATACACAAATACCCAGACCCAGAATCTAAACTCATCATTCAGATACCCGTCTAGCCCGGAATAGAACCCGGAATCTATTGCGCGTCAGACCAGTATGGTAACTGCTAGGCCACACGGGTCGTCAAACCGTCATAGTACGTCATATGCGGCATATACCATAATACGTCAAGTATTTCGCGACCCCCTAACATCCTCTCTATTGTAACTTGTATTTTTCTATGAATTGCATACCTATATCCCTTCATTCTATTTTATTTTTTTGTTGTTACAAGAATGAATTCCATACACATGAATTACATCTATAATTCGTTGTTTTATGATGACTTTCTTACAAAAAAGGTGCCTAAAACAAAGTTAAGTCGTTAGAAAAAAATATCTTCATTACGTGTATCTATTTCTTTCATTACCATGTAAAAAAAAAACATGATTGTAATAATATCAAAAAAATGAATATAAATAAGAAAAAAAGACAAACCCGCTGAGTTTCTTGCCGGATCCTCTCAGTTGAGGTCGTATTCCGATTCGGTGGTAGTGTAAGAAAAAAAAACTTACAAATTGTCAGTTACGACAATTTGTAAGTGCCCCCACAGGCCTATACAAAATAAAGACATTTCATTTCATTTCATTTAATTAGGTTAACCATCCTCTCGCAACCCCTTATGATGGCTTAGTAACTTCTCAGAGGGTCACACTTTGAAAAGCACTTGACTACGTAATGTAATAGTTGTAACATAAACGGTGATGATTGATTACTAATACTTATGAGATATTTGCCATGTTGTAATAATAGTTACGTTTTGTTACTCAGCGTTGCACATTCGTTCTGTCTGCAGCTGTATTAAAAATTACATGGACATAAATACCCAGACCCCGAGCAGACACCGAAATCACTTTTTTATCTAAAAAAAAATAAAAATATTTTATTGATTTAACACATTCACATTGAACAAGTCGCAAGAGCCCTGTACTAGGTATGAGACCTGTGTTACAGGTACCCCGCTCATCCACCAAGACAAATACACGTGTTATTTAACAAATAGATTAAAGTATAATTATTTTACATTTTTTTAAGAGTGTGTGTGCGTGTGTGTGCGTGCGTGTGTGTGTGTGTGCGTGCGTTGCGTGTGTGTGTGTGTGTGTGTGAATGTACATGTATGAGTTATAATATCTGACTAAAGTAGCAAACGAACATGCAGTCCACCTGATGGTAAGTGGTCATTACAGCCCATGGACATCTGTAATCAATCACATACAGAACATGTGTTCCATCTGAAGTCTAGATGCGTTGCTACTCTCGAGGACTATGATGGTCGCCTCATGTGAAAGTGTGCCGGCAACCAAAATTTCATTAGAAGGAGTTTTGAAGGTTGTCGAACCAGTGTAGTTCGATCGAGGAGGTGGTACTGCCGTACTTATTTCTAGCTTTAAAAGTGTTCTTGATCTACTTCATATAATATAACTGATATAGTTACCATAGGCAGCGTAGTGATAGACTAATGGTTGAAACTTGCCCTCTTGATCAGGAGGTCCGAGGTTCAAACCCAGGCACGCACCACTGATTTTTCTAAAATTATGCGCGTATTAGAAATTAATTATCACTTCTTTTCGGTGAAGGAAAACTCCGTGAGGAAACCTGCACACCCAAGAGTTCTTTAAAAAAAAAGAAAAAAAGTTCTCGGAGGTGTGTGAAGTCCACCAATTCGCACTTGGCCAGCGCGGTGTGCTATAGTCTAAAAGTCTCTCATTCTGAGGGAGACCCGTGCCCAGCAAGTGGGACATTAATGAGTGATAGGCAACGGTGACCATTTACCATCCATTTGACTTAAGCTCATTTGCAACTTTACAAAGAAATAATATATGATTTTTTTTACATTGAATTAGCAAACAGGCAGAAGTCTAAGGGCTTAAATGTTTTCCATATAAAAGTGAGACGGGAACCCCGACCATCATGGCAGTGCGGTTACCATACCGGTCTGACAGGCAGTGGGTCCCGGTTCGATTCCCGGCCAGACAGGCTGAATGATCAGTTTGGATTCTTGTTCTGGGTTAAGGTGTTTGTGTATTCGTCTTTCTGTGTATCCATGGTACCCACGACACAGGAGAAAATCCTACTGTGGGGCTATAGATGTGGGTAGAAAGCGATTTAAGTTTTTTTATACCACACCATCAAACTATTCCAGTCAAACCTTATAGGTACGTTACCGTTTCATGTCCTACCTTGAAAATTTAAAGACGTGAGTATAAATGGGTGGCAATGATCATTTACCATCAAGGAAATGGTCGCGTTCCCTTTACTTCTATATGGTAAGGTAGAAATTTAATCAGCAATTATTCCTAGATGCTATCTTTTGCAGCCGGTTCAATACAATTAAGTCGCGAGAATAAATGATCAACATACAAACGAATTGATTAGAATTATATCTGTATGTATATAATAAAAATGGCTTTCTGCGTCTGTATGTCGCATATATTTGTATTTTTTAAATGTAAAAGGACCAAATGAGCATGTGTTGTTTCTCCTAAGGTTAGTCCTGGAGAGTATCAATAATCCTCGTATGATAATTAAAATGAAAATGACCCGTTACTCTCTTCCATCGGATCAAAAAAACTGGTATTGGTACATTAGAGTGGCGTTGATACCTCCCCGGTCGAACTATACCTTTTTTTCGAGGGGGAAACCTTCAAAAGGTACCCGACGCCATGGGAGCGACGTAGGGTTATGTGGGATTTTTACCGCACTACAACCCCTCCGGTGGCCGTCTTCGGCGCTATAAAGTGGACTCCGGGATCTCCAAAGGACTGCAACCGGAATCCTCAGAGCGCGTTGCCCCATCGGGCTCCTCTCGGATTTTTTAGACTTTTTTATAATATAGAATCGAGCATATAGTCCTGATTGTAAGTGGACTGTAAAGGCTGGATCACTGCTATTTTTATATGTTACGACTACCTTACTATCACTACATAGTACAAAACAAAGTCGCTTTCCGATGTCTGTCCCTATGTATGCTTAGATCTTTAAAACTTCGCTATGGATTTTAATACAGTTTTTTGTATAGATAGAATGATTCAAGAGGAAGGTTTTTATGTATAACACATGCATAAAATAGTGGAGGAACACTGATAATTTTAGATTTTAGATTTTTCACCGTGTTGCGGGACGAAGTTCGTCGGGTCGACTAGTATGGAAATATTAGTTAAATAGTCCGTTGATAACTTTGTTTTATATGTAGGATATAAACGTGAAATCTGTACAAACATTATAATTAATTTATATTTATTTATAAAAATATGCATTTGAGGTTTTTTTAATCGCGGTTTTTTTAAATAAATTACTCAAATTTTGAAATACTGCACTATTACGAAATGTTTCAACTCCGCTTTTAGGTGCAACACTGCAGCACTAATGTAACTTAGGTGTTACTATAATTTGTAAACATTAATAAAAAATAGTAAACTTACAGTTAATCACCAATTTAGCGTCGTTGTCTCCGATTTGACCTTGAAATAAGTTTTGTGATATCGAATACATTCATCAAAATTATTAACTACCACTTCAATGATAACTTGTCTACTTAGCTTTATAAAATAGCCTTAAATATTAAGGATTTTCTAGACAAATTGCCTAGTACAACTTTATCAAGAAACTAAATCAGCTCTTACTAAGACTACGCACACATATACAACGCACACACACGAAAACTATTCAAATAGATAGCATTTGTGTGTGGGTATTACACACACAGCGAAACTTATACAGACTAACATAGAGTTTGATACATATTTTTGTCTATGGTATAGCCTTAGACAAAAAATATGTTTTATGCTTTGTTAATGCATACCATGGACATAAGATGTGTGAAATACTTACTAAATAATAACTTCTTTGTTTTGGGAAGTAGGTATAATCTGTTTTAAATCTATTCTGATGTCATAGATATGCTATAATGACACATATATAAGGTGTACAAACTGAGATTTTGTTGTTTTATTGGAACGAAACATAAAAAAAACACGCGACATGGTTACGTCTATCAATGCTATAAACAGAAAACCAAATACTTGAATGACTAAAATCTTTAAAAGGCCATTAAAATTGAGAACATCATATTTGACATAATTAAGATTTAAAAATATACATAAGCAGAAGCGTACAGTATTTACTTTTTCTTCTCTATAACAAAAAATCTTTTGAAGCGGTGGTAGGTTGCCGTAGATAGTGGTAATTAGGTGTGTTAAGTATGTCTTACTTACCAAAGACGGTCCAAATTAGTCTTCAAAGGTAACAACGCACTTGTGGCCAACTTCTGACAATACTAATTTTATCTGGGGTTTATTTTTCCATGTACAGTAATATATGTCCACCAATTCGCACTTGGCCAGCGCGGTGGGCTATGGCCTAAAAACTCTCTCAATCCGAGAGAAGCCCCGTACCCAGCAGTGGGACAATAATGGGTTTACGATACGATTTTTCCATGAGTAGCAGTAGGCACTAAGCATCAGAAGGACTGCATGTTCTTTTGCTACCTTAAAAAAAACGTTACCAATCATCGACTTCTACCAGCTCTACTGAGATTAACTTTTAAATTTGTGTTTTTAACTACCCAATTTGTTATCCAAATTTCATATCATTTACTTTTTATAATAGAAAATAATAAAATCGAAATCTAAAAATTATACAGTATGTAATAAAATTATAAGTACCTTTACAACGCAGTGCAGTCAAGTCTAGACCTACACACAGCTATCTAGACTCTCACAAAGATGATAAACACATACAAGGGCTGATAACGGAACTGTAAATAATAAAGTCTTCGTTCATACTGTTTATTTATAAGATGGCCCGTATTCATAGTTACAGCACAAATAATTATGCAACAAAAAAAAGTTCAACTCCTAAACATAAATTCAACAAATTAAAAAAAAATTCAACTCCTAAACATAAATTTGTCGTCGATTTTTTTGTGTTACATTTAATCCTTTTCTAGAGTTTGAGTCTAAATAATAATGAGTCTAATTTTTGAGGTAGAACCAGTGTAGTTCGACCAGGGAAGAACCACCGCCACACCTATTTGTAGCGTGAAGCAGTTCTTGCGTTTCGATGGAAGGGTGTGGTTGTCGACACACTTTTATATGAGGCGACCATCATAGTCTTCGGGAGTAGCAACGCATCTGTGATTGACTCCAGATGGAACCCATGTTCTGTATGAAGTTGATTATAGATGTCCATGGCAGTGACCACACATAATTATATTCCCGCCTTTTCTTTTCGAGAAAATGAGAAGGAAGAATTGCGTTATTTACTGAAGAAATTAATTGTGGTCTAATTTTTTTTCTATAAAATAATAAAAAATCATCGCAAAACTAAAAAGATAGCTATAAAATTTAACATAAATTTGACGGTATAATAATCAGTTAGTGCCAATATTATTTCTTCAACAAATTAAATCGTTGTCGAATTTATTTTTCTATAAAATAATAAAAAAAACATCGCTTAAACAAAACTTTAAAAAAGGTATACAATTCAACGTAATTTTGATGGTATAAACATCAGTTAGTGCCAATATATTCACAAAAAAAATGTTTTGATCTAAAAACCAATTCGCACTTTGCCAGCGCGGTGGACTATGGCTTAAAACTCTCTCATTCTGAGAGAAGACCCGTGCCCAGCAGTGGGACAATAATGGGTTGACGATGATGATGTAAAATGAGTATGTCAAATGGTCTGTTTACAAGCAGCCAAATTTTTTTTGTACTATATTTCATTTATTTATCTTGTATATTTTTTGTAAATAAACACTAGAATCGTTTGTAACTCAGTCAAGACAAGCAGACATAAATTCTAGTCAGTATTCCGGAGACCGCTTTACATATTGCAATCCCTGCCTGCCGACTACGATACTTTCAAATGGTCTCAAATTCCTCTCAAAGGTTACTGATTGACCGATTTTTGATCAATATTAAACAGAAATGCTCGTTTAGTTAAGGTTCTTATTTATTTATTCTTGAGTTTTTTGATGTGTTTAAAATGTACAAATTAAATAGCGTTTACAGAATTTCGTATGTTACTATTTGTAAATGACAACTTATCAATATTTAATTTAACACATAATTTTGAATATTTACAAAGCTCAACAGAGCTACTGACCAAAAATAGTGGTAAATTTGTAGACACAAAAAAGAGTAGAACCAGTGTAGTTCGACCGGGGAAGTACCACCGCCATATCTACTTCTAGCGTAAAATATTTTTTTTGCGTTTCGCTGGGTGTGGTTGCCATCACACTTGTATATGAGGCGACCACCATAGTCCTCGGGAGTAGCAACGCATCTTTAATTGACTTCAAATAGAACCCATGTTCTATTTGAAGTTGCTGACAGATGTCCATGTGCGGCAGTGATCACTTACAATCAGGTGAACTGCTTGATTGTTTGCTACTTCAATTAAATAAAAAAGTCCGTTTTTGCTTTAAATTAATAGGTAGGTATACCATATAAATAATACGTTTATTGTAATTGTGTTATATAATTAATAGTTGAATGTAAGCGTATATATTATGAGAATGTAGATGTACCGCAGATAAGCTATGCCACTATAAAATTAAATTGGAAGGTCACCTTAAATACATCTGTCTGAATTATTTGCTTCAAAAAAGACCAAAAAAATCGAAAGTATCAAAATAATCAAAACTATTGCTACTGGTACTTTTTTTTTACCCGACGCAGGGTTATGTGGGATTTTTACCGCACTAAAACCCGCCCGGTGGCCGTCCTCGGCGCTGAAAAGGAGGACTCCGGGATCTCGAAACGACTTCAACCGGAATCCTCCGAGCGCGTTGCCCCATCGGGCTCCTCCCAGATGGGCGGCTGGGCCCACCGCTCCGTCTAGTCTTTACGACGGTATGCGACCACACATACCGCCGTCCTTCCCGAGATTGCCTGACCGAACGGTTCGAGCTCCCACTCAGCCCCTTTTAGTCAGTCGCCTCTTACGACAGGCATGCTACTGGTATTGGCATGAAAAGTTCGCTTCCCCCATCGAACTAATTATACAAAAAAAAATGATAAAACTGACCACAAACTGTTACAATTTATTTCTTACTAGCTGAACCCCGCAGCTTCGCCAGCGTTAAAAAAATCGATCTATCGATTTTTAAAATAAGATATTTTCCCACAGTAAAAAGTAGCCTATATGTTAATCCAAAGTGTCAGCTAACGCCCTACCAAATTTTATGAATATCGTTCCAGCCGTTTAGACGTGAAGAAGTAACAAACATACACACTCACAAACTTTCGCCTTTATAATATTAGTATGATGAACAAAACAACAATGTAACTATAACAAATTATTTACTAAGCGCTTTTTAATATAGTAAATTTAATGGTTTTAATGAATGAGAAATTATTATAATAATATAGATAGATATTACAAACATGTAATATTTTTTATATTATTTCTAATATATATTTTCAACTCTAGTCTATGAATACGGCTCAAAAGCTTTTTTTCTCCCCACCCGAGCGGGGTTATCGCGGAAAAGTTGAGAATTTTTCAAAATTTTATCTATGTGCGTCGTACGCTGATAACACACACATATGCAGCTAGGGATGCGATTGTGTGTGCAGTCGGTTGGAGTTGCATCGAGAACTTCATTGATAAAGACGTGGGTTATGACTATTTTCAAATCGATTTAATTTGCGTTCTGTGGTAATTTTTGTGAAAGACTGGTTGCATAATAAGTGAAATATCTACGGCTTAGAACAAATGTGCTATAGAACATTTGATCAGGTTTTGGCTGCAATGCTAGTGAGTGAGTTTTGTATGAAAAATTGTAACATGTAACGGAAAATAGTGTCGGCTTATTTTATATATTACCAGCTGTACCCGCGGCTCTGCCCGCGTTCAGATCAATGTATCACAATCCCCATTTCACCCCCTTAGGGGTTGAATTTCATAAAATCCCTTCTTATTGAGCACTTACGTCCTTCAAAGAACCCGCATGTAAAATTTGAAACTCTTAGCACTGTTAGTTTCTGAGATTTCGTAATGAGTGAGCGAGTGAGTGACCTTTCGTTTATATATATATATAGATTTAAGTAGACTAATTCTGCTTAAAAGTTCAAAAATAAGTTGTTTTAGGACAACATAGTAGAAACGTATTTTGTAAAACATAATTTCTTTTTGAAAAAACAAAAAAGACCAGATATTTAAATGTTATTCCAAAAATAAATAGTCATCAATGTGTTTCTCTTTTAAGCTGGCGATAATGTTTCTCATTATGTTTAGTCGTCGAATATATTCGATTATTCAGGTCATTCTAGGCTGGATATCCCATCCCTAATAACCAATAAAGTAGACCAAGGAGCTATTGCGACTGTTTCTAACGTCATAAGTGTTTGTAATTAGCAAAATAAATTAACTTTTGCGGGTCAAATCTTAAGGCCTTAATTCGAGTGCCATTTTTATTAATTTTAGCTCTTTTTGCACAAGTGTAACGTATTTTTGCAAGAAAAAAGATAATGAACAGTGTTTTAAATGGAAATTTTATAAGGAGTCGCGACTCCGGGCGGGCGTTTTTTCACGTGATACGAGGTAAATTTTCCATTACGTAATAGATTTGGGGAAGTTTTTTATTTCTTAACTTTTTTATTGAGTATTGGACTTTTTGTGGTGTAGAAGCTGTCTAGTGGACATTTGAAAAGAAAAAGAAGACGTGAAAGAAACGGCAGGTATTGCACATTTTTTCGATAAAGTTTTTTTCATCTTTCTGATTCGTAAGATTTTTGGGAGACAAAAATTGTGCACGATGTGACTTTTTGGTACAACAAAAATAAGTTCAGAATTTATAATCACAAGACAGAGAGAGATTTATTACGATAATTACAACTTTTCTCAAAATTCGGTGACTATTGATGATATACTAATTGTACAAAAGTTATTAATATGAAATATTTTTATTTTCGATTTCAATAATATTGTAATGTAATATATATAGTTACTATAGTAACTAAGAATGATTTTAATCAATCAGACTATATTTTTCATGTTTTATTGGCGACTAAACATTTATTTCAAATTGGATTTTTTAGATTTTATTGATAATTACATATTTATTTCAAATTAGAAATTGTAAATTTTTGTTAACACGACATTCAAAGACATCGAATCAGAATTCAAATATTTGTCTAATTAGTCAGTCTTATTAGAAAAACAATACGATATTTTAGCTATTAGCCGGTAGATGTCACTTTACTATGTTTCTGAATTTAATGTAATTTAAATATTATTTAAGTAAAATGAATTTTATGTTATTATCATGCTTATTTATGTATGTAACCGTGTTTCAATTAATTTCAAACAGAAAGTGATTTATTCATTCAGTGATTGGAATTTATTAAATATTTAAAAAGTATTGAACATAATTCAACAAAATTTTATTTTAATTCAAGATATGTTTATTAAATAGTTGAGTTGAATATTTATTATTTATGTCATTTCCTAATTAAAGATGTTCTATGTATGTAGTACGAATAATATTTTCTAATTTAAAATAAACAATAATACTTTTAACATTATTATGTTTCGATTTGAAACAAGTAATACATAAAGAAATAACATAAATAGAATTATTTTAAATACTAATTCATACCTGCCTAGTTAGATTACATATTATTTTAAATAACAAGATAAAATATATATTTTTTAATCATTATTACTTACAAAACTATTACCGTAATATTTCATTTTAAGTACACTATTACTACATTATTACAAAACTATTCATAGTTAAAAGCATTTAAAATAATCTACAATAATTTGTCGGCTCAACGCGCGTACTAATTGTCACAAAAAATTCACCCCACGGTTACCGTATGAATGAATTTCCAAAACGAAAAAAACTGGGCGGCACGCGTACCACCAATTAACTCGCCTTTTTTCAAATGCTCGAGCATATTTTTTCGTTTTTTTATTGGTCCGACCTAATGTCAGGGGCGTTTTTTGTGCCTGTTCCGATGTGTCAAAATTAGTTTTTTTTTCACGATTAGAATGCGGTGAATTTTGACACGCTGTGTTTAGATGCTTTTTTCGATTTTTTTGGGGTAAACGGCTCGAAAGTGATGTTCGGCTACTGTAGGGATGGGACCTTCACACTTTTTTTTTCGTTTTTTCGTTCCGTGACTCGATAATTATGGTGAGCCGTAAAGTATGAGATGTTTCGGCGGGCGTTTGACAGGAAGCGGTTGCGTTGTTTTGTTGAATTCGTATGAGTTATGTTTTGTTTGTTTTTTATAATGCTATAACGGTAAACGTTTTGCGTGAAGAACTTTTTACAAGTTTTTCACTTTTAACAAGACAAGTGATTTACTCGTTTTTTTCTATTTAAGCATGAGTGTTACTTAGGGTCCAGCAATTCGCACTTGGCCAGCGCGATGGACTATGGCCTAAACTCTCTCAATCTGAGAGAAGACCTGTGCCCAGCAGTGGGCCAATAATGGGTTGATGAGATGCGATTACTTAGGGTTTAATACCTACCTACACTTGATAAGTTGCACGAATACCTTATTTAATGTTTTAACCCATATATTTTTTTAAAATTTATAACATATAGTACAAAAAAGTAGCAACGCATCTGATTGACTTTGAAAAGAACCCATGTTCTATATGAAGTTTTTTTAGTATATTTATTAGCAGCATTAACCTTACCATAAGGTGGTTTTCATACTGGTTTCCTTCTATTTTAATTTTATAAATAAGTAATATTGTCATATACAAGTTTGTATAAGATCTTCACTTGTGTCAGAGTAGCACATATTACCATTTATAGCACATATTATCGTCATCATCACATGATTATCCCACTGCTGGGCACCTGTCTTCTCTCAAATTGAGGCATTTCTAAACAATAGTCCACTGCCTACCAAGTGCTTAGTGGTATAGGTACTTCAAACACATTTGAGATTTTTTAATTCGCACATTTTTTAGAAAAATTAATGGTGTATTACTGGGATTCCACTCCGGACCCGTGATTGAGAGATCTGGTGTCAGCATCATACTGTTTTTAGTTGGGCTGTTTTTTATCAGACTTTCAATGTTCTTAACAGGAGCATAAAAAACCCTTATTAAGAACCTCCAGTAGAAATTAGAACCCCCACAGTCCAAGAAAAAAACAAAAATAATAATATTTTTGTTATCGTTCGTGCTTGACCACTTTTTATTTGCGTTGTAATATCGACCACACAAACAAACGCACAGAAGAGCTTTGTTCGTAGCTCACTTGTCACGGAAACGTACCATCAATAACTTTACCTTAACTGCTAAACGTATGGAAAAGGCTTTTGTTCAAGGTTTTTTATTCTCCCTTTTTTACCTTTTGTAGGCTTAGTTGGTTTTTTTTATTCTTCCTTTCTCCAAGGGCTAAGTTGCGTGTTCCTTAAATGGGTTTTATTGTTTTATAGTATTATGATTTATTTATTTATTTATTTATAAGTTTTTGTACACAGAGACATTACAGGAATTATACATTTACAAAAATATTTAGTACAAAGGGCTACATATTTCAAAATGAAATTTCTTCCAGCAGCCCTGTGATCGGAATATGTATGTGAGAAGCAAATCTAGCGTGCACAAAATAAATTATACATAAATACATAAATACATACGTAATAAATATATAAGAATAAATATATAAGTTCTTTTAAGGTCATTCGTTAAAATTATATCATACGAATATTATTAAGGCGAAGGTTTGTGAGTGTGTATGTTCGTTACTTCTTCACGTGTAAACAGCTGGAGCGATTTTCATAAAATTTGGTAGGGAGTTAGCTGACACTCTGGATTAACATATAGGCTACGTTTTACTGTGGGAAAATATCTTACTCCCACAGGGCAATCGGTACATCGATTTTTTTTAAAAGCGAAGCTGCGGGGTTCGGCTTGTAGTCACAAGAAAATGGTATAAAATACCTATACATTTCTGTAACGGTCAATTTACCAGTTTTCATTTTATTATGATAAAAATAGTCCTTTGCCTCTCTTTCTGTATTCCTAGGTGGCATATTTATTATATGTTTATGTATCTACGTCAATAAAGACGTATCCAATGACTCGGGTCTAGTTATTTGGTTTGGTCCTAGAACCTTGGTAGAGCGTTCCAAAAAAAAGACATACCTACATAAACACATACAATTCAAAAATCTATCTTTCTCTGACGCGGCCAGTTAAATACAAACATAACCAGAAGTGGATATATAATAAAAAAGTGTGTGTACTTACGTAGACGCGTTAGAAGTTATACATATTTCTTTGGCGGAACAAGATAAAAATCTTTTTATCGTACGTATTATCACGGTATATAATAATACTGTGGTATTATGCTACGTTTGTAGAAAAAACAAAAAATGTTGACTACAAGTAACTCGGGCGGTACCTTTTGAAGGTTGCCCCCTCGAGAACAAAAATATATCTCTGACGGTGTGCGCGCGCATCGTAAAAAATACTCTCATCATTGTTTCCTAACTCGTCACAAAAAATATAATTTTAAGATAGAGGTTATTTATTCATCATTTGTATATATCGCTCTTCCTTTACATCATACTCTTCCATCATACTCTTCCTTTACGTCATAATACTAGAAAATATTGTTTTGAGTTCAAAATGCATTTTGATTTCATTTTTTCTCTTCTATCGATCGATAAAACCGCCACAATTTTAGTGTGAGTAGTTCACAAAAGATGGCGTAAATGTCTGTGTGTGAGCATTAACGTTCATTGAGGAACAAAATAATAAAAACGCGATTATCTCAAAACCTGTTTTTTTGTGTTATGACAGTTTTTCAGAGGAGGAGCGATATTTTAAATACAAGTCTATTCCATACTATTTAGCCTTAACCCTTACGTTTTCCAAAAATGATTAAAAATAGACCGCGGTGCGTGAACGCGGCCATTACCGTCCTACCATTACTTTTTATCGAAGAACCGATTGTTTTAACGGCCCTAAATCATCGGTTCCCAACCGATTTTCAAAATTGGAATATGGTTCGCAAAGTTTTAACATGAAACCTTTATGTGGACTTAACACCCGTTTATTTTTTTATCCGTTTAAAGTAGCAAATGAGCATGTCGTCCATCGGATGGTAAGTGGTCACTGCCGCTCATGTTAAGTCACTTCATATCGAACAGTGTTTCTCTTCGGAGTGAATTAAGTTTTATTTATTTATGTGCAGTGGTAGCCTCATGTTAGAAATTTTGCTTTGCGATAGAGGGTCGATGTTGAAATACCAGGGACGCGCCACTGATTAAAAAAAATATTTTCTTCCTCTTCTTCTAAAATATTATCTGAATTTTAAAATAACTGTCCTGTAAGATATTAACTGTTTTAATGTGTTTACAGAAAACACCGTCAAAAAACCTACATAACTGGAAAATCCCTAAAAAAATATTATTTATTTATTTATTTCAGGTAACAAGTTATCCTTACAGGTTATCCAAAACGTTATCGTAGGTAATTTTACATTTTTAAAACCTTAACATTCGTTTCTATTATTATAACACATAATCACACATTATTGTAAGACAATATATCAAAAACAACTTTTACGAAATATGTCAAATGTGTGTGAAGTCTACTAATTAGCTCTTGGCTAGTGCGGTGGGCTCTCATAAAATAAAGTCTCTTATTTTATGAGATGTGTCCAGCAGTGGGATTATAATGGGTTATCCACACTTAAGTTTTATAAAAAAGCAAACTAAACGAAAAATAAAACCACCGTCATAATATTTTTGAAAGGCCATATTGATTCTCTGCTATCAATTAGTAATTAACCACTGAATATTTTATTGGGCCTTCGTAATCGATATGGTTCTTAATGACTCTACCAATTACTTTACCCTTATTCAAAAGGAATTTTCATGAAACAACCCTAAGTCTTAAAGAAATAACGTAATGGTCCTGTTGAATCTAGTATGTAGTATAGGTTTCAGGATCTTTAGTAACATTTTGAAGGTGGTGGAACCAGTGTAGTTCGACCGGGGAAGTACCACCGCCACACCTATTTCTAGCGTAAAGCATTTCTTGCGTTTCGATAGAAGGGTGTGGTTGCCGGCACACTTTTATTTGAGGCGACCAACATAGTCCTCGGTAGTAGCAACGCATCTGTGATTGACTCCAGATAGAACCCATGTTCTATATGAAATTGATTACAGATCTCCATGGGCGGCAGTGACCACTTACCATCAGGTGGACTGCATGCTCGTTTGCTACTTCAGTCATATAAAAAAAGTAGTGGCCTAGTTGGAAAATAATATTGATGGGTATATTTTTTTTACCATAATATGGTGTTTAGGTAAGAATATTAGAATTTACTTACATCTTTTTATTTTTGCAAAATGGGTAACAAATGGTAGAAAAGAATCCATTACAAAAAAAGTAACAAATATATAAGTCAACAAAAAATATACAAATTATATACCAAAATTACGTTTCCGCGTCAAGTCGCCTCCCGCTATGTATGCTTAGATCTTTAAAACTACGCAACGGATTTTAATTCAGTTTTCTTAATAGACAGAGTGATTCAAAAGGGAGGTTAAAATAAAATAATACAAGTATAATATAGTAGAGAAACACTGATAATTTTAGATTTTCGACTTTTGGGCGGAACGAAGTTTCGCCGGAACAACTAGTTTAATATAAATATGAGTCCTGCTTTGACATCGTAGGAGTAATGTGGTTCTTCTTTGTTACGTTTTGTTCTTCCTACCAGTGAATACTTTTAAACAGTCAGGTTTTTTGACAAAAACCTAAAAAAACTCGATTGAAATATAACAATAGATCCCTGAGTAACTCAACAAGGGATCTTATCAATTCATCTCAGCCTTTCGTATGCAAATTTAGTAACGAGTATAGTTTTTTGTTTTATCATTGTATTGAACCGGTTTTGTGAGCAACTACAGATGCAAGATAAGGGATGAAGCTTGAATTACTTTCTTAGCATTCTCTTGTACGTGGGATTTTGATACACGAAGTGTCTTTTAAGGGTTGCGATGTAGAGTTTATTTTGAATGCCAGAAGGGTTGAATTTTTATTATTTTGAAATAATAAACGAGTGTGTAGTCCACCTGATAATACGTGGTAATTGCTGTCTGGGTACAACTGCTGGTCATGGGTCTTCTCTCAAAATGAGAGAGTTCTAGGCCATAGTCCACCGCGCTGGCCAAGTGCGAATTGGTGAACTTCACACACCACCGAGAACTTTTCGTTTTTTTTTAGAGAACTCTCGGGTGTGTAGGTTTCCTCATGATGTTTTCCTTCACCGAAAAGCAATGATAATTAATTTCTAATACACACATAAACCGGTGGTGCCTGTGTTTAAACCTCGGACCTCCTGATTGAGAGGGCAAGTTTCAACCATTAGGCTATCACTGCTCTGTTGCTCTGCAATTGCTGCCTATGGACATCTATAATAAATTCATATAAGCTTAGTCTTTCTCTTGGACACAGGTTTGTAGCTACATCTAAGGAGTACCTTTAAATAGTTCAGAAATGTGCTGAGAAAAATCGATTCCTATTTCTAGGTAATAATAGTGTCAAGGGTTGTGTTCTATTCAGAAAGGTAAGTAATACTTAACCGGCATTCCAAATTAGTCTTCAAAAGTGACACTGCCTTTTTTTTTTTTTTTTTTTGTTGTCGAGGGGGAAACCTTCAAAAGGTACCCGACGCCGTGGGAGCGACGCAGGGTTATGTGGGATTTTTACCGCACTAAAACCCCCCCGGTGGCCGTTCTCGGCGCTAAAAAGGAGGACTCCGGGATCTCGAAACGACTTCAACCAGAATCCTCTGAGCGCGTTGCCCCATCGGGCTCCTCCCAGATGGGCGGCTGGGCCCACCGCTCCGTCTAGTCTTTACGACGGTATGCGACCACACGTACCGCCCTCCTTCCCGGGATCACCTGACTGAACGGTTCGAGCTCCCACTCTAGCCGCTCGTAACCCCGGAAGCCCCTTTTAGTCGCCTCTTACGACAGGCAGGGGATGCCGTAGCCCTATTCATGTCCCGGAACTACAGGGTGCCGTTACTGGCGGATCCTTCTCCGAGAGGGTTCAGCGCGCTCTCTGGCCCTTTCGGCGTCTTCCTTCGCTGACATCACGTCCTCACAGAAGGTGATCATGCCGTTCCAGGCCTCTCGCCGCTGAACCATCGCCGCAACGACGGCCGCCGGTGAAAGGTTCGCTCCAACCTTTTGTACGAGGATCCGCCGCTGAGACTCCCAAGCTGGGCAGTACTCGAGCGTGTGCTGTGCGGAATCCTCGTCGTGCCCGCAATAGTGACAGAGGGCTGTCTCCTGTCTCCCTATCCTGTTCAGATACTGACCGAAACAGCCGTGTCCGGTTAGTATCTGAGTCAGGCGGTAGGTCACTCGACCGTTGCTTTTCATCCATGCGTGGAAGTTCGGCAGGATAGCGTCGACCACCCGTTGGCGTATACTATGCGGCTCCTTGAGTCGCTCACGCCAGCACCTCATAGCGCGCCATTTGGCTCTCCTCCGAAGAGTTTCGATCGTCCCTGCGTCGAAGGGATCAGTCCCCTGACGGAGGACGCGGATCTTAAAGAAGACCCGTGCGTCCATATCCGCCAGGATGTCCAGAGGCGGAAGCCGCCCCAGGACAAACGCCGCCTCGTACGAAATTGTGCGATACCCGCGGGCGACCCGAATTGCGATCATACGGTGCACGGAGTTTAACTTCCGCGCGCGGCGCCGGCTGCCAGACAACTTGTCCGACCACACCGGCGCCCCGTAGAGCGCAATCGAGCGCACCACCCCCGCATAGAGGCGGCGGACTTCTTCCCTTGGTCCCCCAAGATTCGGCAGCAGTCTGTGCATTGCACCCGCTACCTTGAAAATCCGGGGGACGAGACGATCGAGGTGCTCGTCAAAGCACCAGCGGCCGTCCAGTGTTAGGCCGAGGTACTTCATGTACCTGCCTATCCGGACGACCGCTCCACCGACGCGCAATGAGGTCTCATCTGGCTCGACTCTCGACCTTCGGCCGTGGAACCACATCGCCTCGGTCTTCTGGGACGCTATCTCGAGGCCCAACCTGCGGATCTCCGCCACGACGCGTGCCACTCCGAGTTCTGCTAGCCGTACCGTCCCCTCGAAACACTCCCCTTCCGTAAGGACGAGGGTGTCGTCGGCGTAGCAGATGATGCTCACTCCTTCCGGGAGCACCGTTCTCAGCACCGCGTCGTAAGCGATATTCCACAGCAGTGGGCCAAGCACCGAACCTTGCGGCACTCCACGCACGACGTTCCTCCCGCGAACGCTCCCATAGCGGCCAGGGAAGCGGATTTGTCTGTCCGACAGGTACGCCTTCAGCACCTCCTGCAAATAGGAAGGCACCTGATGGACAGACAAGCCATCCATAATCGCACTCCAGGGCAGAGAGTTAAAAGCATTGACGATGTCAATGCTGACTGCCAAGACTACTCTGCCCTGGGAGATGGCCTGCTCTGAGAGCGCTCGGACACGGAGGATGGCGTCCACGGTCGATCTCTGCTGCCGGAAGTCGAACTGGTTATCGGACAGGTCCGGGCCGGGGCATGCAAGGTGCCTGCTAATTCGAGAGGCGGTGATCCTCTCGAACAGCTTGCCCGCCTCGTCCAACAGGCAGATGGGTCTGTACGCCGACGGAGACTCTTTGGGTTTACCCTGTTTGTGCAGGAGCACTAACATTGCCTGTCTCCACACCGACGGAAATCGTCCGTGGCGAAAACAGGCAGTGAAGAGCCTGCACAGCCTCACCCCCAGCACCGTCAGCGCTAAGACCCATGCACGTCCTGGGATTCCGTCCGGCCCCGGCGCCGTGGTACGCTTCGCCATGCGCTGCATGCCTGCATGCATACATGCCTATGGACATCTATAATAAATTTCAAATAAGCTTAGTCTTACTCTTGGACACAGGTTTGTAGCTACCTCTAAGGAGTACCTTTAAATAGTTCAGAAAT
This sequence comes from Spicauda simplicius, assembly GCA_949699795.1. NCBI lineage: Eukaryota > Metazoa > Arthropoda > Insecta > Lepidoptera > Hesperiidae > Spicauda > Spicauda simplicius. The sequence goes on along the minus strand of OX453081.1, from coordinate 12,374,216 downwards.
GTGCTGAGTAGTATAGGAATCGATTCTATTCCTATTTCTAGGTAATAACGCAGTGTCAGGGGTTGTGTTCTTTCAGAAAGGTAAGTAATACTTAACCGGCATTTCAAATTAGTCTTCAAAAGTGACACTGCCTGTCCACCAATTCGCACTTGGCCAGCGCGGTGGATTATGGCCTAAACTCTCTCATTCTGCGAGAAGACCATGCCCAGCATTGGGATAATAATGGGTTGACGAGAGAAGCGACAACATACCTGTGACTAATCTCAGGTAGTCCTGATCTTCTTCCAAAAAAGATTATGAATACCCATGGACAGTAGTAAGTGGCTACTGTACATAAGTATTCATAATCTTTTTTTCCTACTTTTACTACTTACCTACTTTTTTAATATTTGTACAGAATCGTTTCTTAAATTAAGCGATTTACTTGTCAAAAGAAACCTTGATTTTTATACAGGTATATATAAAACGGTACATATAAATTCACCCTTCAATAAAATAAAGGAAATGCATATTTTATTAAGATTATTTTTAAATGTTATAGTAAAATAAAATATAGTTTATGGGCGGTGCGGGCCAGCGGAAATTACATAACTGAATAAAGTAACAATGCACCACTGACCAGCTGTCGGTGTGCTCCACAGTGTTGCCAGACTTTATTACATAAATAATCCATACTTCTATATACTCCATTTTTCCACAGTTGAGTTATTTAGTAAACAAACCACCTAACTTTCGAAACATCACATTTTCACACAGTTACACGCGTCAAACGACCTGCAAACAATTACATCGGTTCACTTGATGTATTACACTTTGATTCACAACAAAAACTACTTTAAATTTACAATTGTAATAGATAAATTTAATTAAAGTTGCAAAACCGGCGAAACTAATTTGCACAGATAATTTATTTCAACAAAAATTTGACATTTCGGTCATTTCACAATTAGTGATGGGAAAGACGAATCGATTTGTTACATTGGTTTCATGATTTTGATAAGTGACATTAGTCGATATATTTGTTCGTGGTATAAACTCATAAAATTTAAGCAAGTTTGCTTTCTTGATGTCGCGATAATGACGAATCATATCGCGATATTTTAACTACTCTGTTAAAGCACAAAGTATTACGTATGAAAATTGACGAATAGAAAATTATTTTTTAATCTGGCATATTAAAACGTAAACTTCAAAAAATTAAAACCAAAATAACTCAAAAATACATAAAAAATAAATTAATATGAAGTATTACAGATATATTTTTAACACAAGATTTTAAATTATAGACTTCAGAGAAAATAAAATTCACGCAAATACGCCAACAAAATAAATTAAGATAAATTATCACAAATAAAAATATATTTTAAGAAAAATATGAATTGAGTGATTAATTAAGAAGTGAAATAATAACAAAATTCAAATGACTTCTCAAAAAATATCTGAGCTGGTAACAGTATAAAGTAGCCACAACAATTTATTTTTATTATTAGAAATACGAGATTAAAGTATTTAGTCCGTAAAAGTATACCTAACAATAATTTCACTATTTACGTCAGGTAAAAAAATAAGATGAAATACAATTAATTTATATGCGAGTAAAAGATATTTTAAACATCTATGGTACTCTCATTTATCGTTAATATTACATTTACTAGTGCATATTTGAAACAAATACATTATTTTTATTAAATTCGAAAAAATATATCGTTGAGTATAATCGATGTTGATACGATTCGATACAACAATTTGCGGTAGCTTCCCAAAGCAAGTTATTTTGATACTTCCCAACCCTATTGATTGACAGTATCTCATTGACATTAAAATGACAGTTCGAGTCGGCCATGTTTATTTACCAAATAGATCAAGTCTGGAAAAATGAGGTATACTAATATTAGAAATGTAATGTTTGTTTGTTCCTCTTTCACGTCGCCACATAGCTATTATATATGTTTTATATGCTGGGAAATAGGAGGGCGGAGAGTGACGTAGGCTACTTTTTAGCACGCTCTCTAATTCACACGGGAATATCGATGTTCGTTGATACATATTTAGTTGTTCCAGGCGTTGTTAATAGATGGCGTTAGTAAAATTCATTTGCAAGTTCTGAATCGCGCTATCAAATGCTAATGTTAATTCCCTTTGACCGTGCGGGCGAAGCCGCGGGTAATAGCAAGTTTAATATAAATAAGTAATCAATTTAATAGGGCATAGATATCCAAATATTGTACTTATTTGAGTAATTTTTTAACAAAGGTTTTTTTTGGCGGGATTATTTAATATTCTTCAAGTTATTTACCTACTGATTTAATATATTTAAGCAACGTTAATTTTTTAATTTATACTGACGTTCACATACCATTCTGTCATTTAATTATAAATGATATAAGTGTAGCAAAAAATAAAACGTATACGAAAATAATATGTAGACATTAAATTACAAATTATCAGTTTTCTATTTTATAAAAGTATCTAAGCTTTGTAGCTTGGCCCATCAGATATATTTAATCCAATAGAAATGTCTATAATTACAATACATACCATACAATTATACAGATAACTTATACTATACTTATCATCTCCACACTTATGATACTTATTATTCAAAACTACTCGTAATATTTAATAAGAATATTTTACAATCGTTAAAAATATAGTTCAACATAAATAAATTAGGTACCTACTGTAAATTTCTTTACACTTTAATTCAATACAACTAATCAAGTAAAATCTGTTTTTTAATCAAATAAAAAATGAGACTATTTAACATTTCGTTGTATGATTATAAATTCGATCTTGCGGTCATTGTGGAGGGTCAGGTGGGTCAATCGGTCAGGCGCCGAACTTATTGTTCGTTCCGGATATTATTTCACATTGTATTGCCGTATCTTTGCCAACTTGCATTTATTTTTAAAGAATTGTAGGTTTTTTTTTATATTTTTAAGATATGTTGGGGTAACTTAATAGTAATAATATGTTTTATAATGCACTAGCTGAAACCCGCAACTTCGCCCGCGCTTAAAAAATACATGACATATACATAGTCATTCAAGAGGAATATTTCTTTCATACATATATTTTTGGTATCTTGAATCGTTTTCGCAGCGCAGGGAACGAAAGCCCTCAAGGATGAAAAATTTTCCTTGTTTTTTTCACATTTTCCATGATTTCTTCGCTCCTGATAGTTGCAGTGTGATGTTATGTAGCCTAAAGCCTTCCTCGATAAATGGTCTATTCAACATAAAAATATTTTTTCAATTCCAACCAGTAGGTCCTGAGATTAGCGCGTTCAAACAAACAAACAAACTCTTCAGCTTTATAATATTAGTAAAGATAATGATAAATAGAAAAAACCTATAGTAAATTCTTTTGGACTTTATTTAAATTTTATAAAGTAGGTATGTACGTCAAAGACGATTAAAAAAAATAAAAACAATATGAAAATATTTACATTTGGTTTCAAATTATAAATTCAACCATATTGACGAGTCGCGTAGCGATGCAGTTACCACACCTGTTTGACACGTAGTGGGGTCCAGGTTCGATTCTCGGTCAGACAGGTATCTGAATGATGAGTTTAGATTCTTGTTCTCGGTCTGGGTGTATTCGTCTTTGTGTGTGCCCATGTCACCCAGAAGAAAATCCTACGTTAGGTCTATGAGTGTAGAAACCATCTTGGGGTCATTGTGGAGGGTCAGGTGGGTCAATCGGTCAGGCGCCGAACTTATTGTTCGTTCCGGATATTATTTCACATTGTATTGCCGTATATTTGCCAACTTGCATTTATTTTTAAATTGTAGGGTTTTTTTTTTTAATTTGTAAGATATCTTGGGATAAAGATAACTTGGGTAAGGATACAGTAAGTGCAGTGTGTCGTGATATGGAACCTAAAAAAGAAAAACGAACTAGACGTAGGGTAGATAGGTTAATCTATCACTTGTGCTTGTCAACGATTTCTACATGCCATCGCAGTTTTGCCGTGACCACGATCTATGCAACTGGGTCGAAATATCACCAAAAAGAATTCAAAACCACACAAAGTGAGTACCCGTTAAGTATTAAAATGTGTCAATTCCGCCATAATATTAGTCTTGGGATTTCTTGGGATAACTTAATAGTAATATTATGTTTCTTAATGCATAATGATAAATATAAAAATCCTTTAGTAAATTATTTTGAACTTTATTTAAATTTTATAAAGTATGAACGTCAAAGCCGGTTTAAAAAAATGAAAACAATATGGGAATATTGTACATTTCCTTTCAAATTATAAGTTCAACCATGCTGACGACTCACGTAGCGGTGCAGTTACCACACCGATTTGACACGTAGTGGGCTCCGGGTTCGATTCCCGGCCAGACATCTTCCAGACAGATATCTGAATGATGAGTTTAGATTCTTGTTCTGAGTCTGGGTGTATTCGTCTTTGTGTGTGTTCATGGCATCCAGAACACAGGAAAAATCCTACGTTGGGTCTATGATGGGTACCATGGGTGCCATAGCGGTGCTTTACCGCGGCCGTCCTCGAGTGCCGCACGTTGTGTTTTTTTAATAAGCAGTTTTAGACCTTTGTTTAATTTTTTTTTTTTTTTTTATTTGACTGAAGTAGCAAACGAGCATGCAGTCCACCTGATGGTAAGTGGTCACTGCCGCCCATGGACATCTGTAATCAACTTCATATAGAACACACAGATCACAGATGCGTTGCTAGTCCCGAGGACTATGATGGTCGCCTCATATAAAAGTGTGCCGGCAACCACAACCTTCTATCGAAACGCAAGAAATGCTTCACGCTAGAAATAGGTGTGGCGGTGGTACTTCCCCGGTCGAACTGCACTGGTTCTACCACCTTCAAATGATACTGATAATGACTACTGTTTGTTTAATTATTATTCAAATATTTTCCTGTGAGATTAGTGTTATGGTCCGTTATTTAAAACAGACACAGTTCCATGTTAGCTTTAGATGTCAATTCAGTTTTGTAGGATCTTAAGAAATATCGTAAATAGAAAAGCTTAATAAATCGCCACCGCCACACCTATTTCTAGCGTGAAGCATTTCTTGCGTTTTCAAATTTCAAATTTCAAATTTATTTATTTTTGGAATAATATACATGCGTGTGTAACACTTTAGTAATTTTACAAATTTTACAATTCCAAACAAACAAGAGAACTTAAACTATAATCCGTGGCTGGGACCATCCTATTAAGCATTGTAGAAACGCCTGTAGCAGGAGGTCCCGCTCTTCCATAACATATAATATGTATTTATATAACTATGTAAATATAGTATTATTATTGAAGGAATATACAAATAAACAATTAACGAAAAAAGAAATTTGAGAGTGCGTGCTTATACGTATAAATGTATTGTGTGTGTGTGTGTGTGTGTGTGTGTGTGTGTGTGTGTGTGTGTGTGTGTGTGTGTGTGTGTGTGTGTGTGTGTGTGTGTGTGTGTGTGTGTGCGTGTGTGTGTGTGTCGAAGAGCTGTGCTTGATTGTGTGAAAGTTACTGTAAATGAAAGCTTTCATTCAAATGGTAATTTTGATTTTAAATTTGTTCCTATTTCATGTGACTTAAAAGGGCTTCAGTGTCACTGTAGTTCAAAGTTTTAATCCATTCTAATAGACGTGTCTTTAAGTTTCTTGTAAGAAGATTATAGATGTTGAGTATTTTGTTAATTTTATTATATAGAAAGGCTGATTGAGAGTAATATTGACGTTGAGCAAATTCGGTTTTTGTAAATTGTAATTTAACAATCTTGTTTCTGCGCTTGCTACTTACTAACATGTTGTCGCTTATTAGAGTTTTATGAAACCTAATTAAGGTTGTTGTGATGTATAGTTGCCTCACAGTCATTAAATCACTTTGCTCATAAAGTTCTTTAGTAGGGAATTTATATGGTTTAAAGTGCATGACTTTCAATAAACAACGTTGTCCTCTTTCAAGGGTGAGGAATTTTGATTTGGCGGCTCCGCCCCAAATAGGAATACAATAGCTGATTACTGACTGTCCTAGTGAAATATAAATTTTATTTAGAAGCTTACGTGATGTAATGTGACGCAGTGTTTTAAAGATCCATGTTAATTTACGAATTCTGTCATTAACAAAATCAATATGATTGTACCACGAGAGTCGACTGTCAATTATTATACCCAAGTACTTAGTATTTGTTACCTTCTCCAATATAGCACAATCACAATCTTGTGTTGTATCAGTACACTGATGGATTTTTAATTTAAGATCATCTTTGGGTTTCCATCTGTTGTTTATACTGAAGCATATGTAGTTAGTCTTCGTGACGTTAAGGGTGAGAAGGTTTGTTTTTAACCAGCTAGCTACAGTGGACAATCCTGCTTCAGCACTGCTGAATACTGAATCCCATGTAGAACCAGAGAAGACTATTGCTGTATCATCAGCATATGATATTATTTGACCGCGTTCAATACTAAGCTTGGTGAGGTCATTTATATATATTAAAAATAGTGTTGGGCCAAGCACAGAGCCCTGCGGTACTCCAAACGATACTTCTGTGTCTGCACTTGTATTACCTGCAATTTTAACCCTTTGACTGCGCCCAAGCAATAGTTTTTAGTTTTGATAGAATGGTTTGGTTGCCGGCACACTTTTACATGAGGCAACCATCATAGTCTTCGGGAGTAGTAACGCATCTGTGATCGACTTCAGATGGAACCCATGTTCTATATGTAGTTGATTACAGACGTCCATGGGCGGCAGTGACCACTTACCATCAGGTGGACTGCATGCTCGTTTGCTACTTCAGACAATTAAAAAAAATGGTTTACATTGGATCATCCATCCATCAGCCCTTTGATGTCCACTGCTGGACGTAGGCCTCCCCTAAATAGATTAATTAATTAGTAACATTGGATAAATCTTAAAATCTACAGTCGTATGTAACACTAGGATAGTATGAGACTAGATATTTTATACTTATTATATCGATTTTTATTGTATCGATACATCTATGTTTTCGAAAAGCTAAATTCTATCCAAAGACCTCCATTTCTTAAAAAAAATTAATAGAAGTAAATTTGGAAAATCAGACTTGCAGCTGTTTTTACCGGGAGCATAGATTCAGTCTTAATTTGTTTAATCCGTATCATACAGTATTAAAAGATTGAATATAAAGTAATTTCATTTTTTTTTTAATGTTTTGTTGTATACATTTTGGGACATCTTAGGACTTGCCTTCTTTATAATTTATCGCACGTCAAGCCATTGACGGTTTCGACTCCAAAAATATTTTTAATTCACATCGAACGAGTGCTTGCCGATGTATTGAATTTTTTGCCTTTTTTAAAAAATACTATATATTAGTATATTATTTCATATTTTTAAACGCGGCTGGACTTCCAGGCATAACTACTATAAGACACTACTTTTATATTTTTACACATACAGCCTTAACAAACCTCTTAAAATTTTATTAGGTACAATCATTGTAGATACTATTTTACTAGATAAAAATATTTGTACGAACTTAAAGGTCCACTTATTGGAGGGTTCATATCGAAGTAAGGTTTATATAACAACCCTTCTTACGCATCTCTTAGTTTCGGTTTGAACTATAATTTGTCAATTTGCCTTTGAGTACAGCGTTTGGGTACATTCACAATGCAAAAATTCACAAAAAAATCATTAATGGTTCAATGATGTAAACAATATTTTTATATTTTTAAAGTAATAAAAAAACACGTGTTTTTTACGAAGATTACTTGTTTTTTTTGTACTTGCTCTTAGTTAAATAATAAGCCTAATAAATATAAATTTCTTAAGAAATAGCCAACTTGGAATGTTTATTTTGCCAATAAATTTTCGACCGAAATGCTCGTCGAATTAGGACACACTGAAAATCAGTGGCCGTGGTTCGCCGCGGTGAGGCTTTAGATCCTTTTAATTTTACTGCAGCAATCGTCTAATTTTAAAGTAATGTATGCTGTTATTTATGGCACATTATGTTGTAGTATTTTTACGATTAAATATTTCTTCTTTCTTTCTTTACAAATTATCTAAATTTATCTATAAGAAATTTCCATCTCAAATTCAAAATGGTTCATATCTAAGCATGTACCAAGTAACTTAGATAAGAACCACGTTAGATTTGTTTAAGAACCATCGCAACATTTTGTCAAATAGTGAATATTTAAAAAAAAATATGGCAAGTTAGGTTGGGTTAGGTTACAATTTTTTTTATAAACAAGAAAAGTGAAGTTGTATATAAATGGATTCATTATTAAAATAATCGGAAAAAGACGTATATTATTAAAATGTCATATTATTAAAATTATAGGAAAAAAGACGTACCTACTATTTAGTTTCACATCAGTCACATCATTCACAAAAAAAATATATAAAGTATACTTTGATACACAAATTAAAACCTAAAGGCAAATGTAATGTATGGAATTAAATCAAAAAATAAGGTAATCGACTTCTCAATTTTTTAAACGTTTTTAAGTTTATACAGCTTTAAGGTAAATTTATACTTATAATATATAATCTTAAATAGAACAGCTAATAAAAAAAAATAACAAAAAATATTGTTCTAATAAAAAACCCTTCCCTAAATATGTATATATATACATGAAAATTATTTTCCCTCATACACTTTTGCACCCGATGCAGTTTCCATTCATTACCTCCATACATTTTTATACATTTTCCACTCCACGAAGCGCTACTCCCATGGAGCGCCCTCTACCGTCCAAGCGGCCGTGAAGTTCATACACCGTGAAAAAAAACCACGCCTGTTATGGCTTTCAATGGATTTATGGCTAATGGCGTTTATTTACATATGTTTATGTATAATTATTATTGTTTATATACAAACAAGTAGGTGTATAGGTAGAGTTACTCTACATGTAGTATCTAATTCTATTATCCAAATTATGTTGCTATTTAGATAAAATTTGTAGTTTTTGGAAAGTCAATGGGACTTGTGCTTAATTTGGATGTAATTTTAAAATTTGAATTTAAGTTAACTTCTTTTAGGAGAAAGTATATTTTGCTTGTATGTTAAAAAAACTTATGATCATAATTCCTAAAATTTAATTTAATTTGAAAATATTCCGAAAATGAAAATTGTTCTGTTAAAAATATTTTGTTTTAGTATTCTATATACTTACATAAAAAATGGCTTGTAAATTTTGGCGAAAAATCATATCAATAAAGAACAGTATCATTTAGATATTTCAGTAGGTACTGTGAACATTCCTAAAAATATTTTATTTAAAATAACAATTATGCCAAGTTTTATTAAGTCCTCCTTAACTGAGTCCTACAATTTCACAATGCTCAATTTTTAATAATCATACTTGACGGATTACATGTAATAGATAAACTGATTGCAAGTGTTCAGTAGCGATAATCTATTGCTGAATTGAAAAAAATATTATATTATTTGAAAATAAGTAATTCATGTACCTAATAATTAGATTTTTACTTTAACAACGAATTATGCGGTTCGTATCGCAGACATGTTTAAGATTTGAGTCTAAGTTATTTTCAATAATATAGATGGTATAACATTTATTACTTTATATAGGTAGGTACATATTTTAGATTTTAAACTAATTGACTCTAAACATCAGCTGTATTTTAATTCAATTATGAGTTATTTATAAGTAAATTAACACTACGTTTGAATACAAGCATAAGGGTTGATATCTGAATCAAGCATATTTAATAAACTTTTTGAGTAAATTTATAATAATTATATGGAGTACCATTGAAATATTTTCAATATGATTAAGATAAACAATTTTATATAAGTCTAAGTGCTTATTTTTTCTATTTAAAGGCTAAGTACAGCTGCTATTGAGCTTTTCGTAGCGTGCTACGCCATCTGTCGTGGGGTAGCGAGAGTGTCAATCGTGAAACATTAAAGATGAGGGCTGTATTTGCATATTCCTTAACAAAACCTTAAGATATGTTCTTAAAGAAAATCGTAAGAAAACTTTCTTTATCTGTAACTTTTAGATCCAGAAAGTTATTTTAAGTAGTTGGAGAGTCATTTTTGACTATTGCATTCAAAATCAATAAAAAAAAAATAACTTGTCTAATCGTAGGAGAAACGTAGATTAAACATATTCCCCGAGTTTAGGTAAATTAGGAAAAAAACGGTCATTCGAAGGCCGTTGGCTAAAGCCCCATAAGCTAAGCCCCGCCTGAGCGGAAAAAAAATTCAATAGTAAAGGAGGCGTTACAGAAAGAAATACTTTTAAAAATCCCGCGCGAGACCACGCTATACGAACACCCTGCGAGCGAGCGAGACGGCGCACTAAGAAAAAATCAGAAAGAAGCCCATTCTTTTCTATTTCCTCCCTCACTAATAGCGGCTTAGAAAAAAATCGGCAGCGATACCCGTCCCGTTCTAACGCATAGGGGTGGGAGCCGGACGGGGTCGGGCGAGCGAGAGGGGCGAAAGCGCGCCCTTTTTAATAGTTCTTATTTCGGCGGTGGTCCGAGCGGCCGAGGTCCGGTTTCGGGAAAGGTCCTCCGTCCGGCGCGGGGGCGGCCGGCTCGCGCGGCGCTCGGACGTCGCCGGACCGTCTTTTCCTTGACCGGACGCATTTTTCCGCGGAAAAAACGCGGGGCGCGTGCGCCCGGCCTCGGTGGGGATGTTCTTCGCGTCGTCTAAGGCGGCGGGGGCGGCGCCGCGTCTTGCTAGTTGGAGCGGCGTCTTCGGCTGGCGCGCGCGTCCGCCCCACCCCGCAAGAAAGCGTCGCGACGCTAAGTTTTCCACCAAGAAGTTAGTCGTCGCCCGCCCGCGCCTCAAGGAGGTCCGCTTCCGCTTTCCCTCCGGTCTCCCCTCGCGTAAATAAACCGAATTCCCGTGCGATAAACCGCCGAGTTAAAGATAACTCGGAAGGCCGCGCGAAGACTGAACGACTTCTTGTTCGCAGATCGGAGCCGGTGCGATAGGGACGCGCGCCGTCGCATGCATTCGTCGTGACGATTCGCCCCAAACTGGAATTAATGTTGAAATACTTCAATGAGAACATATCCCTAGCGCTCCAGGAGAGGTACAGGGACCTCCATGAGTATCGGAAGGCGGAAGTAGAGGAGTCACCGAGGGAGGCCAAAGTACCGAAAATAGCTGAGGAGGGAGAGGCGGTCGGCGGCGAGGGCGCTTTCGAACCGGGCGCCGCGCCGCCGTTCCCTCGTCTCCTGGAGCAGCCGAAGGAGGAGGACAGCTTCGTGGCCAGTTGGCTGCAGAACTCCTTCAAGATGACCGCCGCCGAGAGCAACGAGGCCTCGGCGGGGGGCAGCGCGCTGGACCTGAGCGCCGCCCCCCTGTCCCTCCACATCCCGGCCTTGCAAGCGGAGGCGCAGCGCCAGTTCAAGATGCAGAACTTCTGGAACAGAAGCCGGCCCGGCTCCCCGGTCCAGGAGCCGGTGGACAGCCACAACCAGCCTGGCCCAGCGCCCCCCACCCCGCAGCCACCAGCGACTCCGGACCACAAGATCGCTGCTGAGAAGCTGGTGAACGAAATACAGGTGAGTTTTTATGCGATAAAAGTTTGCGCTGAGAATGTTATAAGTTCTGAGAACTTCTAAGACTTTTTATGTGGTGCTAAGTTTTTAATGAAAATTAACTTTCTTCAGTTTATCAATATGACAGATAAATAGTAATAAAATTTTACGAGTAGGTTTATTTTCGCTTTTTACTCATGAATTCAAACATTAACACTTTTGTTTCCTTTTGAACATCTTAGATGATTCTTTCCCGCCGGCTTTTATTAACGATTAGAACTTGCGTTTTTATCTTTATTGCGTACAAGATACTCACGTTTCTAATAGATATATATAATATATAAAATAATCGTTTGGATTTTATTGTTTTTAGTACCTTATTTAAAAATAAAAAGATTGATTAATGAAAATTTATTCCGCACGCACTTTTGAACCGTGATGTTAATTAAATCCAACTGGTGTGTTTTTAAGATCTGGATAATCCGTTTTATAAATAAAATTGCGCGATTACGTCTAACTTTGCCAAGACATGGTGATGAACTGACCTCCGCGGGTCTCGAAACTCGTTCCAAATTCGAATGATCCTTAAAAAAAGACAAGACACAAGGCAACATATTGTAATGCTTTAAAGGGTTAAGGGCCTCGCGTCAAACTTATTATTAAATCGTTTTTGTCCTTATGTCGCATCCGGTTTAACAAAGAAATGTAAATTACAGTAATCGCTGATAATTCTATTATTTCGGTATTTGCTTATCATGTTGTCGACAGTTAACAAATGTCAATTTAACAGATGCCACCAAAACTAATATCATAGACAACAATTATTTTTGTATTAAGAATGTTTGTTTTGCGTTTCCGTTTTTAATATCAAAGTTATTATAAAAGTAAGCCCCGGTGCATGTCTTTAAAATTGTAATTTAAAAGAGACGAAATAATATTGCCTTTTAAATTAGTTTCGAATTCGTTCACCTTCGGCCGACATTTGTCTATTCCCACGGCAGTCGGATTAGGGTTCATTGTGATTTTATTTTTTTTAATTTTTTACCGCGCTTTGTTTCACGGAAGGGGTGTTGACAGTTATTTGTTGCAACGAATCTGTTCTTATTTCAATTTTTTTGTTTTAAATTCTGTTTGAATTGAAACCGGTTTTCGACTCGATCCTATTTCGCATTCATGCGTTTTTTTTCGAAAATACAAGATTTAACGGTTCAAAAGTGCCATTGTGGTTACTTTTTTCGGAGGACGGTTAATTAAATTTTGATTTATTAATATTTCTATTGCCACTCGTTCAGTCAAGAGCTGTAGTCAAAATAATACGCCTATTTCACGGTTATATTTTTTATTTGAAATAAATATTGGTATTTCGGTAGTAACTCATTTGTTTGTAAAACCTTCGAGTATTAAAAGTTTCAACCTCTTTCTCAAGCAGCCGAGTATAAATATATAACACATAATATTTTGTTGTTCGTTAAATAAGTATCCATTCATAGTTTTTTTTTTGAAAATAATATTTATATCCATATTTTTCGGCATGCAAGATTATCGTAACATTTTTTTAATCATTTAATAACATTAAATAGCAGTGTTTTGAGAAAATATAATCATTAACTTTAAAGTATAAATTGTTCTAAATGAACCTCATAGCTAATAAGGAAGGTAAAGGTGAACTTTATTCATAGTAATATAATAATTATGACAAAATATTTTCTTTTTCTACATAAGAATCGCGCTCTCATAAAAAATATGAACGGAAGACTCATCCCTAATTACTCTATTATTATTAATCTGTCTATCCAACACCACATAGTAAAGAAGTTCGACCTAAAGTTAATCACAGGTGGGTTGCTACTCTCAGAAGTAGCAACCCACCTGTGATTAACATGAAACGGTCGTTTTAAGTTTACGTCAGCAAACATTTAGACCCCTTCAAAAACACATTCAATGATTTAAGATGAAATAGGTATGATGATGGTACCTATGTCTAGCGTGAAGCATTTCTTGCATTTCGATAGAAGGGTGTGGTTGCCGGCACACTTTCACATGAGGCGACCATCACAGTCCTCGGGAGTAGCAACGCATCTGATTGACTTCAGACAGAACTCCGTGTTCTGTATGAAGTTGATTACAGATGTCCATAGGCGGCAGTGACCACTTACCATCAGGTGGACTGCATGCTCGTTTGCTACTTCAATCTTATAATAAAAAAAGGTATGACCATGGTACCCACCCAGTGAAACAATAAAGAAAAGCTTACCTACTGTTTAGAAGTAATATTTAAATGTAGTTAGACTGCTATAGGTTCAGCGTCACATCTATTTTTATATAATACCATTAACTGCTACTTTTTATTGAAGTAAAATGAAAATAGTTATTGTTTAATATATTACTAGACGTTTCAACTGGTTTTAAGACAATACATATGTAACCGAAATTAATATAGGAATTTAATCTTATCCAAGATTGGCTTTTATAACCATATAAAAAAAACATAATTATATTTTTTAAAAATGTGTGCGTGTACTAGCGTACACTCGTAAGAAGTAAAACTTCTTTATGAAGTTATTTTTCAAAAAATAATGTACTATATGCAACTTTACAGAAATTGGTTAAATAAAGTTAAATTAGATAAAGTTTAATAAAAGGCTTTTATTAAACTTTATCTATTAATCTAATCTATAATAATCTATCTAATATCACGCGTGGTAGGGATAAGAAAAAGATGGCGCATAACGGAAAAAAAAGATAACGCGTAAGAGAAAAAGATGGCGCGTAACGAAAAAATGTTACACTAAATTTTTTTCCAACCCCGATAAAGAAGTTTCACTTCAAAAATAGATATAGGTAAATAAGAAAAAAGACAAACCCGCTGAGCCTAAGCAAAATACATTTCATTTCATTGACGACTGGCGTTTTTGGGTGACAGTGACCACTTAACATCACGTGGACATCATAATCGTTTGCAATTTCCATTAAAATATCTTTAACAACATAGTATTATATACGTATATTTCGAAAACAAAACATTTCGTACATTTCCAAGGGGCAGCGATTTAGCTCATTTATTCTATTTATAATTGTAAATTTTAGTAAATTAATTGTAAATTTGGATTATATATTATAATGTTTTCGAAATATCTTTAACTAATTCCAAATTTAAAAATATAGTATACTACTGATATTTAATCCAAGTTCCAGTACTTCATAGTCGATTACTTAAAAAGGTTTAACGGTGGTAGAAATCTTGTATCCCTGGAGACACCAGAAGCACTAAGTTCTGGTTTGCAGACTGTTAAGGGAGACATGTACTAATTCGAGAGATTCTAACTTAGTCCTTTATAGTAACAACGTATGTATGTCAAAGAATAGTCTTATGTTAATCGGCGGCATTGCTCTCTTGCCGGTAGATTGTATACTGATATGCTTTTCATCACTACATAGTATAAAAAGTCAAAGTCAAAGTCGCCTGCCGCTGTCTGCCCTTATGTATGCTTGGATCTATATAACAATGGTACGGATTTTAATGCAGTTTTTTTTAATAAATAGAGTGATTATATGAAGCCGGTTCTTATATGAAGTTGCTAATAAAGTCCATGGGAGGCAGTGATCACTTACTTACGTGGACTACATGCTCGCTTGCCACTTCAATTGTGTAATAGAAAAATGTAGAAATGTTATATATCAGCTGTATTAACTTGTTTTTGTAATGTCACTAGTTGACCCGGCGAACTTCGTTCCGCTTAAAAGTCAAAAATCTAAAATTATCAGTGTTCTTCCACTATATTATGCATGTATAATACATAAATCCTTCCTCTTGAATCACTCTATTTACTAAAAAAACCTGCAATAAAATCCGTAGCGTAGTTTTAAAGATCTAAGCATACATAGGGACAGACAGCGAGAAGCGACTTTGTTTTATACTATGTAGTGTATTGATAATTGAGAACTTTATTTTTTTTTATTTGAATATAAAGATTACTTTATACTCAATCACGAACGCAGAGGTACTTATATGACAAAGTAGGAAACAAGATTCGTTCACTCGATAAGTGGTCTCTACCACTCATAGATAGTAAAAATCTACTCTAAATAGAATATTTTTTAAACTTTATTGCCTTTGACACAAACTATATAAGTTTGAGTAACTAATTATCTAAATAAAGAGAAGACAAATAGCTATACTTGTCTTGTTTTGTAACGGTTATTTGATCAGTAAAAAAATGTTATTATATTTTTTTTTATTATAACATATATTATAAAAAATGTTATTATAACATTTTTTTATTATTTTTTATACCGCATAGGTATAGCTTCGATATCTCTTACACGGCACATTTGAAATCAAAATTAACAGTCTTGCAACGTTGTTAAAAGTTAGGAATAGAAGTAACGCAAGATAGAAGGCGTTTTGAGTCTCAGGAAATGATAGGAAAATAAATATTAATCAACACTACAAATTCGTTTATAGGAAATTAAATTTAAATGAACGCTACAAAAATCGTTTAAAAATTATTATTTAAATGAAGACACGTTGTTTGATTGGAGGAAAATTTAATTTGTATTTACATTTCTACGGAAAATATCTGAATTTTTGCGTTTCTTTTCCGTCTCTCAATCAAAGGTGGTAGAACCAGTGTAGTTCGACCGGGGAAGTACCACCGCCACACCTATTTCTAGCGTGAAGCAGTTCTTGCGTTTCGATAGAAGGGTGTGGTTGCCGGCACACTTTCACATGAGGCGACCATCATAGTCCTCGGGAGTAGCGACGCATCTGTGATTGACTTCAGATGGAACCCATGTTCTGTATGAAGTTGATTACAGATGTCCATGGGCGGCAGTGACCACTTACCATCAGGTGGACTGCATGGTCGTTTGCTACTTCAGTCAAATAAAAAAAAAAAAAAAAATCTCTTAAGGAAATATCTTTTACGATAGCAAGGTATGGTGTCCAAAATGATTTTGTAATGTTAATAATATTTCTCTACTTAAATTCGGTTACATATTGGCTTTGGCTTAGACTTGATCATTTATAGCGTGAAGCATTTCTTGCGATTCGATAAAAGGGTGTGGTTGCCGGCACACTTTTATATGAGGCGACCATCATAGTCCTCGGGAGTAGCAATGCATCTGTGTGCAATGCAATCGGGCGGCAGTGACCACTTACCATCAGGATTGCATGCTCGTTTGCTACTTCAGCCATATATAAAAAAATACTAATAATACACTCTTCAAATAGTAGGTATGTTTAAAATCTTAGTCTTTTAGTGTGAAAAGCCTAATTTCGACTATCACCTTATATTAATTATATCGGCAATTGAGAATAAAAGGGACCTAATGGACAATTAGCATTTTTTATGAAATAACACAATGGTGTTAGCGTTTTCGGGAGTTTTAAAGAACACGGATATTAAGAGCAATATTTGATTGTGTAATTTGTAACACGAAATCGATTTTTAACTCGCTAGATTTTATAATATTAAATTAATTGTCTAGAATTTTGGATTCGGTTCCTTTGTTCTTACTATGTGATATGTTACGTTATTCACGATTCACTACGTAGTATAAAACAAAGTTGCTTTTTGCTGTCTGTCCCTATGTATGCTTTAGATCTTTAAAACTACGCTACGGATTTAAATGCGTTTTTTTTATTAGATAGAGTTATTAAAGAGGAAGGTTTTTATGTATAATACATATATAACATAGAGGCGAAACACTGATAATTTTAGATTTTTAAATGTTGACGGAATGAAGTTCGCCAGATCAACTAATACCTATATTTTATAACTTGGATTAGCAAACGTGTATGCGGTCCATCTAATAGTAAATGATTGCCGCCCATGGTCATCCGTAAGGAAATTCCTATAGACTAGCTTTTTTCTGAAGTCTAAGAACTGCGTTGCTGTTCCCAAGGACTAAGATGGTCGCCTCATAAACATGAGCCCGCAACCAATGCCGTCTTGACCCTAAGGGCACTCGGGCAATGCCCAGTGGTGCCCACTACTCAGAGGGCCCTGAAGGACCGACAATTTGTCTCACATTTAATATCAAAATATTATGGTCGGGCGCATTACATTTGTCTCGTTATACGAAAGTCGTCGGGTTCCTTTTGGAATGTAAAAAAGTACACCAAACTTTCTTTACATTCAAAAAGGGCCCCGAATCCTTGTATACCCAAGGGCCCCATCGTCTAAGACGACCGGCAACCGCACTTCCACCGAATCGCAAGAACTGCTTCACGTTAGCAATAGCTGTGAAAATTAATCTCAGTCAAACAATATTAGTATTGTACACTTTTATAAATTTTACTGTATAACATCTCACTATATACATTTTCGTAATGTACAATTATTGCATTTCTTTTACCGATATTTCGACTCAAAATTTGTGCTCACAGTTTCGTTTGTCGAAGATTTGTATACAAAAAACTTATTGTGAACTTATGGGCTGGTTTCACTATGAACTTATGGGCTGTTTTGACTTATGAACTTATGGGCTTGTTTCACTTATGAACTTATGTGCTGTTTTGTATCATGAACGTATGTGCTGTTTTCATTTATGAACGTATGTGCTGTTTTCCCTTACGTATGAAAATGTCCCTTTTGTCCCTCACTTGTGTATTAACATTTAAAACGTATGTACTATTTCCCCGCAAGTATGAAATTGTATGCTCTTTCCCCTCACTTGTGTACTAATATGCTGTTTCCCCACCAGCAACAGCAGTCGCCGTCAGCGGACTCCACGATGAGCGAGCGCTCCCTGGTGCCGTTTGCGCTGGTAAATTTACTGTCATCACTCAATAATGTCGATGTAAATAAACTTTCTCTCTATGCTCGAGTGCGTGTGGTATGCGCTTTTTTATTTATTTGTAGTTATGTTTTGTTTGTTTGTTTGTTTTTTAATTTGTTTGTTATTTACGTTAAGATATGCGGGCTAAAAAAAACAGTTCTTGGAGGTGTGTGAAGTCCACCAATTCGCTCTTGGCCAGCGCGGTGGACTATGTCCTGAACTCTCTAATTCTGAGAGAAGACCCGTGCCCAGCAGTGGGACAATAATGGGTTGACGACATTATTGTCAAACAAAATTGTTATAAAAAGTCTATCAATAGGCCTCCATTTTGCTATCGAAAGTTCCCCGGTTTTCTAACTTATTAGCAAAAATCAGATATACGCCTGTCTTTACTCAAGATACTTATTAGGTATAGTTTTTTTTATCTGATTGAAGTAGCAAGCTATGCAGTCCTCCCGATGGGAAGTGGTTACTCTCGCCCATGGACATCTGTATGCAACTTCATAAAGCACAAGAGTTCTATCTGAAGTAAATCAAAGACGCTTTTCTGCTCCCGAGGGCTAAGACAGTCGCCTCATATAAATATGAGCCGCCAATGACGTTAGAATTAAATGTTGCGGTGACACCGATGGTGTCACCGGTATCGATAGGTAGAACCAGTGTAGTTCGACCGGGTAAGTACCACCGCCACACCCACTTCTAGCGTGAAGCATTTCTTGCGTTTCGCTGGAAGTGTGTGGTTGCCGGCACACTTTTATATGAGGCGACCATCATAGTCCTCGGGAGACGCAACGCAACTGTGATTGACAGACAGAACCCATGTCGTGTATGAAGTAGGTTTCAGATGTCCATGGGCGGCAGTGACCACTTACTATCAGGTGGACTGCATGCTCGTTTGCTACTTCAATCTTATTAAAAAAACCTCCCCGTTCGACCTACATTGGTTCTAAGACCTGATGAAAGTAGTCACTATAGCCTATGGATATTCGTAACATCAGAGGAGCCATTCGCTTTGAAAGATCTTTTTGCACCTTTCTTGAAGAACCCCTGTATATTTTAATATAGTTGTTTATAATTTTGCTCGCTTTGCCCTGCTTTTGTGTTCTAATGATAAATTAATAAAGTTGTATTCTGATTTAAGTAGGCTTAACCTAGTTAGTATTTAATATTTTGTTAGTACTTTCCTATAGTTAGTAGGTATCTTCACCAGACCTTTGAGGTCCACTGTTGGACAGGGCTCAAGGAGGTTATTACCTATAGACACCGATGGCATGTGTGTTGGTGACCGCAGTAGTTTGACGTTACACAGGAAGACACAGATAAATACTTAAATTGTGTCTTCACGACATAG
Organism: Spicauda simplicius; assembly: GCA_949699795.1. Classification (NCBI taxonomy): domain Eukaryota; kingdom Metazoa; phylum Arthropoda; class Insecta; order Lepidoptera; family Hesperiidae; genus Spicauda; species Spicauda simplicius. The sequence continues at coordinate 12,354,587 of OX453081.1, read as the reverse complement.
TACAAAACAAAGTCGCTTCCTGCTGTCTGTCTCTATGTATGCTTAGATCTTTAAAACTGCGCTACGGATTTTAATGCAGTTTTTTAATAGATAGAGTGATGTAAGAGGAAGGTTTTTATGTATAATACCTAGTGGAGAAAAACTGATAATTTTTGATTTTTGACTTTTAGGCGGCACGAAGTTCGTCGGGTCATATAGTTTCTTACAATCGAATATAATTTTATTAATGAAAAAGATATTGCATGTTGTTACCCCATGCATTCAGGCGTCGAAACATTATTATTGACGACCTGCGTGGGGGAGCGGTTACCATACCGGTCTGACGCGCAATGGGTCCCGGGTTCGATTCCCGGCCAGACAGGTTTCTGAATGATGAGTTTAGATTCTTAATTTGGGTCTGGGTGTTTGTGTATTCGTCTTGTGTGTGTCCATAGTATCCACGACACAGAAGAAAACCGTAGTGTGGGGCTATGAGTGTAGAAAGCTTGTGTGTGTGTGTGTATTTATCCCTATGAAATACAAAAGTTATAATGCCTTATTGCAACGAAGTTATTGTATTATATTCTATCTTTGAGGACAGACCATAGTATAAATTTAATTATTAATCTGGCTCGGTTTTATTTATATTGTGTCTATAATATGAATAACATTAGGAACGCCCATGTAGGTCATTTATTTTATGCTCGATTGTGTGTTTTATATGCTTGTTTGAGCTTCACATTTTATTTTTATATAGATTTTATAAGGCATGCATTCTTTTTGTATAAGGCATGCATTCTGTTGCATGCATTCTTTTTCTATTGTGTAAATTAAAAAATTATAAACTTCATAATTCTACTTAAAGTTATGATATAAATTAATGAATGAGTCTAAAGAAAAATCTTTAAACCACTAATTTTAAAGCTCATTACAGCATCGGCATTATGATATATCAGCCAACATATGTAAACGCAGACTTTATATCAATTTTAATTTTAAATAGACATTTTGAGGCCTATTCTACGAATATTTCACTGCCTCACAGTTGTAAAATTATACTATACCTATATTAAATTTAATTATTGCTAATTTATTTATTGTTGTTGTTTTATGTTAAAATATTTCAGATTTTTTGTAAAATTGAAACTATCGATTTTTAATCGTATTTTTTTTTGTTTTATGCAGCCACCAGCACAATCGCCCGGCGGAGAGGCGCCGCTCGGCGACCGGAGTGGGATGCTGCCTTTTGCACTGGTAAATATTATAGAATATAATATATGTTACTATAGTTTTTTAAACTAAATTTACTATCCTATCACCACTAAAACTTACAATTATAAATATACTACATGAGCCGAATCCCAGCCCCTTGAAAGTATACCCAAAACACTAGCAGCATTATTCTCAGTCTTCCAAACTATTATTTATTTATTGTTAATATGTATTTGCGATGTATGTACATGCTTACATTTTTATGTATTGATATACTTATTAACACATTAACTTCTATAACAAAATGTGAGTAGTTCCGAAATGAAAGCTTAAATTTGAAGCTTAATTTGCTTTTCCGCGTTATTGAAAATAGTCTTTTTAACATGTTCATAATTATGAAAAGCATTATTATTATCTAAATTACATCTTATAATATTAGATAACAATATGAATATTTAACGAATATGGTTACGACGTTGATTTAACTAAATTTAAGTGTTAGTTTCTTTCTTATTTGAAACGATTTCAAAAATATTTGCATTTAATTCAAATTATCTTGATATAAATCAATGTAAAGGAAGCTGAAATAAATAACATACTAAACGTTGACTAATAAATAATAAAACTAATATAAATAAACCAACGATTCTTATTTAGCGATGTAATATTTATGCAAATATTATTATAATATGACAATTAGTGACAGAATTTCTTCCTTACGTTATAAAATTAGACGTACTACATATTATAAACGATCACTACCATATATCCCTAAGTCACAATAAAGTCACTCCAAACTCGATCTAAAGTCGATTTCATTTCACAGCAGCAGGCGCGTTCCGGGCAGAGCATCAGCGAGCGAACGCTAGAAGAGTGCTGGACGACGCTACAGCGAGTGAGTTGGCACCTGTTTCAATGCGTATCGTTTCTTCCAATGGTAGGGGACGGACGGCGGTTTTGTGTAAAGTTCGCTGAAGTTTACAAGTGGTGTGTTTTTGGACTTTTTCGTGAAAAGTTGTTTATGTTAGCTAATGGTTTAATGGGGAATTAGTTGCCACTAATTGGATTTTACTGGGTGATTTAATAATAAAAATTAAATTCATGTTTTAAACACAATTTTAATACTAATATTTGCGTTTCTTTTTAATATAAATTATTGAATGTTCTAGAAATTATTTTATTGAAATATTTCAAATTGGTATTGAATTAATGTTTATTATTAAGACTTAATTGTCAAGTTCTTTTAATTACATAATGGATAGATCTTTCACGCCAAAAATAATTATATCGTGCAATTATAATTATTTATTATCGACTAACGTTCTGGTACTGCTATTGGTATTATTTTTATAACTACTTACGTCCTGTTACTCATTAATAGGCAAAACATAACTTGAAACGATGGGTTTAGCTTTAAACCCAAGAAATGCCTTTTAATTCCTCTTAAAACAAATGCATTCTAAAATAAATAAATGCAACTTTAAGAACACTCCAATAAAGTCTACGTAACGTACGAAAAAAATATTAAACCGTACAGTTTAAGCAACTGAAGACAAACCTTATGTCTGTTCTTACTATAATGTTACCCTACAACTAATAATATTGTGTTATTTAATAAAGATTATTATTATACATTATTATATATTTCCCAAAACATATCATTCAAGAAATGTATGAAAAATAAACTTTATTGTCTATTTCTGCCTAACTCATTGATATTTCTCGAACTCACACCAAACCGCCGCACCGCAACCCAAACAGGGGTGTTGGTTACTTACCAAATACCGTAATTTTAAGCTTATTTATAAGGCATTCGACTTATTTTGATTAGAAATACGGTGTACGGTCGTACAGTTCAACTGCGTTCAAATAAACGTTTTTACTTTTGCAAAATGTTCATAATTTGAAAAAAGATAGTCAATTTTAGAACTTCCGTTTTGTCCGCAAAGAAATTTGCTGCGGACGGAGGAATAATATGAAAGGAGATGTTTCAAAATGTATGGACCTTTGGCCAGGTATCTGTACACCATATGATAAAAAAGCCAGTAAAGTATAGAGCACTTTTAAACTAAGCATTTTATTAAAATCGACTGGGTTTATTGGTACAAGACTAGAATTTTAAGTTAGAATTGCAACACAATATAATGGCGGCGATATTATTTCATTTTGACAGTTGAGGTTAATAAACAAACTGTGACAATGACAATCAGTTGTCAGTGATTATCTGAATTCTGATCCAATGCAAAAAAGGAAAAACTCATTATTACATTATGTAGCTTAGCTATGATAACCTCAAAACTATTGTATAGTTATGGTTCTATGTAAACAAATGTAAACAAAGACTAATCTTACCTCATAGCTATTAGTCAATTACAATTATGATTTCAATTCAAACCCGAATAACTCAGTTGATGTTTGGAAGTCCAAGTTGAGTATGTAAATCCTTTATTCACTAGCCTGGCCAACAGGTTAACCGATAAACAGTCCAAAATATGAAAGTCAAGTCAACTGAGGTAAGTAGCGATCCGAAATCCAAGATATGTAAGCCAGGGGTTTGGTAACTTGATATTGAAACTCCAACACAATACGCACACGAAAATATTCCGTGAAAATATCTAAGAACAAGAAGACAGATGAATGGATCTAGTAAAAGAATCAATATGACAGTTGTCAGATAATGACAACTATAGTTTTGTCCACAGACTGTCTAAATCAGTTGTTCCGCCATATTGGAAAACGAAGAAAATAGTTGATTTTAATTGGTTTTGTACCAGAAAAGTACACGTTTTTATAAATTTTAAGTATTTTTTTCGGATTCTTGAGATTTTTCTCGATTTTTTGAGATGGTGTACATATACCTAGCCAAGATTGAAACATCTCCTTTTGTACGGTTATATTTTATGAAGAGAAGGTGCACGCAATCCCAATATTATTTTCAAATAATGCTTTATACACACAAAATCAACTAAAAACGCATTACACACACTACCGTGCATTTGACATGAACACATATATAATACACATAACACGTTAAATAAACATTCATGTCTTTTATGAAAACATATAACGTCAAAAATGACAGCTGTTTTTGTCAATATACCTACCCATTATTGTTTTTAGATGCAGCTTAGTCAATTAAACCTTTTTACCTTTCGGGTGTATTTAAAATAACTTGAAATTAAATAACACTGCTTTTCGGTGAAGGAAAACATCGCGAGGAAAACTACGCACCCGAGAGTTCTTTAAAAAAAAGTTCTCAGAGGCGTGTAAAGTCCACCAATTCGCACTTGGCCAGCGCGGTGGACTATGGCCTAAAATCGCTCATTCTGAGAGAAGACTCGTGCCCAGCACTGGGACAATAATAGGTTGACGAGAAAATCGGAGATCTTTGGATAGATCTTGTTTTAGAAAAACGGAGGCCTATTGATTGATATTCATTTTTGTAGCAATTTTGTTATTAAAACTTTAGTCAAAACTTAAAAAAATATAGGACTTATAGGCACTTGTTTTTACAAGGCGACGCAAAAGTAACATATTTAACCTAAACTAAACATTAAAGTACCTTAAAATATTAATCAGTGGATAATAAATTACGTAACAATAGAGTCTTTATCACGCATTTTATCGAATCTGGAGGCACCGCCATAAATATCTAGCCACGATCTAGCCATACATATTCATGGCGGAAACATAGAGTATCTAGATAAAAAAATAAAACGCTTCGGGCGTGTTAAAATATTTAATCGAGATTCCGCCATTTTGTTTTTTTTTTTTTTCACCAAGCCATCTGCGATCAAGGTGGTTTTGATCCCGGAAACACTTGCATCTGCATTTAGCTTGTTACGTTACAATGAAAAAGATAAAAGAAAAGAAAAAGAAATCTCAGTGCATTGGTAGGAAGATGTACATTTTTATTCGTATGCTTAAATCAAGGAATGAATTTGTTTTGTCAAGTGAAACTATGACCTATTAAAGATTAGATTAAAGAAATAACTATTGATTTTTTAATTTTACATAGTATAAAACAAAATCGCTTCCCGCTGTCTATCCCTAGCTTAGATCTTTAAAACTACGCTACGGATTTTAACGCAGTTTTTTTTAATAGAGAGAGCTTGTATGTATACTAAAGCAGAGAGATGTCTAATGTAGTTGTAAAAAAAAACCAGAAAGGTTGGACTTATCTAGTGTAGATTACAATTGCCGTCCATATGACAGAATGGTAATTTCCTCTTGTCATCAAGTGAATTACAAAAATATCAAAAGATTACCTATATGTAAAAAAAAAATAGTTGACCCGGCGAACTTCGTTCCGCCTAGAAGTCAAAAATCTAAAATTATCAGTGTTCCTCTATTATGCATGTATTATATACTGTCTTTTGGATCCGTTTTTTAAATAGATATACAAAATTTTAGATTAAAACAAGAATGTAATTAATATAGTACAAACAATATGTTGATTATTATTTTATAATACATAACGGGTACTCACGATATGCGGTTTATGAATTCTTATAGAATTATTTTTGCCGATATTTCGACCCAGTTTCGACGATTATTACTTATTTCCTATTTAAAACATAAAACATGTTAATTCTTTCACATCTGAATGAAAACAAAACAGATATCCAGACCGCCAAATAAACAATATCAAAACATCCCTTAATACATCATTAAAACATTTAAAACAATATATAAAGGCGCCGGCTAAAGATTTGATTTACTACCTAGTATTAAACTTTCGCCCGTACAACAAAAAAGTTATACAAAAAACCGGCCAAGTGCGAGTCGGTCTTATATTTCTGTAAAAATAAAAACACATTTGTTATATATATTTCCTTCCCGTTAAATATGTATTTTATTTTAATTTTTTACGTTTCTGCAAACACAACAAAAAACGGGTTTATTATATATATATATTATGTATTTTTTGTTGCATACATTTGTTGTATATAACGTATAGGACACGTTAAATATGCATTTTATTCTAATTTATTACTTTAAAAGTGTATATACACAACTAAATATATAAGTGTCTCCTACCTGTTACCGTCATTTCTATCGAGTAAAAAAATCATGTTTGTTATTTGTGAGTCCCTTTTTCATATTTAGTTTATTCTGTTTTTACCTTGTTGTTTTAGCGATATAGAAATATATCATCTGTGAAAGATAGATAGATAGATACTATCTATCTATATATCTTTATATCTATCTATCTTTCACAGATGATATATTTCTATTCTGATATATATCTTTCTATAGATAGATATCTATCTATCTTATCTGTGCGAGTCGGACTTGTTTCTGTTACAACAACAACACGTTTGTTATATATATTTCCTTCCCGTTAAATATATAAAATATATATTTAACGGGAAGGAATTTAATTTATTCATTTTAAAATGTACATACACAACTAAATATTTAAGTGTCTACGTGTTGCCGTTATTGCTATACGTTCCATATATAGAAGTCCCCCTTGAATATTTAGATTAATCTGTGTGTTTATAGTTCACCAATTCGTACTAGGCCAGCGTGGTGGACTATGGCCTAAGACTCAATCTGAGAGAAGACCCAGCCCAGTGGGACAATAACGAGTTGTACCGAGTGTTGTGTTTATAGCGGCAATAGAAACATATCATCTGTATAAATTTCAACTATGTAACTATCACAGTTCAGGAGATACAGCTTTGTGACAGACGGACAGACGGACGGAGTCTTAGTAACATAATCGTTTTTACCTTGTATCAACGGATCTCTAAAAACGGACACGTCTCGGGGCGAATGTCAAAATCGTCTCAATTTCGAGCCAAAAAACAATTGTGATTTAAATTTTAAATCCGGATCGCGGTCATTTTTTTAAGATTTTTTCGGAATACCAAGCTGCAATAAATCTTGCCGCAATAACTATAAATTCATTGCGGATCGACATGCAAATGTTGATTATTTTTTTGGCAACGTTCAAAGAACTTTTGTTACGGATTCCGGTGGCATGGAGTCGCCTTGTACATAAAGATTTCGTTAGATTTTTTTTGGTAAATCTGTAGGTAAATAGAATACATACAAACCTTACAAGGAAATTTGTAGTAACTATACTGTTAATTTAATTAAAATATATGTGACATTGAGATAATTATATTTTTTTAAATAGGTGTCAAGATATGATAAAGTTTCTTATGGTATAAAACAATATGAAAATTAATTGTCAAATTATACAAAAAAACATATCGCATCAACCCATTATTGTCCCACTGCTGGGCACGGGTCTTCTCTCAGAATGAGAGAGTTTAGGCCATAGTCCACCGCGCTGGCCAAGTGCGAATTGGTGGACTTCACACACCTCCGAGAACTTTTTTTTTTAAGAACTCTCGTTTGTGTAGGTTTCCTTACGATGTTTTCCTTCACCGAAAAGCAGTGATAATTAATTTCTAATACGCACATAAATCATTGGTGCGTGCCTGGGTTAGAACCTCGGACCTCCTGATCGAGAGGGCAAGTTTCGACCATTAGGCTATCAGTGCTCCAACAAAACAAAAAACATATAGACAACATTAAATTTACGAAATTTACGCAAATAATAATTGTAATCATAAACAAAGCCGGTTATTTCTTTTAATTAAAGTTATCATTATTCGGTATCGTAAAGTCTTATAAAATTTCTTAAATCTTTGTAATTGGTAGAGCTTAATTTAAAAAATATATGATATTTTTAATTAAACTCTACTCCATTCCATCCCTATCCGTGCCACCACCAAAAGATCAAGTACGTACAAAAGTAGTTTTTATTTTAGCCGTACTTTCCGTCTCACATCCGACAGTCTCTACATTTTATTTTTTAAGCACCTGTGCTTGCAGTACTTGCATGTTGGGAAAGCTCTACATATAATTTTTAAATGCTGGATCATTCACAATAATTTAAATCTTACTCTATTTAAAACATATTGGTGATAAAATTATTTCTCCAAATCATAATTTTGCCGGTTATACTTTACTGAGCAAGTCCAAATTATAAGCTAACTTTTTGAATATTTTTAAAATCTGATATAAGATTTCTCTTGACATTTTCCTTGCCATTAAAGCAGGCGATAAGTGATTAGCACTAAGCATCTTCGAAAAATACCTGCCTGGGATTCGAACCTTGAACCCTGAGACTGTATGGTCACCACCACTATTTGTACGATATTACTTATGTGGGGATCTCCCAACATAACATTTCATTTATTTAATTTATTTTAATATTTATAGTTTTATTTATTTATTTCAATACATTCACACATATTTACATACAAATATATAAATATATCTATATATAAATCCCTATCGTGCTGGAGTGGTTACCATACCGGTCTGACGCTCAATGGGTCCCGGGTTCGATTCCCGAGTGAAATGATGAGTTTAGATTCGTGTTCTGGGTCTGGGTGTTTTTGTATTCGTCTTGTGTGTGTCCATGATACCCACGACAAGGAGAAAATCCTAGTATGGGGCTATTAGTGTAGAAAGCGTACATCTTTTTTTTGGAAAAATGTTATATTTTCATAAAAAGTATTCTAAATCCGTTAATATAACCTAATTGTATTTTTAACTGACTTTGACTGTAACATCTTGTAACGGGTCTGGGGGACAGGGTGGGGGCGGTGATAATTATGAAAAGTGTCCGAGGGAGGAAAAATTGTTCGAAGCGAGGACATTTAAAAAAGTGGTTAATGACTGAACGGCTTTTACAGTTAATAGGTTTTGAAGGATCCGTTACTGTCTGCACTTAACTGGACTTTTTTGTGTGTCTGGGCTAATTAGGTAGTTAATTTTATGCTAACCTGTATTAGGACTAAGAGTGATTACTACATAGTATAACAGTCACTTCGCGCTCTGTCCCTATGTATGCTTAGATCTTTAACTACGCTACCGATTTTAATGCAGTTTTTTTTAATAGATAGAGTGATTCACGAGGAAGGTTTTTATTTTACACACACACACATATAGGAACACTGATAATTTTAGATTTTTGACTTTTAAGCGGAACGAAGTTCAACGGGTCAACTAGTATACTATGACCGCTTTCTACACTCATAGCCCCACATTAGGATTTCCCCTGTGTCGTGAGTGTCATGGATAAATACAAACACGACACAAACACCCAGACCCAAAATAAGAATCTACTCATGTACAAAATATACAAACTTTCGAGTTTTTTTTTGACTGAAGTAGCAAGCGAGCATGCAGTCCACCTTATGGTAAGTGGTAATCAACTTCATACAGAACATGGGTTCCAACTGAAGTCAATCACAGATGTGTTGCTACTCCCGACTATAATGGTCGCCTCATGTGATAGTGTGCCGGCAACCACACCCTTCCATCGAAACGCAAGAAATGCTTCACGCTAGAAATAGGCGTATTTATGTCAATTTCTGAGTTAAGTTACAAATTCTCACGCAGTCATACTTGAGAATTTAAATACAAACATAAAAACTCAATTTCCGTAAAATTACCTTAAAACGACGTGCAAAGTCGAGCGCAAACAGTAGTTATAATAAAATTAGCCTCCCCTCTTCACGGCGTCTTGATTTTTCTCATTTTTCTTCCACCCCGCAATATCTTCACCCCTTTCTGTGTCATATTCATAATTGGATATTTTTTAAGTGTTACGCTCCAAAATTGTTAAAGAGTTGGCCATTTTTCTGCATTTTTGGTAAATTACACGAAACGCAATAATTGCCGGTATAAATTATCGATTTCTTTTTATGGAAGTGTATTAATAAATGTTTTTTAATTTAAATTATAGTTAAATCATTTGTATGAAATAACAGAACAAATTTATTATTTTATTTATATAGAATTCCTCCGCAATCTTTTAGCGTCAATTTTTTTTTATCTACTAAATTTAAATCATTATTTTGTATAGTATCATTAGCTATAGAATTATATTATAAAATAATGCTCCCATAGATTTATTACACAAAATATTAATTTCATATTATAAATTTATATACAAACCATTAATATGACTGTCGGATAAATGTAATAAAAAAAATTAACAAAACCACGTATCACATTTTCCCGGACGTATTAATTGTTTTAATTTCTTTGCGTAGATTGATATTTAAAAACTTCAAACATCGAACAGAACATAAAATTTTAACCCGTTCCAAAAACAAATTCGTACCATAGACTCTACCAGCGACAACGTATTTTTTCCACGGGCGTCATAACTCAGCTGAAGGAAGCGTTTTTTGGGCAAACTTGGAAATTTATTTCGCAATTAGCGGTAAGACACTCTTAACTCGGCAAGACATTATTAGAAAAGTTTGTTATGGCTCGTAAAAAGTGTTTTTTCGTACACCTGCTTGGGTTTTACATTAGGCACTAGATGTATTTTTGGATTCTTAGAGATTCTGTCTCGGATAAAATAAGGCAATTCTGAGTACCTCGGTAAGCTTATGCTTAGCAAATAAATTAATTTTAATGGGTTCCTTTTTATTTCATAAATAATCTTTTGAATTATTATTAACAATTACAAATTGTTAAATAATAATACATTATAAATTGTCAATAAATAAGTTGTACAATTTAGAAAATTAAAATATTTTTAAAATTGGAATTAGAATATTTCTGAATCGTATAAATTTGTACTAGATAGCCATTATTGGGATTAATCAGATTATTTTCGTCGTAATTTCGGAATAAAATTCATATATAAAACAAGACAATTTACAACTTATAATTTCAAGACAACGCATCGCCTACTTTACAAACTTATAAGATACAAACATACAAAAACTGTTTATTTATATTACAAATATTGATTCATTTTTACAACAACACAACCTTGATATAATTAATGAAGCATTCATAAAAAATAAAACAAGTTAGCATTTTTTAAATGTAACAACTCTGTAATAAAGATAAATGTGGTCATTAATAAAACACGGTTTAATTACCAACATGACAACAGTTAAGGTTAAATTTTCACAAACACTACAAATTGGCGGGAAAACAGCGCCCTTTGGGGGCTGCAATGAGAGAAAAACTCGGGAAAAATTAGATTTCTTGAACGTATGCGGATGCATAGTCTTGGTACTTGAAGTATTTCAAATTATAATAAGAACTAGTCACCCGTAGCATCGGCCGAAATTCGACCGTAATTTAAATTAAAAAACTAAACTTCATACGAATATTTCTCTAATTCAAATCAAATGTCATCTGACATTCTTGACGTTGTGTCTTTTCATAGTAAGACATTGAATGTTCTATTTCATTTACAAAGTACATATGTGTTTGTGACAAATGCAAGGCAGTGTGTGTAATGTGTTTTTAGTTGATTTCATGTATGAAAAATGCATTATTTGAAAAAAATATTAACATTCTGCACTCCTTCTCTACGTCCACTATAACCGTGCAAAATTTCATACTAATCCGTCCGCGGCATATTACTTAAAAATCCGTCACAAATTTTTGCTTCACGTATTAATATAATAATAATTGATATATTTTACTGGTTTTAATAAATTTTGGTTGACTTTATTTGTGACCATTTAAAAAGGTAAACCAATCTTTAATGTCAAGTTGGTATATGTGCTTTCAATGCATTTTTTTTCAGTCATTAAAATTTCGTTCAAACACACTCTTTTGTTATGTAAATGATAAATGACTCTTTAAAATATGAAGAAAGGCCCGTGTCCAGAACGATGTTATAAAATAATATGTTAATTATATCTATAATAGCATCCACTGTGGTCATCAATACGCATGCCACGCGTAACTATTGGCTGAAACCCATTAGTGGAGGCCAATAGATGATAAGGGGCTGAAGGATGGATGCATGACTTACAGACTTATATGATTTTAGACTAATGTTTATTTAACAGTTACTAATAATTATATGTTTAGTATTTTTTTTATTTTATTCGGCCAAGTTAAATGGATCGTCATCACGGTGAAACTTGTGCGATATAGATTTGTGTGCATTAATTACACATCTGAGTTAACATATTTTAAACACGATTCAGAAAAAAAATGGATATTATAAATTTGAACATTATTTTACATTTTATTCATTTAAAAATATTGTCCCTAAAATATCGAAAGTATACAATATTTATATTTCTCATCAAGTACCAAGACATAAAATCTCTCTCAATTCGGAGCTAATGGCCCGCTGCAGTAAAAAAGGCGACGCTTGAGATAAAAATTAGCTGAAATTAAAACAGGCTAACGAACGCCATTCTGTCTTACCTCCTTGCCATCCGCCCAATTCTGCCTCTTTCACGGAATATCGCGTTAAAAGATCTTTAAATAAATAACTCTTGATTTTCTTCATTTGAAAATAAAAAAAATGTTTGAAATTTAAAAATAAAAATGTATGCGTGTACTAGCGTACACTCGTAAGTAGTGAAACTACTTTATGACGTTATTTTGCAAAAAATAATTTACTATATGCAACTTTACAGAAATTGGTTAAATAAAGTTAAATTAGATAAAGTTTAATAAAAGGCTTTTATTAAACTTTATCTAATAATCTAATCTATAATAATCTATCTAATATCACGCGTGGTAGGGATAAGAAAAAGATGGCGCGTAACGGAAAAAAGGATGGCGCGTAACAGAAAAAGATGGCGCGTAACGAAAAATGTTACACTAAATTTTTTTCCAACCCCGATAAAGAAGTTTCACTTCAAAAAAAAATGTTTGAAATATGCCAGTCATGTTATTATTCCAATTGTTATCACGGGTGGGAAATTTTTTGTGGCAGTCAATATTAACTACATAAAAATAGAGTTGTGATTTTAAAAGCGTCTGTAGTATTGTTGCGTTACATCGTTCGTTATGCAACTATTTTTTTTTTTATTTTCAGTCCTTGTATTTATATTATAAAGATAGAGTAGGCCTTCAATCAAACGTGAAAATTTTTGATACACGATAATTCCACTCAAAAAATTTTAATCCCTTGCATAAGCATTCACCACCACTCAAGCATTAGAGTTAGCCGAAACTCTGGATTAACATATAGGCTACTTTATAATACTTAACAGGTACTCATGATATGCGGTTTATGAATTCTTATAGAATTCGCATATCGTGAGTACCCGTTAAGTATTATAATGTATCAGTTCCGCGATAATACTAGTCTAAAATCATATAGGCTACTTTTTACTGTGGAAATTATCTTTTTACCGGGACAATCGATGCATTGATTTTTTAACGCGGGCGAAGCTGCGGGTTCAACTAGTGTTATATAATTGAGAGATCGTTCGTATTAATGTAACAAACATTGTAATTGCCTTGCAATGACCGGTGGCGTCGTAAATCAGACAGGCCCCGTCATCTAACACCGCGAAGGTACGTGAGAACCGAGTTTTTATCTAGTTTCCGTTTATCGTGTTTTAATCAATGTCTAGGATATTCGTTCGGTTCTTGGGACTTTCACATTAATGTCTCTGAATTGCAAAATGCGTTAATTTTGTAAAGTCACGGGCGGCACGGGTCTTCTCTCAGAATGAGAGTTATAGGCCATAGTTCACCGCGCTGACCAAGTGCGAATTGGTGGACAATTTGGTAAAGTAAATAACGTTAATGATTTTCACATATATAACATAGTAAAATAAATAGGTAAAATTTTGCTATGACTTACTGTCGAAAAATTTTTTATTTCCAATTTTTTTTTTAAATCGTTGCGTTTTATAAATATACTTATTTTATAAATGTTATTAGCAGTAGAAAATAGAACAATAACTTATACCTACTAATATTAGTCACTACTATATTTTTAGTTATTTATCTTCATTTAAAGGTCATTATGACCTCATTTAAAAGCCCTATTTATCAATTAAAATAATTTAATGTTATAAAAATCTATGATTGTTTTTCGAATATTAATAAAATAAATGTATTATTTAGAGTTGCGCGGAATAGACGTTTCATCGAATGTCCGAATACCGAATAATATTCGGCCGAATACAAACAGTAAGATGCGAAATACACCGAATACCGAATTACAAAAGAATATTCGGCGCATCTCTAATATAGTTCAAATAAAACATTTTAATTCAATAATATAATTAAATTATTAGTGTAGTAACATAAATATTGCATTAACAATCTAAATAAATATAACACAATCAATTAATTTCCAGTACCAACTTAGCCCTACTTCCTCACATGTCGCCACGTACCGAAGATTCGCGTAACAACCAGTTATGATAGTTTCACAACCCATCATTATGGTTAACCCTTAATTTGAGACATTAGTCGCTTCGTTGGGTCTAGGGTACAAAGGGGACCTAAGTACATGTGTTTTAATTTTTGTCCACAAATGTTAATTTAAGAGAAGTAAACGTAAAGCAACACGAGAAAGTGATAGCCTAGTGGTTGAAACTTGCCCTTTCAATCGAGAGGTCCGAGGTTCAAACCCAGGCATGCACCACTGATATATATGCGTATTAGAAATTAATTATCTAATGTCCCACTGCTGGGTACTGGTCTTCTCTCAGAATGAGAGAGATAAGGATAAGAGATAAGTCCACCGCGCTGGCCAAGTGCGAATTGGTGGACTTCACACACCTCCGAGAACTAATTTCTTTAAGACTCTCGGGTGTGTAGGTTTCCTCAAGATGTTTTTCTTCACAAAAAAGCAGTGATAATTAATTTCTAATACGCACATAGTTATAAAAAAATCAGTAGTGCGTAGGGTTTGAACCTCGGACCTCCCGATCGAGAGGGCAAGTTTCAACCATTAGGCTATCACTGCTCTATGTCAAACAATATCGATATTTAAAGTTAAATACTAAGAGTCCTAACTACCACATCTTATAAGTGGTCATTATAACCACCTTAATTTGAGACATTAGCTCGCTTGCCCAACTAAATACATCTTTTTTATTCACTCATACAGTTATTAAATCGTTTAGTTGTTCGCTCTACCGACTAATTGTTAAATGACATTAAATTGCAATGTGGGTGTATGATTGCAATTTTTATTTGAGTTGAATTAATCGCTTGTCGATAGCTTTTTTTTAGCAAACGAGCAATGCCGTCTTTACCATTAGGGCACCCAAGGCCCCCATTCTCAGAGGGCCCCAAAATGCCGAATTTCTCACATTTAATATCAAAATATTATGGTCGGGCGCATTACAGTTTTCTCGTTGCACGAAAGTCATCGGGGCCCTTTTGAAATGTAAAGAAAGTACATCATACTTTAAAACTTACTTCAAAAGGGCCCTGAATTCTTGTGTGCTCAGGGGCCCCTGCATTGTCTAAGACAGCCCGCAAACGAGCTTGCATCACCATGATTGTAAATGGTCATTGTCGCCCATAGACTGTAACTAACTTAAAATAAAAGCGTCCTATCAGAAGTCAATCACAGATGCGTTGCTACTTCCGAGGACTAAGATGGTCGCCTCAAAACTATGCCGGCAAACACACCCTTCCATCGAAACGCAAGAACGCAAAATAGATATGGTGGTGGTACTTCTCCGATTCTATTTGAAGTTGCTCACAGATGTCCACGAGCAGCAGCGACCACTTACCATCAGGTGGACAGTATGCTCGTTTGCTACTTCAATATATTAAAAAAATCTAGTCTCTTCTATGTTTGATAACAGGAGTTCATGGACGGCTGTGGCCACTTACCACGAGGAAGACTGCATGCTCCTATCATTTATATAAATATGATTTTATTGCCGGACATGTATGTTCCCTTTAATTTACAACTATTTCTAGCGTGAAGCATTTCTTGCGTTTCGATAGAAGGGTGTGGTTGCCGGCACACTTTCACATGGGCGACCATCATAGTCCTTGGGAGTAGCAACGCATCTGTGATTGACTTCAGATGGAACCTATGTACTGTATTAAGTTCATTACAGATGTTCATGGGCGGCAGTGACCACTTACTTCAGTCAGATAAAAAAAAATTAAGAAGGATTAAGTACAGTCAATAGATTAGCCTAATTGCAAGTGTTTGTTTGAAGAATTGATAAAACTTTAAGACCAATACCAACCTATAGAAAATTCTGAAGTAGGTAGTAAATATTTTCTTGACCTTTCAATCTTCGTTACTATACATCTAGAGATTTCATCATAGGAGCCTACACACACAAAGACGCTAATACACAAACACCCAGACCCAGAACAGAAATCTATCTATTCTTAGATATATAAATCCTAAGTCGGGAATCGAACCCCTACACGTCAAACCGGTACGGCGACCGCTCCACCGGGTCATCGTAAGAGTAATAAAGTATCTGTAATGTACCTTACATTACAGATTCGTTAAAAACCATAATTACATAACATTAATTAGAGAAACCTTAATAACAATTAGGAAAAAACTAAGACCACCTAGAGAGTAGAATTAATGTAACAAATAAAAAATATATTGTCAGCAAGGAACACCGAGTATCGCATAAAAACCAATCTCGGAAAAAATCTTGCACCAGAGTGAGGGAGATAGTACAGTGATGCTGTCTCGTTCGCACGTGAACTATCGCCAAGGAGGAGGATGAGTTTTGATACTTTGACTATAGATTTTTTTGTAAATATATTTTTTTAATAAATGTAGTTTTAAACTATAAATTGATAAATAAAAAAGATGTTTTTGCGTTGTTGTGAACATAATAAGACGGCATAATGATATAATTGTAATAAATAAATTTATATTTTTTAATTATCCATTATGCTGTTTTTATAACTATTAAAGATAAATAGTTCCCTAAATTAATTCATTAAAACGTTTTCCTTGTTAACCAGGCAACACTCATTTTGATATGTTTATAGCAGATTAGGATAACAGTCACTTTCGGATAACAGTCAAGCAAAGCACGTATTTATACAAATAAATGATTGATCATTATTTATTATTAGTATTGGTATCAATATTACTATTTCCTTACCAATCACGGGAACTCTCCTTTATCAACACTTACAATTATAATACAATAATTAAGATAAAACAGCATTAATTGAATTTCTTTACAATATTAATAATAATAATAATGGTTTATTGCCTCAAAATGCATTACATATAAAAAGTAACAATTAATGTAGGTTAGCTAAATAACATTGTTGAGAGCAAAAGGAAGTGACTCAGCTAATGCAGAAACAGGATCTAAGTCCTGAGCTGCGCTGATTTTCAGTCACCCCAATTTCCCTGAGATGTTAAGCGGGAATTGTTGGTCAAGGGTCCCCTCCTGCTGCTACTCGTCTTAAATCATACCAAAAAGGAAAAAAAAAATAAAAAAAAAATAACAACATAACTACGTGAAAAAATAAAACATAAAAATAAATAAATTAATAAATTAATGTAGGAATTGCTTATGCAGTTAAATAGGCAGCTTAAGTTAATATAGTAATAAGTTTTTTAACATTACATATCATTGAACATACAATATTGACCAACACATCTTGATGCTTGACTTGAGAACTAATCCGGAAGTGTTACGTAAGAAAAGGACCAAGATTTTTCGTACTAGCTCGCCTCAAAGTAAGGAACCGTGGATATAAGCGTATAATAAAAAACTTAGCGAGTACCACATAAGTGCACAACTATAGTGTATGCACGCCTACGGGTAGCGCGGCGCAATTTTTTGCATTTGAAAAATACATTTTGACGAAAACAGACGTTGTGTTCGAATTACAAATGTTTGAAAAAAGAACGCGTTCTAAGTTCGAACCGGTTATGACGTTTTAGTGCAAGTGCTTTTATGCGCATTGAAATGCGTGACAATAAAGTGGTGTTATCGTTTTCGGAAATTATAGATGCAGGTAACGATATTTTTGAACGCTTTGTTTTACGGTTTAGTTTGAGAAAAGGGTTATTTTGTTATGTTTTTTCCATGCGTTATTTTGCTTGCAATAGGGTTAAATAAAGTCTCAGCTGTTTCTTTCCGTTCTGTTTAAAAATGCTAAAATGTTGACGTAATTATTAGTGTGTTTATTGTCATGCATGTATACAAATGTTATATTCATGTGTTTCAAACAATTGAACAAGCTTAATTACTCTTATGGATTATATTTTACAAGACCATTGTCTTATTGTGATGGCTTGTTATTAATATAAAATTAGGTCAAGTGCATATCCTTCCGTATTGTAGATAAATTATGAATTTTCAAGTATATAAATAATACTTTCTATTATTTTGTTTCATCAATATAATCAATTTCAAATACTTTTACTCTATATATTCAAATTATTGGAACAACTTATAGAGTAATGTAGCATGCTAAATAACATTTACTCCATTAATGTTATTACTTTCCCACTACTGGGCATTGGTCACTTTAAATTAGGCTTAGACATAATCCATCGTATTGACCATGTGTTAGTAAAGTTGGCAATTGACACTTTTTTCTTATAAAAGATATCTCACGCGTGTAGTGTTAACGCATGTATCTTTATTAAAGTTTCCTTCATTATTGAAGGAATTATTTTTGAAGGTAGGAAGGACCGAGGAAGTACCACCGCCACACCTATTTTTAGCGTGAAGCAGTACTTGCGTTTCGATGGAAGGGTGTGGTTGCCGGCACACTTTCACATGAGGCGACCATCATAGTTCTCGGGAGTAGCAACGCAACTGTGATCAGATGGCACCCATGTTCTGTATGAAGTCGATTACAGATGTCCATGGGTGGCAATTATCACTTAACATTAGGACTCCAAGCTCGTTTGCTACTTCAGTGAGATAAAAAAAAATAGAATATCAAGTGATAATTAATGAAATGAAATAAAATGAAATGAAACTCTAAAAATATTGCATAGGCCTTCGGGAGCGCTTACAAATTGTCAGTTACATATTTTTTTTTGACACAACCACCGGATTTGATAATAACCGGATAATAATAATCAGGGGTGTGTGTCTGGGATTCACCCACAGATTCAAAAGCTGTTCCTGCGTTGTTTTTTCAGTATTTTTATTATATCTAGTGATTCTAGATAACCTTAGTGGTTAGTAACTTATAAGAGAAAGTTGATAAAGGAACATAAAAGTGTAGCTGCTAAAGTTATACTGTTATCGGTAAATTTATTGCATAATAATAATCTCGTATTTTTCGTTAATGTCCCATGTTTATAGCAACTACATATTTTATTAGTTATCGATTTACTGCAAAATAAAATAGCTTTTGGATTATCGTTATATTTCAAAAGATTTCTTCAAATTTGAATCAATGTGTCACAAAGTTTTTCCCATTTCACCCCCTTAGGGTTTGAATTTCATAAAATCCCTTCTTCCTTAAAAGAACCCGCATGCAAAATTTGAAACTCCTAGCACTTATAGTTTCTGAGATTTCGTGATGAGTGAGTGAGTGACCTTTCGCTTTTATATATATAGATAATTGAGAAAGTTTTTGAAAATGTATGACTGTATGTGTGTTTATTGCTCTTTCACATAAAAACTACCAGTCGAATTTCGCTAAAATTAGGCACATGATTTTATGATCTGTATTAACATAAGATACTCATTACTGTAATCGTCACCGCGGGTGAAATCGCGGCAATAAGTTAGTGATAGATTACGCGGTAATTTTCAAGATTCCTTTGAGCTTTCACTCTGGGGGCTAATGCATCTCTTTATTTATTTTATTTTATTTTATTTTATTTATTCGATATATTTTTTTATTTATTATTATTTACTTTTTATTTTATTTATTTATTTTTTTATTTTATTTATTTCTTTCTGCATAACACATTATAAAATGCTGGTGTGTTCTGGTCTGATATACAATAATACCCCGAACTTACGCGATAGGTGGGACTGACTTATGAGTCTTTAGTCAAAAGGGACCACTCCGCGTAAGTCAAATTCGCGTAAGTCGGGGTAAAAGAAATACGTAACAAAAAAATGTAGCTGTCATAGTACATAGTCTTACTATTCCACACTCTTATTTAATAATGTAGGATAGTAAGGTAATGTAATCCATAGTATAGAGATTGTGTGCCGCAGCTGGCAGGCAATAAAAGACAAATTGAGGAGATTTGAAAACCGCGTAACTCCAAGTTCGCGTAAGTTGGGATAGCGTAAGTCGAGGTATTACTATTTACTCTGAAGCCTTCCAACTTAGTCCTTAAAGATCACTGTGACCAATTTCGGTATGACTAATTTTACTTGGTGTCAATTGGATGTTCATAGCGGCAGTAGTCTCTTCCTAACAGACCAGATGTACTGCAAAAGTAAAAAATAATTTAAATACGATCAATTTCTAGTACTGTATCAAAAAATTTCGGTCAAAAGCAAATTGGTAGACACAGCATTAAGAATTGAAAAATAATCTCGACACGAACATTTTTTTACAATGATTTCGTCGCCGTTTATTGGTTAATTATTAAGTAGCAACGCTTATAATTTAATGCAGAAATAGGTGTGACAAAGGTAGCACATAACATGGCGATTCTAGCACGTGTAAAAATACAGCAAAACCGTTTGAACTATTTACAGACACTTCAGTTAGGTTTTATCGACGTTAGATAATCTATAAGAGGTTTATTTTTACCTACGTTGCACAAATTCTAGGTACTTTTAGTGGTTTTTAGTTATTAATTGATGTTATTGGTAGGTTTTAAAATTTTATTGGGTGACTTACTAAAATGGGCCCCACATTGTTGAATGTGATAAATAATAAATATTTTTTCTGTCATTTATTTGAATTCATTTACGCTTTCTACACTCATAGCCCCCACACTAGGATTTTCTCCTGTGCCGTGGGTACCATGGACACACACAAAGACGAATACAGAAGCACCCAGACCCAGAACATGAATCTAAACTCCGCATTCAGATACCTGTCTGGCCGGGAATCGTACCCCGGACCCATTGCGCGTTAGACCGGTACGGTACTCCGCCACGCTGGTCGTCAAATTTTGTGTTAATTTAATTTTTATGTAACTTGATGTCTTATGTTCATGCTGTCGTTGCCTATAATTATTCTAGCACTTACCTACCTTTAATTTTTGTTATGTTTACTTTAAAATGTAATGGTGTATAGAATGTTGTCGTCAACCCATTACTGTCCCACTGCTGGGCACGGGTCTTCTCTCGGAATGAGAGAGCTTAGGCCATAATCCACCGCGCTGGCCAAGTGCGAATTGGTGGACTTGTTGGCGACCTTTTAATAAATAAATAAATATTTAAGTCAGCTGGCGAGCAAATCCTTTCAACAAAACACAAGAACCAATTTACGCTAGTAATAGTCTGGTGACCACCATAGCATGGTGGTACCCAATCCTCGGTCGATTTACGTGTAAATACGTTCTTACCACCTCGATGCTTATATTAAGAAAATCTGGTTTGTTTTGGGTCTACATTTTTAGAAGTATAAAAACTTTTTGAACATTAGCTGCAGAGGTATTTCCGTCACATCTATTTCTGGTTTTAGCGCTACTGTGGTCCGAAGAAAATACTATATACTACCTCAAATGCGGAATTAAATAACTGATCAATTCCTTAAACTTAATTAGTCATGGTTTGATTCGATTTCAAAAAAAAAGAAACCAAAAAAAAATCGGAAAAATTATTATATTCAAACAAACCATAAAAATATTGGTTTGAATATATTAAGTATTTTTTTCAATTTGATATTTTTAATAACAATGTCAACATTAATATTTCGTAAATAATAATGCGGCTAGCGTTGCGGTCAACAAAAAAATGCGTTTTCCTGTTTTGACGTTAACTTAGTTATAAATATAGTTTTATTTAATTACAACAATAGCGCGGAAGGGTAAACAGATAAGTTATTATTGTTCTTATGTATTTTGTGCTTCCAAAAGTTAAGTGTTCGGTAATCTTCCACTCGTTAACTTTTTTCTTTATCTAATAGAAATAGCAAGCGAGAATGCAAACCACCTGATGGTAAGTGGTCACTGCCGCCGATAGACGTCTGTAAGCAACCTCATATTTAATAGCGAAGTCAATCACAGATGCGTTGCTACTGAGGACTAAAATGAACGCCTCATATGAAATTGAGCCAGCAACCACACCCTACCACCGAAACGCAAGGACTGCTTCACGCTATTAATAGGTGGTACCTCCTAGTCCGAACTGCTCTAGTTCTACCACCTGGTTCTAATTTGATGATGAAAGCACTTTGTGGTTCGACTGCGTGGGAATCACTCACTCCTTTTTCTGGCCTAATAAAGGTTAAAGAGTTAAGAGCTACAGTGTCCTACTTTAAGGGTGTGAGAGACACTTCTTCTTAGTTACTTTTGAGGGGTAGCAGCATACCCGTAGTCAACCTCAAATGAGACTAATTTTGCCTGGGGTCGATGACGAATGAAGTGAACAGTACCACCTAGATGTTCATGGGCGGCAGAGTCCACTTACCATCATAGTAAATGTTTCACCTTTGTCATAGTCTTTTAGATCAGAGAAGGCCTTGAAAATGTTGTTATAAGGTAAAAATAGATGACACGGTAGTAACGGCTCTACCACCTTTAAAATAGTAATGAAACGTAAAAATTGGCGTTTTGGTAGTACCTCCAAGTCGAACTATAAACAACTAGCCAACTTAAGTTATAATTTGGCAAAATAAAAATTAATTATAATCATAAAAAAAAATATTTATTCTTATTATCAACATAAAATAGCTTATACGTTATAATACAGTAGCTCAAATTGTATTGCCTTAAAAGATTAGGAAAAAATATTCGTTTAATTAATTTGTTTATTTTTTACAAAAACAACGAATATGGATAAAGAAATGAAACGAAATTAATTTATTGCAAGAATGTAGTACAAAGATGGTTACAGTAGGAAAGATCGTACATTCTACCATGACAATAGTAAGCAATCATGTCAACTGTGTGATTATTGTTATTAAATAAATTGTAATCAAAATTGACATAAAAATATATAAAGCAAGTATTAAGTATCACTTGCTTTAACAGTAAAGGAAAATCGGAACAAAATTTACACCCTTGAGAATTCTACATTATGTTTAAAAGGTGTAAACCAATCCGTAGTTGACAAATGTCGTTTTCAATCAACCATAAGCCTTCTTTAATGAGGATTTTTGCTAAGTCTGCGGGCCTGGCATGCGTGCTGGTGACCGCAGTGGATGTTGATGGTCCAAAGAAAGACCCTTCTCCCCATCTCCAGCATAAGAAGAGAAAAGAGGGAATGGTATTTTCAAAGACGCTACCACTTTTCACCTGCTTATTGAATTATGTCCTAAATTCTTCATATATTTTTTGTATAAAAACAGTTTTCATAGTCCGTGACTAAGTAACGTCACTTTATTCTTATTTTTTTAATACCACGCGTTATTTATATTAAAACTGTTTTTATATACTTTTTATTTCTAAATTCTTACTGGAAATATCAGTCTAACCAACAAGGAAGCATGGTTTAACGAATCTTTGTCAAATATTTTTTAGACATTAATTATTTATAGTTACTTATTTATCTAGTAAAATGTAGTTTTTATATAGGTTTTCCGGTTGATTTAAATAAATTACGACATTTACGGGAAAATGGTTATTAAAAAACACTAAAATAGATAACATTTTAACGGGCAAGCCGATACAAGTTATTTGATTAAAATTGCGTATAATATATTTTAATATTAATCAAAATCTGTATTAAAACCAGAAAGATTAAATCAAATTTGAATGTCTTAATTCATAACGAATGATATATAAAGAAAGTATGGATTTTTTGCTGTAGAAGCGAAATTGTTTTTTTTTTACTTTGTTATTATTTTTTTTCTGTACTATTCGTACACAAAATATCTTGTTCTGCCCTATAAAAATCCTACAACCAAATAAGCAACGCTACATTAAGGTATAAATAAAAATAAGTAACAATGCATTCAAAAAATACTCAATTAAACACTATAAATACCACATTCAAAAAAGATTGCTTCAAACAATACAAAAGAGTTCTTAAAAAAACATCTGACGTCATCACTATAAAAAGCGGGAACGCTGAGTCAGTTTGAAAAAAGAATAAATTGCGTAACGCCACGTTGTCGTAGGTCAGGCACGCACACTAGCGCCCCGAGAGCAACGTACGAGTATCGCGTTTTGCGGATATAACAATTTTTCGATATACCTATACTGCTATCTCGCTTTAACAATATCGCTTTAGTCAAACAGTGCCCTAATTGTCAGTTTTCGATATTTGAATTATGACTGGACTTTGTAAATTGTCATTATTTCTTGATATGGTTTATTACGATATAATACAAGATTATCACATCATTATGTATAGGGTAATGAATTGAATTTATTTGTTTTGTTTTATTACCTTTGTATATATTAATATCGCAGAGAATGTCAATATGCTGTTTTTCTAATTATGTATCAATATTTATTCGTATTGCGCTCTCTTTCTAATCTAATTAGTTGGTATTTGCTGATACAAGATACCTAAACAGCATATCGTTTCGTATTTCATATTACATTTCCTGAGTAAGTTATAACATGTTTTTGTTATTTATTAACGAAATTTGAAACTTAATGACACATCTGTTTTGATACAAGTTTTGCTTAACGCTGTTTTTGTTTTATAAACAACAAGTTAGCTATTGCGTGAGGTCTATAATAGTTTTTAAAACGGCTACCAGCGATACAAAATTTAAAAGCCTGAAATAGACGCAAAAGCAAAGCAGCGCCTAAAAAGAGAATAATATTTCTTCCGTTTGTCTAAACTGGTTCGGCGCACGCGCAGGGTATGCATGTGTGCGTTTCCTTGTGTGTGTGATGCGTGCCTTGTCTTAGGTTAGGGAGGTAGCCGACCTCTCGTTTCGCAGACTCCCATTTATTTTTATTATGAAGTACGGACACGTGGATTCTGAGCTGAGCTTTTATTACGCTATCTTCCTTTCCGAACGATTTATGGCCTAGCCTTAATGGCTAATTTTGTTGCGTGTTTTAATCTGTGACTCGAAATAAATTTGTTAAGTTACAGACTAATAAGAGCTGCAAAAATGTTGTCTATGATGTTATCGATTTTTATAGCATTTTTTAATCTGTAGGTACCTATTTTATGTTACAGATTAAAATATTTCTAATCTGTACATTGTTACAAATTATTTAAAGGTAAAGATTAAAAGAAAACTGTACTATACATAAAACATGCATTTTGTGCAACACATTTTTACATAACATGTAATGTAATAATAAATAATGTGTATTTTTTATTGATTTAAAATTAACTTACTCTCTGATTGAAATATTAAATAGCTATTATTTAATAAATAAATAAATAACTTTCTTACATAATTCAATACAGTTCAAATATCATAATTTCGTATTTAATCATTGATAGAAATAAATAATACCATATAATATGTAGATAATCCTTACAGAATTCAATTAAAGCAAAAACAATAGGTTCAATGACAATAAATTAAAACTTAAAATTGAAAGTGAGGTAGAGACAGTTTTAAATTTAAATGAAACGTCGCTTTGTTGATACATTTTAATTAAAAAATTTACACACAATACTTTGAGACATTTTTATGTTATTTAGAAGTACATCTGTTAAGTAATTAAATTTTAGGACATATATTTGATTATTTATATTAATAGTGACATTTTTTTTGATTATTTATATTAATATCTCCCTTACACACAGGGACACACACTACACACTGGGGAACAGGGTTTTATCTGAAGTCAATTACAGACGCGTTGCTACTCCCGAGGACTATGATAGTCATATAAAAGTGTGCCGGCAACCACACGATGGAAACGCAAGAAATGCTTCACGATAGAAATAGGATTGGCGGTGGTACTTCCTCGGTCGAACTACACTGGTTCTATCTTTAAATATAGCCACCCGCAGATATAGAGGCGGTAGAAACGACGAAGTCGAACTACATACAAAGGTTTCTGAGTTGAGTGTCATAGTGGACATCTGAAGATGGAGATATGTTTATTCGAGACTCTGCAACTTATTTCTCATTAAAAGCAACGCATTTGTGGCCGATCCCAAAGGATTCTACTCTTTATCTGGTTAGTTAAAGACGTCAAGACGGCCATGAATTTCAGTAACCACCATCAGGTGGACTGCATGCTCGGAAAATTCTATTTCAAATATATAACTGTAGGTTAAGCACTTTTCTGTCTGCATCTTTACTTTAATTTACCATTTTTAATGTTTTTATATCTATCCCCTAAAAATAATGAGGGTACTTAAGTACGCTGACTTCTGTGTAAGGGCTAGAATTATTCATTTAATTGTCGCTTCCATGTATCAGCGGGACATTAAAATCGGTATCGATTGGTTGCTTTTACCAAAGGACTGCCGCTTCAAGACTAATGAGAACCTGAGGGCAAAAAATCCATTAATAAATGAATGGCTAACTGTCCCTATTCCATTGCGTAGTGTTGTAATGTAAAAATGCGAGTTCGACGGCTTTGATCGTGACCTGACTCATGCATACTGCATGAACATCACGGTTTGAAATTACAATGCCCTAGGACAGCATCGAAAAAGTATGTATGGTCTAATGTTGGCTATGGTTTTGTACAGGCTGTCACTAGGTCTATTAGTTCTGCTTTATGGGACAGAGCATAGAAAAAGTATTCTGCTCTATGGTCTTATATTGGCTGTGGTTTTATACAGAATGTTACGAATTAATTCTGGTCTATGGTTAAATAGTTTGGAAGTCTATCTACCTTTCACTATGGTCATAAGGAACTGTTTCATTTTTTTATTGTTCTTCGACCTTGGCTTCTTGTCTTTTAGCCCACAATTTTTAAACCTCATAATTAATTGTCAATTGAGATTAAAAGATTATGTAAGTTAGTTACAATAATTTTAAGAAATTATGTCACCATGAACCATGCCTGAATATATTTTTTAATTTTCATATTCGAAGGCACAGGATATAAATTCGCTGACATTAAAGAATATTTTTTATCTGTGCAAGACGGACATCGTAAACAACTTAACGTAAAAATAAAGGGCTATCGTACCTTCAGGGCCGCGTGATAAGAAAAACAAAGGTCTTTATCAGTCAGCGCAGTGAGTGGCGTTGACCTTTCGAAGAATTAAAAAAGTATGTTTATGAAATTTCAAAGTTAAAAATCGCTTCGATTTGCTTAAGGTAGTATTGATTTATGCCAAAATATACTATGAAATATTAACGAAATTAAAGTAAAAAAATGCATGAAACATGTTAAAATCTAACAATAAATTGAAAACAGAAGTTATGTAGAGTCATAGCACATTTTTATTTAAAACTAGCTATACCCTGCGCGCGTTGCTACGCGATTACTAAAAAAATACACCAGAAACCTTCACGAGGTCGTGAATAACAACTTCGCTGAAGATCATCACATGATCAAATGAATAGTTTACGATTCAATAGAGGACATATAGACAAACATTCATTTTTATAAAGAAAAAGATTGATTAGAACTACGTTATTTCCGCGACTTCGTCCTCCTTAGTCTCGTCTACCACGGTAATAAGTATCCATCCAGCCTTTTGGCCATATGCTTTTGACATAGGCCTAATTGGCGCCACTCCAACCAGTTTTGTGCCCTCTGAATCCAACGGTTTCTTTCTTCAGGTCATCGGTCCGCGCTTTGTCTAAACTGTAATATTTTTCATTTTTAATCTATTTTTCGTCAACGCACACACTTCCCACTGCTGGGCACGGGTCTTCTCTCAGAATGAGAGTTTAGGCCATAGTCCAGCGCGCTAGTCAAGTGCGAATTCATAAGGTCAATTCAAGTCATAAGGTCATAAACTATTTATGTAAAATTCGGTGTTGATATTAGACAAGAAGACCCTACTGCCCATCTTCTAGGTTTCGTCCCTTAGTTGCTTCGTTCAACATCCTTAGAAAGAGTGGTAATATTTATATCTGAAATGATATATTTTCAAGGTGGTAGAACCAGTGTAGTTCGACCACCGCCACAACTGTTTCTAGCTTGAAGCATCTCTTGCGTTTTGATTGAAGGGTGTGTTTGCCGGCACACTTTCACATGAGGCGACCATCACAGTCCTCGGAAGTAGCAACACGTCTGTGATTGACTTCAAATAGAACCCATGCTCTGTATTTAATTGACTACAGATATCCATGGGCGGCAGTGATTACTTACCACCAGGTGGACTGCATGCTCGATTGCTACTTCAGTCAGATAAAAAAATGAATAAATGAATTATTTTGTATAGGCCTACGGGGGCACTTACGAATTGTCAGTTACATTTTTTTTCTTACACTACCACAGGATCGGAACACGACCTCAACTGAGAAGATCCGGCAAGAAAGTCAACGGATTTGTCTTTTTTATTATGTCGTATTTTTTTCAATATATATATTCTTTGACTTGACACCACACAGTAGATTTATTATGTTGTCCTATTTTCTTAGATATCCTAGGTTTTTCACATTACCAGAGCCTCTACATTTCATGAATATAACATACGAACCTAATCTCACTTCCAAACGCTGTGTTTTCATAAATTTATGAATTTCAATGTTAGGCTCTGGACTTTGGTCCTCTAACGGTTAGTCGGGGGTTCAAATCTTTTTACGTTTAAGTTTGTGTCTAACTTATTAAAAATTACTGTTATTATTTATCGATTAATAACTTAACAGACAATGTTTTCCATAAGAGTATGGTTTACATCATCTTCTTTCTAATTTTTCTTATCTCCAATTAGAGATTGCGTTTTATAGAGATGAGTTGCCACTGAATGTTTAGTATGTGGGACTCTGGGTAGAAAACTTCTTGGAGCTATAATTTGTTGTTCCTATTGAGGCGATTTAGTTTGGGGGCTAATAACCCATAACGCAAAGGAAGCACTGATGCCTTTTATCAGATATTCCGGGGTTTCATAAGATCAGGTTAGTCATTTTCGACCATATTTTGTAATGTAATTACCATTGGTCATTTTCGACCATACCTTGTAATATACTTGACTATGATGGGCGAAAACATTATCAATTATTGTTTTAAAGAGACGTAATAAACTCATAGTAAGCATACTGTATCTATTCCTATTGCTCAGACCAGTTATCCATTTGAGGATTCTTCTATTCCACCGATTCACTGTTTTTTTTTTATCATTTTGCAGTAGCAAACGAACATGCAGTCCACCTGATCGTAAGTGGTCACTGCCGCCCATGGAAATTTGTAAGCAACTTTATATAGAACATAGGTTTTATCTGAAGTCAATCACAGATGCATTGCTACTCCCGGTGACTATGATGGTCGCCTCATGTGAATGTGCGCCGGCAACCACACCCTTCCATCTCGCGCAAGAAATGCTTCACGCTAGAAATAGGTGTGGCGGTGGTACCTCTCCGGGCGAACTACACTGGTTCTACCATCTTTTAAATTCTGTTCTACGAATGTGTCTAACCATTGGCATTTCACTTGTTACTTACATTAAAAATACAATTTCTTATAAATCCCGACTGTAATGAAGTCACGCATTAAAAATATATTTCAAGGTTTTATAAAAGAAATAAACAGATAAAGGTATAATTTGGCATTTTCTCAAGTTCATTTACTGAAGAGAAATATTGGCACAGCGCGCATTTTGAAAGAAATCCTTATATATAAAACAGGCATAGGCACTACCAACATCAAACCACTACCATTTTTTTTATCTGATTGAAGTAGAGAGCATGCAGTCAGTGGTCACTGCCGCCCATGGACATCTGTAAGCAACTTTATATAGAACATGGGTTCTATCTGAAGTCAATCACAGATGCATCGCTACTTCCGAGGACTATGATGGTCTGTACTCTTGTTCTGTACGAGATTGACAAATGATCACGGATGGCACTGACCACTTACCATCAGGTGGACTGC
This sequence comes from Spicauda simplicius, assembly GCA_949699795.1. Lineage (NCBI taxonomy): Eukaryota > Metazoa > Arthropoda > Insecta > Lepidoptera > Hesperiidae > Spicauda > Spicauda simplicius. The sequence continues at coordinate 12,324,637 of OX453081.1, read as the reverse complement.
ATGCGCTTATACTACAATTTTAGAAAAGGAAGAGATAAATACTCAATCAATACTCATCGTCAACCCATTATCGTCCCACTGGGCACGGGTCTTCTCTCAGAATGAGAGAGTTTTTAGGCCATAGTCCACCGCGCTGGCCAAATGCGAATTGGTGGACTTCACACACCTCCGAGAACTTTTTTTTTAAGAACTCTCGGGTGTGTAGGTTTCCTCACGATGTTTTCCTTCACCGAAAAGCAGTGACAATTAATTTCTAATACGCATATGAATCAGTGGTGCGTGCCGGGGTTTGAACCTCGGACCTCCCGATTGAGAGGGCAAGTTTCAACCATTAGGCTATCACAGCTCACATTAGGCTATCACAGCTCAATGAATACTACTTTCTCTAATATCCTCTATCATTATAATTTATTATATGGAATTCAATGCGCCAAGCTCTTGCATAACAGAATAAAAATGCTGAACGCATCGCTTTTCTTCGATAAACACTGTTAGTCATTGCATCACCATTGCATACTGTTGCAAACACCAATCATCACCTTTATTACCTAAGAAATAAGGTACAAATTGCCGTGTAAAATGTAGAGTCGATCGCGGATGCATGCCATACTGTCCTTTCTATCAATCTAGTGTCTATGGCTCGGTATTAAATTTCAACTTACTAATTGTAGAGTTCCTTGACGGTGCCGTTTTTATTTTATGCACATGTGTTCTATTTGCTAGGTACGGTGACCGTGGAGGACCTAGTTCAAAACCTATTTTGATGTGTTTTGTTTAGATTTTTTTAATGTGTATTTTTTTTATCTGATTGAAAGTAAACGAGCATGCAATCTGCCTGATGGTAAGTGGTCACTGCCACTCATGGACATTTGCATGCAACTTCATATAGGACATGTATTCTATCTGAAGTCAATCATGATGGTCTGTACGACTCTTGTTCTGTACGAGATTGACAAATGATCACGGATGGCACTGACCACTTACCATCAGGTGGACTGCATGCTCGTTTGCTACTTCAGTCAGATAAAAAAAAGATAAAAAAATCGCACTTGGCCAGCGCGGTGGACTATGACCTAAACTCTCATTCTGAGAGAAGACCCGTGCCCAGCAGTGGGACAATAATGGGTTGACGTTGATACGTATTATGTATTTCAATGCGTATACTTTATACCAGTCCTATAATATCCTGCAAATTTTTTGCAACTTTCATTTCACGCATTCACATATAACACGTATTACATTGAAAATATACGTGTTATGTCCACCAATTCGCACTGGGCCAGCGCGGTGGACTATGGCCTATAACTCTCATTCTGAGAGAAGACCCGTGCCCAGCTATGGGACAATTTTGAGTTGACGTTGATACGAGTACGTATCATGTACTTTCAAAGCGTATACTTTATTTACACCAGTCCTATAATATCCTGCGAAAATTCCACGACATGCGCACCGCGCTGTGCGTGTGTGTGTGAAAGAAATGAGGTTATCTGAATGCGTTGTCATTGTTTGTGCAATGATACGTAGATAGTTTTTATTATGTCGGCACGAAGAGTAGTGACTTGAGATTGCTTTTTAACAACTTTTGTTAATATTCTATTGAATTTTAAACTTATAATTGGACCTACTTATGCAAAACAGAATCAACCCACACAACGACAGTTTTGAGAAAGGCATTTTTGTCAAACTTTTGTTTACTGTATAATTTAAGGTTATTATTAATAAAATCTATTTACAATGTTGTACAAAATTATTTTTGTATGTATACAAATATGATGTCATTGAAAATCATCAAAGATTTTAACAATGTAAAACCTTTTTGCAAAAATAGGTCCAATTAAGCTGGTTTGACTGATATTGATCTGTTAATTTAGTTACGCCAATGTAAACTTACTTTTTAACTGGAAAGCTGTAACTATTTTGACTAATAAACAATTCAAATGTCCACCACAATAATCAAAAAATCAAATATTCACTTATTTAGACATATATGTATGTACATGTATGCCGACGTAACAAAGTATATTAATAACAAGTTTTTAATTTTAATAACCTTTATTAGAGATTTCCTAAGAAGGGTCAAAATACATTTTTAATCAGAATTAAAATCAGAGATTGTAGTTTGATGAACCTAAAAACAAACAAACTTCTAAAAATATAAATATTTGTATAATCATATTGTCCTTTAATTTTCTTTCGAATATATTTAAAGTAAGAACAAACTCATAGCTTATATTTCTTTTATATATAGGGTCAGGCACATAGCTTTGATTTCATATAACATTTCTATATACTTATGTTTTTTTTAGTGATTGACTCATACCTGGGATATGGAAGCTGCAGACCTTATTTTGCAATAGTGGGTTTTCTACAGGAAAAAAGTTTTTTGTTTGGGTTGCCGCAAAGGGCAAAATGACTATGTGATATTGCTTATAAGTTCTTATCTCTATGTATATGAGGTAATATATAATATATGTAATAGTTCCTTAACTATATACTTATGTTAGAATGTTTTACAACAACCCAAGTCTCTACCACTTTCTACTCTTTGTAGATAACTCACACACCGACCCATGTTGACGCAGGTCAGTGATACGCTAATATGAGATAGCTGAGTTGACTTTTACAACAAAATACCTTAATATTATTGAAATTCCACACTATTTGCTTCTGCGTATATGACGTGTTGTTATTGTAATTAGAGATTAGTCGACATTTTGTATTTATTAGTGACTAGTTGAATCCCGCAGTGCCGCCCGCGTTAAACAAAAACGATATTTTCCCACAGTAAAAAGTAGCCTATATGTTAATCCAGATTGTCAGCTAAGTCCCTATTAAATTTTATCAAAATCGCTCCAGCCGTTTACACTTGAAGAAGTAACAAACATATATATATATATATATATATATATATATATATATATAATATTAGTATGATTTCTAATTATGTTAAACTAGCTGACCCTGTGAACTCCGTTCCGCATAAAAGAAATATATTATTTAGAGATAAAGGTAGATGTATACATACATAGTGTATATATATATATATATATATATATTTATATATATACTTGTTTTATATTTTAAAAGAATGATTACTTTAGCAAAATTTCCTTTTATAACATTTATATGCCTACCACAAATTATCGCCATCGCCCAGGGTTGACTGGCAGAGAATGCCATTAGGCATTAAGTTCACCCTTGTAACCCTTAGTATAAGGTGTTTCAAAAGTTTAAATTAAATAAATAAATAAATAATAAAAGTAAAAAATGTAAAATTATTAGTGTTTCTCCACTATATTATACATAAAAACCTTCGTCTTGAATCACTCTATCTATTAAAACAACCGCATTAAAATCTGTAGCGTAGTTTTAAAGATCGAAGCATACATAGGGGCAGACAGCGCAAAGCGACTTTGTATACTATGTAGTGATAGTAATTGTCAAGTGATAGTAAATCGATCTATTAAATATTTTTTAAGATAACAGTAAATTTCATCAATACCAAAGAAAAAAATAAAATATCCGTTGATAAAAAATAAGTACGGAATTGATTTGTTATGTGCCTGTTTATTTTTTTGCTGCAAAGAAAAAAGACAAACCCACTGAGTTTCTTGCCGGATCTTCTCAGTTAAGGTCCTATTTCGATCCGGTGGTAGTGTAAAATAAATATATGTAACTGACAATTTGTAAGTGCTCCGTGGGCCTATGCAAAATAAAGACATTTCATTTTATTTATCAGATATTACTAAATTTTTGAAACATCTCATAATATTCTTACAATATTTTGAGTATCTTGCGAATAGATCTAAATTAGGCAGTCGAAGAAATTATTAAACAGTTATAAGAAAGATAAAGTTGGTTTAAAATTTTATAAAAATGAGTTTATCCCTCTACAAGAATCTACTCTTCACAGATAACCCACACAGACATGTCACTTATTGACATAGGTCAGTGCCGACCGCTTGGTGTTAGTATGTGTGCTTTTTATTTCGTCAGATCTCATTGTGTTTAGTATGAGTTGGTTTTGTACCTAAAACGATCACCGTTTACGTTTTTGGTGAAACATTTTAATGGACATACAATGTTTCCGTTTTGGTTCACACATTGCAATGTATAAAAATGATAATACTAAACAAAAATACTGGTTACATATATTTTATTTTTTTCTAAAAATTTTATTTTACTAAATTTACATGTAATTATTATTTGGAAAGAGATAACTAATAAAAAAAAAAACAAATTTATTGCAAAAACATTTTTCTTTTTCTATAAAATATACTTTAAACCTCTTCCCATTTAACTTAAAAATATTAACTTTAAACACATCTTATTCACAAATTTATTTATTATATTAACGGTATCCAAATCTATTTATTACAATATTTTTCTTACTTAAATATTAATTATTAAATTAGGAGATAGGTGTAATTAGTCGTACATTAGCTTAATGACTTACAAATCATTATTATTTATTAATTACCATAGAATTCTATATGATTATAAATTAATGAGAACACAATTGTAAAAATCAAATATATAAAGTACATAGATTTTCAATGTCTTGTAATACTGTGACTTAGAATCCATTTTTTAATAAAGTTATCTCAGATCTCACATACATCAGAACTGATACAATTAAAAAGTAAGAACATGGTGCTAGCATTTTTAAACACCCATTCGATTGGACCCAGAGGTCACATCTCCAAAACAGACATTCAAAAACCCACTCTACATACTCTATGTAGAGTTTTGATTCAATTACATAGACATAGGAGATAGGACTTTTATTGTGGCTCTATAGGAAGTCCATATTCGCCCCGTGGGCGTTAGATCGAGATTGCATTATCTTAACAACTATCTGAAAGAGACGGCTGATAGGCTATCTTGCTCTCACTCTATATTAGAATCAGTTTAGTGCATACTTCAGACAGAGTAAAAGAACTCTACGTGTATGTAATTTAAAGTGACTAATTACCCACAGTTTTTAATTGGTTTGTCACTGCTTAGATTGTATGTGATTAAGTGATATTACCTATATAACTTATTATTATGCTGAACTATGGTCAATCAGTTAATGAATGACCGTCAGTATTTGTTCATAACGAGTTGACATCGACAGTAACAGTTTTATAATTTATGCTGTTTTCAGACAGTGATTCGGTGAACGTAATAATGGTCAGTCATTTTCTGAGTGACCGCTGCTGTGCAAAATACATATGAAAAAAATCACACGTATTGGCCAACTACGATACATTCGCTACTTCAATATTATAAAAAATGCTATGTGGCTGCTACACAGTAGCATATATGCTCTTATTTAAAAAAAAAATAAAGAAGTTTGTATTTAGAAACCGCAATATAATTAAATTCTCAGTAATAAAAAAATATATAATATAATTCTCAGTACAATCAATTTGGGTAACATTGAACAGCGGTGTAACTTTGAACAAAGTTGTGAAAAAAATATATTAATTTATTACATGGAAACTTTTTGTTGTTTCAATATCGTACCTGCGTAAAATGGTTTGCCAAAATGTTGTAATAGCAATGAAAGTAAAAAAAGGTACCTGTCAATGTCCTAATTTTAAAAAATACCGCCTTTTCCGTAGTGAAGTTGTTGCAAGTGTTTAATGCTTCATTTTGAAATAGCAATTATAATATAAAACTTACCGTAAACAGGTGTGTTTTGGTGTTTATCTTTAAAATGTATATTGTATATTGTTATTTTGAAACTGTACTATCCGTATCCCATGTTGAATATTGCGTAAAACTGTTAAACTTTTGACGACGTCGAAATTGGATGTTATATGGGTAACTTTGAACGGTTCAAAGTTACCTGTATCATAAAAAAATATTTTTTTCGGAGGCTCAGGGTCGCTCAGCGTGCTATGGAGAGGGTTATGCTCGGAATTTCGCTACGAGACATGATTCGCAACGATGAAATCCGTAGACGAACGAAGCTTACCGACATAGCTCTCAAAATTAGCAGGCTGAAGTGGCAATGGGCCGCCACATCGCTCGTAGGACCGATAACCGATGGGGAAGAAAGGTCCTCGAGTGGCGACCATGTTTAGGCAAAAGGAGTACCGGTCGCCCCCCTACCAGATGGACCGGTGACCTGAAGAAGACAGCGGGAAACCGTTGGATTCAGAGGACACAGGACCGGTTGGAGTGGCCCCATTTAGGGGAGGCCTATGTTATGTCCATGTTCCGTCCATCCTTTTTTTTTTTGTTTTCGAGGGGGAAACCTTCCAAAGGTACCCGATGTTCCGTCCATCCTATGGATGGATGGAATAAATAATCAAAAAAAAAACTAGTATCTTATTTTACCACCAAATTGATCGACCTTGATTCATATGGCAAGACCAAGTTGTCTATTGTATTTATATAACAAAATAAATGTATTTTTTATAGATTTGGTTTTAATTAACAAAAATATGTTAATTAATTTTACTCAGACCTTAAAATATTCGATTAATGACGGATTTTATATCCTCAAAAAATTATATTCAAAGTTACCCAAAACTAAGGATAACTTTGAATTTGAGTTTTAGGGGTAATTGTGGATAGTTTAATTGTTTTCTCCGTAAATTTATTGTGTTAGATTAATAAACCAGCTAAAAAGGACACTATTCATTTAATAAAAACAAGGTGCAATAAATATAAAACAGATTATAATATCACAAATATTGTAAAAAATGTTCAATGTTACCCAAATCGAGTTTAATAAAAAAAATATCGATTTTTTTTATTACTGAGAATCAACATTTTAATATGCGACCTTAAAAAATGAAATGAGATGAAATGAAACGTTTTTTTTTATCTGATTGTAGTAGCAAACGAGCATGGAGTCCACCTGATGGTGGACATCTGGACATCTGTCAACTTCATACAGAACATGGGTTCTATCTGATGTTAATCACAGACGCGTTCCTACTCCCGAATACTATGATGGTCGCCTCATATAAAGTGTGCCGGCAACCACACCCTTCCAACGAATCGCAGGAAATGCTTGACGCTAGAAATAGGTGTGGCGGTGGTACTTTCCCGGTCGAACTACACTGTTCTTACCACCTTCAAAATGTCTAGGTATATTTTACATAGCCTTACAGACGAACCTCAGCCTCAACTGAGATATCTATAACAAAAAAATTGTGGTCGCCGGCACGTGTTTATATGAGGCGACCATCATAGTCCTCATGAGTAGCGACGCATCTGTGATTGCCTTCAGATAGAACCCTATGTTCTGTATGAAATTGCTTATAGAGATCCATTTGGCGGTCACCACTTACCATCAGGTGGATTACATGCTCGTTTGCTACTTTAATCTTATAAAAAAAAAAAATGTGTGCGTGTACTAGCGTACACTCGTAAGAAGTGAAACTTCTTTATGACGTTATTTTTCAAAAAATAATTTACTATATGCAACTTTACAGAAATTGGTTAAATAAAGTTAAATTAAATAAAGTTTAATAAAAGGCTTTTATTAAACTTTATCTAATAATCTAATCTATAATAATCTATCTAATATCACGCGTGGTAGGGATAAGAAAAAGATGGCGCGTAACAGAAAAAGATGGCGCGTAACGAAAAAATGTTACACTAATTTTTTTTCCAACCCCGATAAAGAAGTTTCACTTCAAAAATTAGATCACAACATTACAACATCAAACCCGGAACCTTCACACCACCACGTATCCAGACTAATCACTTGATCAAACTAACGCCGATAAATGGTAGAACATACTCCCATCAAGGTTTCAGATAAAAAGCAAACATGTTGCCGAGAATGGTGAAAAATGTATTACAAATACGACTTGATAGATACAGCCTTATTTACCGTCTACGTCAGCTATATACACAATTATGTTGTTTGTCTGTTGGTAAAAAAAACTATTTTGTAACCTTCTTTCTAGGATTCCTTCTTTCTAAGGGTTTATACAAATTTTCTTACTTTTTATTATGTTTTAAAAATGTGTAAGGTATTTAAGGAATCCCAACCCAGTCCTGAGGGATAGTAACTATTGCCGATCTCAAAGAGGATTCCTGTTTGGGGCTTATTACTTATTCCAATGGTTGAAACTTGCCCTCTCAATCGGGAGGTCCGAGGTTCAAACCCAGGCACCACTGATTTATGTGCGTATTAGAAATGAATTATCACTGCTTTTCGGAGAAAATATCGTGAGAAAACCTACACACCCCATGTTCTTAAAAAAAAGTTCTCGGAGGCGTGTGAAGTTCCCAATGGCCTAAAACTCTCTCATTCCGAGAAGACCCATGCCCAGCAGTGGGATAATATTAGGTTGACGATGATGACGACGTCACTGTATTCTTGTTTGCTACTTATATTCCACAGATACTAGCATGAAAAACAACTTAAACTATTTAATAGATATGACACGACTTAAGGAAACCAGCTAATAAGCCCGAGAAGCTTATAATATAGGAAATTACAAGGCGAAAAAGGCATATAAACCTGGCATTTTTATAACCTCAGACGTTACTAAACACATTTTAATAGTAATTTTACACAAACATTCGAGCTTAATCAAATATGCAGTCTAAAAAATTTTGATTTAACTTTCTACCGGGGATATATAAGGTAACTATGTACGCATCCTTAGCTTTCTTTGTTATCTTATTAGAAACTACCTGTGCCCGCGACTTCGTCCGCGTGGCACGCAACGCAAGCCCTCAAGGATGAATAATTTTCCCCGTTTTTTTCACATTTTCCATTATTTCTTCGCTCCTAATAGTTGCAGCGTGATGTTATATAGCCTAAAGCCTTCCTCGATAAATGGTCTATTCAATACAAAAAGAATTTTTAAATTCGAACCAGTAGTTCCTGAGATTAGCGCGTTCAAACAAACAAACAAACAAACTCTTCAGCTTTATATATTAGTATAGATAATACTATGAATCCTTAGTAAGAATCAAAACCAGGTGCATACGAGCAAAGTCGTGTGAGAAAGTTGTTTCTGATATAACTTTAAATAAATGTGACAGTAATCAGGTAATCAGTCAAAGAACTTGTTAGAAGGAAATTGAAGCAAAAACGTTTATAATATGAACATGAGTGGTATAGATTTATATAGGAATGTATCGATAGATTTTAATGCAACGTATAGCACTAATATTGAACAGAATTTTTGGTAGAAATATGCATTAAAGTGGCAAACAAATGAGGCAAATTCGCTGAGATGCTTGCTAAATCTTCTCAATTAAGATTGTGTTCTGATACTTGGTAAAAAAAATAATTATAATAATAATAATAAACTCGTTTATTGCCTTAAAACATTAATAATGACCACAGGTAAAAAAAAAAAACACAAAGGAATTACAATATAAATACACAGCAAAAATTTCAAATTTAAATGTATATTAGATATAAGGCAAAAGGAAATGGCTCAGCTTATGCTGCCATAAGATTTCTATCTCATAGAGCGCTGTTTTTCAGTCATTCCCTTCTCCCTGAGTGCACATGATTGAAACAGAAAAAAAATAGTAATTTTTTATATGTATTACTCGTCCTATTGGCCTTTAAAGCATCAGGGAGTATCAGGTGACGGGCCTGAAAGTAACCCAGGATAAAAAGGCTATCAGCTGGAGGAATGGTCAGGCTTCGCACTCATTTGATTTCAAGTCTAAATATTAAAGATTTAAATATTAATCTCAACACTTGTCCAACCTCACCACTCCGTAAAACAATGTAAAGTTCCCTACAATATAAATCAAAATGAATGCAAAATAACGTAAATTACCAAGAATAAGTATAAAGCAGTTGTCATTGTTATGGTTATAAAAATGCATTTTTAAACAAAGTCCTTTATGAAGGCGTTACTCATCGCAGTTCTTTTTATAACCGCCCTTGGACTTAAAGGTTAACGTTAAACAATGAAAGAAATATCTGTATCGCGTATAATCTGTGGTTAAAAATACCTACTTATTTATTTACTTCTCAATTTTCTGTTTTTATTTTTTTATTTTTTAAATATTCGATGTTTTGTCACTACCTTTATTTTTGCAAAAATATTTATTTAATAAACTTCGCAGTTTCATCGCAGTGAACAACAATTTTTATTGACCTCTTATTTATTGGACGGCGCGTACTAGGGGTCAAGTTTTATTCATCACTAGTTTTTTTTCCCAGCTTCATCTGCTTAGATTAACCACGGTAGTGAGACTCCTATGTTATAATCTAGGACATGATCGGTAATTACAATAAGCAGTTTTATTAAATTCGTGAATTTGTAGAAAATGTTGGTCAGAATTTTCAATAAACCAATATTACCGTTTTAGAGCAGTGATAGCCTAATGGTTGAAACTTGCAATCTTGATCGGCAGGTCCGAAATTCAAACCCCACTGATTTTTCTAAAATAATGTGCGTTTTAGAAATTAATTATCACTGCATTTCTGTAGGAAAACATCGTGATTACGTCAGTATAAACCATAGACAATTATAAAAAGGCGAAAATGTCTATGATTCAGATGTACTTTCCCACACGTCAGGAAATGACGCCTGTCAACAGATTAAAAATACAACAGCAGGTGTCAAAGTGACAATTATCGCGTTATCACTTCCTTCATACATAGTAATTTTACGGAAAAAGGGTGGAAAGGGGTAATTAAGACTGACTGACGGGAGGGTAGTATTTTGACTTCTAATTAACAGAAATCATTTGCGCAGGGTTTGAAATATTTATGATTGATAATAAATAGTACTGGGAATCCATTGTGTGAAGTTGACACAAGAATGAGTGTCAAATTAAACTTATACATATGACATTTGTCTCTGAACGAGGATCGAATACACATCCTATATAAGCAAGGTAATATTCACGTGTCGTCAACCCATTATTGTCCCACTGCTGGGCACGGGTCTTCTATCGGAATGAGAGAGTTATAGGCCATAGTCCACCGCGCTGGCCAAGTGCGAATTGGTGGACAATTGCACACAATTTACGATAAAAACGCATCAAAATTACAGATCTAAACACTTGATCAAAACTAATTTTTGCGTATAAATTTATTTCCCATTCTTACTTGTTAACGACGAAGCGTGCTTGCAATTATAAGTTGATTTATAGCAAAACATTATGACATAATAAAAATAAGAGAACGCGCGGAATAAAAACTGTGTCATCGAGCATAAAAATAAACCGACCTGCAAAGAATTGAGTCAAGTTCGCGCTCTTTTCTTTATGCTTTTAATGTTCTTTATACTTTTATTTTTATGTGTTCTTTGTGGAAAAATACGGCTTTTGCAAAGAACTAGTCGTGTGCCATGGGTGCACTCGCATTTAAAAGAAGAAGTTCAAAGTGTTGACTGGGTAGTCTAGAAATTCTCTTTTACTAACCACCATTGTCCACCAATTCGCACTTGGCCAGCGCGGTGGACTATGACCTAAAAACTCACATTCTGAGAGAACACCCGTGCCCAGCTGTGGGACAATATTGTTGTACCACATTCTTTTACTAACCTTCCGCTAGCTATAACCGGTCATTAACCCTGTAGTCGGGGAGTAGAATACGGCTACGGTATCCCCTGCCTGTCGTAAGAGGCGACTAACAGGGGGCCTCTGGGGTTGCGGACGGCTAGAGTGGGAGCTCGAACCGTCCAACAATCCAACAAGCAACCCCGAGAAGGATGGCGGTATGTGTGGCTGCATCTCGCCGTAAGCACCGGATGATGAAGGGGGATGGTACACGTCCCCCAAGAGATGAGCCCGTGAGGGGCACTGCGCTAGGGGCCTCCGGTTCGTTCCGTTGGTGTTTCCGAGTCCCCTACAACAAGCGCTGAGAAAGGCCACCGAGGAGGTTTTAGTAAAAAATAAATGGGTAAAAATCCCACATAACCCTGAGTCTCTCCCAAAAAAAAAAAGCTATAACCGGTCATAGGTCCTGGAAATCGCCTTTAACCTAGTTCTTCCTAAAAACGGGTGGTAGAATCAGCGTATTTCAGCCGAGGAAGCAACACTGCCACTCTTATGTCTGTGAACCAGTTCTTGTGTTTTGTTGGAAGGATGTGGTTGCCGATTCATGTTAATATGAGGCAATCAGCCTTCATTTTATAGAAAAACTTCGGATATACCTTGACCTATATGAAGTTGCTTACAGATTTACATGGGCGGCAGTACCCACTTACCATCAAGTGTACAGCATGCTCATTGCTGCTTCAATCTTAGGACCTATTTCTAGCGTGAAGCATTTCTTGCGTATCGACAGAAGGGTGTGCTTGCCGGCACACTTTTATATGAGGCGACCATCGTAGTCCTCGGGCGTAGCAACGCATCTGTGATTGACTTCAGATAGAACATTCTGTATGAAGTTGCGTACAGATGTTCATGGGCGGCAGTTACCACTTACCAGGTGCACTGCATGCTCGTTTGCTACTTCAGTTAGGTAAAAAAAGGACAAAAACCTCTGTTTCAAGTTATGATATTTTTGAAGTGAAACTTCTTTAGGCGCATGAGGGTAAAATTTTTACAGATGAAACGTCACGCCGGTATGCAACGGAAATGTCGGAAAAGAGAGAGAGAGTGATCGAGACCGATTGAGAGAGAGTAAGACAGGGCGAACGTAGCATGAGCAACTAGCCGTGGAGTGAGAGTAGGGAGCAAGCGAGTGAGAAAGATTGAGAGAAAAAGTGAGACAGAGCGAACGTCGTATCACGCCTTATTCCCTTCCTCTTAATCTTGGAAATTTAAAGTTTTAGATTTGTATAAATATAAACAAGATTTATAAATTAGTTCGCCAAAGAAGTTTCACTTCTGACATGTGTACTTTGTACGCACGCATGTTTTTTTTTTCTTTATATCTGACTGAAGACGACCGACAATCCGACTTTTCACCTAATCTTGTCTACCCACTACCTATCACAAGAAAAATGCCTTCAACGTGTCCCTTAAACCTTCCTAATAGCCCAACCAGCTCGGAAGCTCTTAACCAAGAATTATATCTCCCGTACAAATTATGGCGCATACATTTTTCATCGTTTTTTTGCGTAAACGTTCAATTTTTATGGCACTAATTACGCCTGGAGGGGACCAGTGAGTGCGTCACTGTGGCAGTACTTGCTATATTGAACGTGCGTACGAGTACTTGATAACATTCAAAATTTGAATAACGTTTGTTCAATATTCATTGCTATATGAATTACTTTTTTTTAGTTTTAATAATAGCACCAGCATATAATATAGTTGAACGAAAATGATTAGACCGGGGAGGTACTACCGTCACATGTATTTTTGGCGAAAAGCAATGTTGGTGTTTCATTGGAAGGATATGATTGGCGGTGGGCTTTTGTATTCGCATAAACAAAAAAAAACTAGAAACATATGGCTGACAAAAAATACAGCAAAAAAGATCCCTAATATAATTTGGCGATGAAAAAGACACATACTTAGAGTCTTCTTATATTTGGACACCAAATTCCCTAATAACTTCTCTCTTATAACACTACAAAATTTTACGGGCCACAAAAACTTCTGGAAACCCAAAGAATCTCTGCCGCAAAGTGGTCCTTACTAAATCTGAGTTTATTACATTTCCTAAAAATAATTATTTATTACGTTTGCGTCGCAAGGTAGAACCAAAAACGTAAACGTAAATGGGTAATATAGCAACTTACGAAAAACGTGAACACATTGTTTTAAATCTACTTAAGGTTACTTTCTCAAGGTGGTAGAACCGGTGTAGTTCCACCGGGGAAGTACCACCGCCACACCTGTTTCTAGCATGAAGTATTTGTTGCTGGCACACTTTCACATGAGGCGACCATCATAGTCCTCGGGAGTAGCAGCGCATCTGTGATTGACTTCAGATGAAACCCATGTTCTGTATGTAGTTGATTACAGATGCCCATGGGCGGCAGTGACCACTTACGATCAGGTATCTACCATAAAAAAATATGCATACTAATGCTACAGCCGGCGTAACGCACTCGATTCATTCTAATTCCCAGTCGCGTCCCCGTTAACGGAGACTGTTTTACAAAACGATTCAGCTACGCGATCCTCTGATTTGATTTATTGAGAAAAACAGGAAAACGTTTTTATACCTAGTTCATATAAAAATAACGGCCAAGTGGTTCATTTGCGTAGAAATATGTCTTATCTTTGTAATATCTGTAAAGAATGTGCAAAACCCCGCTCGTTCTTGCATATAATAACTGATTTGTAGGTAGAACCAGTGTAGTTCGACCGGGGAAGTACCGCCACACCTATTTCTAGCGTGAAGCAGTTCTTGCGTTTCGATGAAAGGGTGTGGTTGCCGGCACACTTTTAATGAGGCGACCAACATAGTCCTCGGGAGTAGCAACGCATCTGTGAGTGACTTCAGATAGAACCCTGTTCTATTTGAAGTTGGTTATAGATGTCCATGGGCGGCGGTGACCACTTATCATCAGGTGGACTGCATGCAAAAAATATAAAAAAAATTAAAGGTGATTTTTATTACCCATTTTAGTTCGACTTCAGAGGCACCACCGCCATATCTATTTCTGTACTCTACTTATTTCCATACTCTAATAACATCAGGGTTCAAGCATCTTCTTCCAACATAATCACCGATAGGTTTAAAAGCTTACAGTCTTATCTGAAGTCAGTGAATGCGTTGCGAACCCATAAGAACTAGCTTGAAACGCCTCAAATAATCTCTTACTCTTTTACCACATCAAAATCTTCCTAAGACAAAATTGCATAATATTCCCACAACTTACAAAATCCCATCAATAAACAAGCGAACATTACCGTTAACCGTACAATATCTCACGACCGGGAACTGAACCCGGGACCCCGCGGCATATCGTATCAAAACCATAAATTCTTTGCAATTTCTTCGTTGCGTGATCAAAACGTCTAGGTCCACTTTCTAACACGCGTGAAAGGGATACACTTGCGAGCCGAGAAAAGTATACTTGTTGATGCATTTTGTTTTATGGTTATCATTTAATTGGTAATAAGTGTAAATATTGGTTTATGTTCCTTATATAAAATTATATTTATTAGTCACCAGACGCAACAGTCGAAATTCGACCGTAATTTAAATTAAAAAACTAAACTTCATATTGTCCTAAGTAGCACAATTTCTCAAATTCAAATAAATTGTAATAATTTTCAAGTCATTTGAACGCACCCGTTAAAGGTAAAAAGAGGTTTATTAGCTAAGCTACATTTACAAAAAAATGCGCGTATTTTGACAAAGACATCTGACATTTTGGACGTTATGTGTTTTCACAATAAGACATTGAATGTGATATAAAAAGGTGAACTAATTAGTGGTTATACTCGTAAATGTCCTACTTAGGTGATTTTGAATATAATGTAATTCAAACTGTGAAACTACGGCTACTATATGATAAAACTAGATGAATCCCACAGCTTCGCCCACGATAACAAAAGTCGATTGCAGTGGGAATAAGACATTTTCCCACATTAAAAAGTAGCCTTTATGCTACTACAGAGTATCAGCTAACTCACTACTAGATTTTATGAAAATCGCTCCAGCCGTTTCTCTCGTCAACCCATTATTGTCCCACTGCTGGGCACAGGTCTTCTCTCAGAATGAGAGAGTTTAGGCCATAGTCCACCGCGATGGCCAAGTGCGAATTGGTGGACTTCACACACCTCCGAGAACTTTTTTTTTACAGAACTCTCGGGTGTGCAGGTTTCCTCACGATGTTTTCCTTCACCGAAAACCAGTGATAATTAATTGAACCTCGGTTTGAACCTCGGACCTCCCGGTCGAGAGGGCGAGTTTCAACCATTAGGCTATCACTGCTGCATATCCAGCCATTTACACGTGAAGAAGTAACAAACATATACATAACATTCCTTGTATCAATACAAAAATTGACTTCATTCAATTCACCTTTTGCTATGCATAATTCCTTTGTTTCGCTAACATCTAGAATCAAGGTATAAAGCGACAAATGACTAATAGAACATTAGTAATCGGCTGATCGTTAGGCCATTTAAATCAGAGGATTACGCAACGGTAGGCGCGGTGTATCATCAGGACTTGTCATTAAAATATTGATATAATCGAAACCAACCGACCGTGAATTGGGTCTCAATAGGAGATTAGTACTGTAATCGTTTACAAATCTTTAATAATAATAATGCATATAGCATTATACGTAAAAAAAAACAAAATTACAACACTCATTCACAGACTCGGTAGAGTCTGACAAGTTCAAACTTCAAACGAACCGAGTATGTCTTTACCGTGATAGGAGCGGTTATTTGTAGGTTATGAAATTTTATTACTTACACACAACGTATTATCCTCAAATATTTTTTTTTATTAGTAGATTATACATCTATGTACACTGCACCGAATTATACATACCACGTAAATAAAAATGATAAATGGTCCTATATATATATATTAAGCGTAATTGTAAGATTTATTCAATTGCCAACTTTGTCACCACCGCACACGACAGTGTGTTGGTGACAGTGGCCTAACGTGGAGCTAAGAAATAAAGACTTATTGTTAAAAAAAGAACAACTATTGTGACAAAAGGCACGGACGATCAGTCTGTGGAGTTTTTGTGTTATAATAAAAAAAAATCTTTTATAATAAAGTCAAACTACACCAAATAGGCCTTCCTTGGATGCTACAACGTTAGATTCTCTGCTGATTTCGTCCTGTTACTGGTACTAACGTTATATAATACTAGTTAACCCGGCGAACTTCGTTTCACCTAAAAGTCAATAATCTAAAATTATCAGTGTTTTTCTACTTTATTATACATGTATTATACGTAAAAGCCTGCCTCTTAAATCACTCTATCTATTAAAAAAAAAATCTGTAGCGTAGTTTTAAAGATCTGAGTATACATAGGGACAGACAGCGAGAAGCGACGTTGTTTTATACTATGTAGTGATGACTATACGATCAATGGTGGCCATTGCCGTCCATTGATCAACACTAGGCGGAATTAAAGAACTGGGTCCTGAGGTCTACCTGATGCGTTGTTCTCAAAGAAAAACTTTAAAACGTTTCTTGTTCTTGTTGTTCTTAAAACATCCGTTATATATCATCACTTAAGGCTAATATTACAAGGTGGAAACAGGTGTTGATTTGATACTAAAGTCCATCCTCAGGACGAAGGGACATAGGCCTCTCCTAATCTGCGCCACTTCGACTGGTCCTGAGCCATATGAATCCAGCGGTTACCCGCCGTCTTCTTCTGGTCATCAGTCCACCTGGTCGGCGGGCGGCCAGTACTCCTTTTGCCCAGACGTGGTCTCCATTCGATTGATACTAAAGTATAGAGTCATACTGAGAAAGGTTCTTTCACCTTAAAAAGATCTCAGAAAGTTTGATATCTCTTATATCGTCGTCAACCCATTACTGTCCCACTGCTGGGCACGGGTCTTCTCTCGGAATGAGTGAGTTTAGGCCATAGACCACCGCGCTGGCCAAGTGCGAATTGGTGGACGTGGTCTCTTATATACCATATCACAACTAGGGATTGCAATCCGGCCTCATTTTTAATCCGGCCGGATCCGGCCGTTTTCTTCTCGATCCGGCCAGATCCGACCGGATCCGGCGGCATTAATCAAACGGTTAAAACAGTGTTAATAAAGGATCGATTTCTAACATTAATTATTTTTGTAACGTGAAATCTTTGTCAAAATATACAATCACCGGATCCGGTGGAGGTCCGGATCCGGTGGTAAATTGGTACCGGATCCAGTTTGTGTAAATTTGTGCCGGATCCGCCGGATTACCGGATCCGGTTTTCCGGATTGCAATCCCTAATCACAACACTGTTTGAATATTTCATACGAGGAGGAAGACCTACGTCCATGCGACAGTTAACTTTTTGACAATATAGTTTTCGTGGAATTATTTTTCCTTATTTACAGAATATTTAACTTATTTATAGGGGAAAATTAATTTACTCAATTTTATATTTACACACCAAAACCACACATTCGTTATATATTTTATCTATGTGATTAAAACCGAAGGATCATTTTACCTAAAAATAGGCAAACCATGAAGTATAACTAGTAAAATCTGTGATTGACTTCAGATAGAAGTTATGTCCTATTTGAAGTTGCTCACCGATGTCCATGAGTGGCAGTGACCACTTACCTTCAGGTGGACTGCATGCTCGTTTGCTACTTCAATCAAAAAAACCTCACGTTATGTTCCTTAATGGGCTACATTAGTGTATATCTTGCTAAGTTGTCACCACCCAACTTTATACATAAGTTATTTACATTATTCGTTAGTGATATCTAAAACTATAACTCGTTACCGGCTCTGAAACATACAGAAATAAATCTCTGCCGTTATTTTCCTGTTACCTAATGAACTGAAAAATATGTTTCCATGGTAAGGAAGATAATTTAAAAATAAACTTTTTAAGTGAATAATAATTGTTTATTATTCAATTTTCCTCCTAAGTACAAAGTAGAGTACACGGAGGTTAAACTGACAATTTTGAATGGTCAACAGGTGAATTTTCAGATTATAATATAAAACATTTTATTTATCTGATTGAAGTAGCTAACGAGCATGCAGTGCATCTGATGGTAAGTGGTCACTGCCGCTTATGGACGTATGTAATCACCTACATGCAGAACATAGGTTCCACCTGAAGTCAATCATAGATGCTACTCCCGAGGACTACGATGGTCGCCTGTGCCGGAATAATTGGATGGAGTGTGTTTACTCGTATGTTATCTTTACATAAAATAACATACGAGTAAACACACTCCATCCAATCTTTATATAAAATGAACGTACCATTATTAATAATGTATATATCAAATGTATGCCCACCAACGATCCAATTTTGCCATTTCTGATTATAAATAACAACTGATATATATTTTAGCTTACCTGTAGATGGGATTAAAATTACAGTAAGCATTTAGAAATCCTAGACAATTCATTATTTTATCGATTTACACAATTACTAGTTGTCCCGGCGAACTTTGTTCCGCCTAAAAGTCAAAAATCTTAAATGACGACAAACGTTGTTTTGCCATATAAAAAATAAAAATAAATGTCAAGGGTGGACAACCCTTAGAGGGTATGAAAAATAAATGTTGGCCGATTCTCAGACCTACTGAATAAGCATATAAAATTTGGTTAAAATCGGTCAAGCCGTTTCGGAGGAGTATGGCAACAAAAACTGTGACACGAGAATTTTATATATTAGATATAAAAATTAGGATAAAGCAATCATACCATCCATGTCGCACTGTAGAAGGTAACATACAAATTAGTATACCTAATCTAAAAAGTATATATAATACTTTGTGATTGCCACTGCTAAAGTACCTATTGGTGTAAAAATTAACCTATTATGACATTATCTAATATATTTTTTATACCTGCCGTATATCATATTGATCATTTAACCCCACTGTACCCTAATCCAGTTTCAATAATACAACAAACTCCACACACTTTGATGTATGTGTTTGTTTTATATACTTGTGTTTTAAGTGACAATGTTTTGTCCCACGTGGGATTACAATTTGATACAAAATGTCGGCTTCCTGCCACAGGTAATGCAAAAATATAAAAATACTATTTTTCATTAATATCGTGGCTTTTAGCCAATTAACAATTTTCAAGATTTTGTTTGTGCAATTTTTGTAAATTGTAATTGTACAAACTTTTCAAAATTATTCGGCAAAAAAAATATTCTTATCAATTCAAATTGTTTTTGGAAAACAATTTATTTAAAAACTTATAAAACGTCAATGTTATTCTTTTGAATTTTTCCTAAACTGTGTAAATTATAAAAAATACGATTAATTTTGTTAATTTTATATTTTGTTCTATAATTCGTAATCATTACAAGGTAACATTTACTTAATTAATGGGTATTTAATTTTTATTTGGGAAACATACTATATTCAATATATACAGCTAATTAAACATAGAAATAACAAAAATCTGCAAAGTTTCCACTTATGAATACTGCATAAAATTTAAAGATGTATTTTGACAGTGTTACGAGTAGGTAAATTAAGTAAAAATAAACACAAAAATTAAACATATAAATGAATAACAGAAAATAAATTATTATAAATAAAACAAGCCATCTAAAATTGCCGTGTGAGGCATGGTACATAAATAAGTATTATAATTATTATTTTATTAATATTATAATTATAATACCTATTTATGTTTTATGTTAAATATCTATAATATTGTAGTTTAAGCATTTAAACATCGTGCTCAGGCATATAATAAAACTAACATTATACCTTTTCATGGCCTACATCGTACCGTTGCGTGCCGAAAGTCGTTTCTTTACAGTCGGAACGAAGGGTTTTCAATAAATATACCCACGTATAGACGGAGATTAGGCCAAGATTAACTTTCTTATAGATGATACGAGCTTATAAATTGCTTTAAACTTATATATTTTGGTAGAACGTATAGGTATAGTTAACAATTTTATTTATAAGTAATAAATAAAACAGTTTTATTTAAATTGTATTAATTGTCAAACAATGTATCATAATAACACATTACAATTATTTAAAATGTTATGTTATACTTTGATACGTTACATTTAAATCAAATATGGCTATTATTTTATATTTTTTGAAATAATAAAACTCATATTTATTATTTTTATTTTTTACACCAAAATTATTTCTTGTAATGATATTTAAATTAAATATTTTATTTAACTAATAGTAATATACGTATGAATTATATGTGAGTGCTCATTTTAATAAAATCAAGTATACATTTCGTTACAATAGTTTTACGGTAGTAAAAAATATATACATGTAATATAATGATTTATACAAAAAATAGAATGTTTCACAAAATATTCGGTTATCCATTTTTTGTATTTCCTCCTCCACATTAAAACTAATCATTAAACGAAATTAAAATGATTCTTACTTTGTTCATAAACCTGCTATTATATTTTTTTTTTGCAAAACTTAGAAAGTATTTGATAGATTGACTTAAAATTCCTACAAAACATTGGCATTATTGTATAAGTGTTTTATGTACTTTTTATCTTACAATATTGCGCAAAAGATGTGAAACATAATAAAATGGCAGAAATTATAGCAATTTTATGATGCTTACCATATTTCTTACTTTTATTCACTTTAACAGAACACCTTATATTGCATTACGACGAAATGTACAAAAATCTTAAAGAATTCAAAAACCGCATATCGTAAGTACCCGTTAATTATTAAAAACGTACCAATTTCGCGATAATACTAGCCTAAAATCAGAAATTGTACAAAAAACTTATTTGACACTTAATAAACTTATATGACAAAAAATATAGATATTTTTGTACCTTTTCAAAACAACACCAAGCGTCAAGCCACAAAGCGAGTCTGCTAAGCGGCGATAAATAATTTTAAGTCTCTATAATTCCGCCTTATCTGCCTTACACTTGGAAAGCAATTTCTTTACCATGGCAAAATTATAGGACGTTCCGAGCGAAACTTAACACTACTACATATTGCACCAAACATACGGACCGACATCGACACGCGATCTTAATATATGGAGACTTCCGATATATTTATATTTGTTATATACTTTTGCATAATATATTATATATTTTTACGGTATGGCTGTATTTCGACTAACTTTATATGTCTAAAATTCAAAGTGTAGCGTAACCTGCCAAATATGCTTCTTGAACAGCCAAATATAAGGCAAGATACTGGAGTCAACTTTTATAATCAATGTAAAAACAATATGGCAATAAAAAAAATATACAAATAAAAAAGAAAAACCCACCGAGTTTCTTGCCGGATCTTCTCAGTTGAGGTCGTGTTCCAATCCGGTGGTAGTGTTAAAAAAATATATAACTGACAATTTGTAAGTGCCTCCGTAGGCCCATGCAAAATAAAGACATTTCATTTCATTTCATAATGTCTTGCCCGTAGATTGACGGGAAAAATATCAGAATTTTAGAAAAAAAGTCAAACCATTATTATCTAGTAGTACTACTAGGCACGGATCTTCTCTCTGAATGAGAGAGATTGAGGTCTTAATCTTCCGAGCCAAATGCGAATTAGTTGACTTTACATACCATTGAAAAAAAAATATTTGAAGAACTCTTACCTGTGTAGGTTTCCTCAAATGTTTCTTTACCGTAAAACAGTTGATCATTAATTACTAATACGCATATAATTAAAAAAAGTCAGCATGCCTGTGATACATAAGTATTAGAAATAAATTATTACTTGAATCAATGGTAAATAAAATACGTGATAAAAAGTATGGATCTTTTTATCACGTATTTTCTGTTTTTCTTATTATTAAGGTTTAGTCTATTTCTATAGCCAAAGCCCCACTCATTTTAAGAGGAGACTGGTACCCATTACCTCTAAAGTCCCCATCCACTAGTCAGAGTCCACCCATTATATCCCACGATAATAAATAATGGGTAGTACGACGTTGTAAGAACAGTGATAGCCTAATGGTTGAAACTTGCCCTCTCGATCGGGAGGTCCGAGATTCAAACCCAGGCACGCACCACTGATTTATGTGCGTATCAGAAATTAATTATCAATGCTTTTCGGTGAAGGTGAACATTGTGAGGAAGCCTACACACCCGAGAGTTCTTTAAAAAATAAAAAATGTTCTCGGAAGTGTGTGAAGTCCACCAATTCGCACTTGGCCAGCGCGGTGGACTATGGCTTAAAACTCTCTCATTCTAAGAGAAGACCTGTGCCCAACAGTGGGACCATAATGGGTTGTACCCACTACGACGTAGGCATTAGAAAAATCGATTATAGTTCTAGCTTTCTAGCAATATTTCAAAGATTAATTTTGTTAACTAACTTTTAAGTTAAAATGTTTTTAATTAAAAGATGATAGTTAATTAACTTAGTTATTCAGAAATATTGTTGCGTCCAGTAATAAAAGTGTTCATTAAGTATCTTTCGAGTTTAATTGCTATTTTTGTACTAAACAATTCTAAAGCGTTTTGAGAAAATTTGTAACACATAATCTTAGATTTAATTTCGTGCTGCGATTATCATAAAGGTCTTCTATGTTGACGGCTCCTTGGCATTCTGGCATTCTGGCACGGCATTCTGGGTTTACTAGTGTTCTCTGTTTCCAAAAAAAAAAAACACCAAAATTTACATGCGCAAGCATCAATCTTACATAAATCAATCTTATAATAAATAAAAGTGTTCTATTTCTGTAACGATAATAAATATTTCTTAATATGAATATCGCAATGTTGAAT
Source organism: Spicauda simplicius (assembly GCA_949699795.1). NCBI lineage: Eukaryota > Metazoa > Arthropoda > Insecta > Lepidoptera > Hesperiidae > Spicauda > Spicauda simplicius. Next base: position 12,301,409 of record OX453081.1, on the reverse strand, counting down.
TGTACGATCGTTGATATTAAATAAATCTTTATAATAAGTGTGGTTGTGGTCTACTCCCGAAGCATCTCAGTCATATATGTTATTTTATTATTTTTCATTTTTTTTTATCTGACTTAGGTAGCAAACGAGCATGCAGTCCACCTGATGGTAAGTTGTCACTGCCGCCCATGAACATCTGTAATCAACTCGTACAGATCATGGGTTCCATCTGAAGTCAATCGCAGATGCGATGCTACTTCCGAGGACTATGATGGTCGCCTCATGTGAATGTGTGCCGGCAACCATACCCTACTATCGAAACGCAAGAAATGCTTCACGCTAGAAATAGGTGTGGCGGTGGTACTTCTCCGGTCGAACTATACTAGTTCTACCTTTCAAAACTAACAGCACTTATGTATAATAACGCGGCGCTGCTGAGTTATGCATTTAAAGTTTAGGTGGTGGCATGGTAGAAACGCATCATGCTACGTTACCATCGAGTGGCCTGACATTGATTGAATATAACAATAGTTAATTAGAATGTAAGTTAGCTGCAATTTTTCCAAATAAAATATTTAAATAAATAAAAAAAATCAAGGACTTGAAGACTTGTATGTAACATTAGTGGAAAAGTCCTACGCTGTATGTAATGTAAAATAAACATCACCTACATATCCCACGTCATCCACAGATCTTCATGCACAAGAACGCAATGCAGATGCACGCCCGGGAGCTGCAGCGCGGTCTCGGAGGCGAGGTGAAGCCGCACCAGTGCCAGCAGTGCCTCAAGTCCTTCAGCTCCAACCACCAGCTGGTGCAGCACATCAGGGTCCACACAGGAGAGAAGCCGTACAAGTGCTCCTACTGTGATCGCCGCTTCAAGCAGCTCAGCCATGTGCAGCAACACACCAGGCTGCACACAGGTTAGTCTACGTTAAGATAACACACACACACGTAGAGAAAGTATGTGTGTATGAGAGACACACACACACACAACACAAGCACATACACAATCATCACACACACACACATTGAAAAGTCTGTGTGTGTGAGAAAGAGAAAGAGAGACAGCGTGTCTCTCTTGCAAGCAAGCTCTTGTAAGTGCACATAGTCACACATTCGCACAACCTAAACGCACACACGCAAGCGAGCACACTCCTACACATGCGCATTGTGTATAGACACATTTCCACACTTGCGTATCCATATATACAGTGACATACTATCACTTTAGTTTAATTCTGAGTAAACAATATTTTATGTGAAATAAAACAAAGCCAAAATTAATACAATAAAAAATATTTAAATTATTTAGTATCAACGTATGGACCAGTTGCCGATAAATATAATTCAGCCTCACTAGAATTCTTGTCTGTATTTTTCACCATAAAACTAATAACATTAAATTTCCAATCACAATAAAAATGAAACGTATTTAATAAATTACACAACAATTACTTCTCCATAATTAATTTTATACTCAACAAAGTATTCAAAGACCTTGCTATCTTAGAATCGTTCTAAACAGATCGATCTTAGGTCGGCCATTACTCGAATAAATATACCATCTAAAATATGGCCGCATACATCTTGCATACGGGATGTGTCTACAATTCCAAATTTAAACACGCCCGCCATTATAAAACAGATTCGCATTACGAGATATTTCGTCTAAAAATACCGTTGATTCATTTTAGGAGATTCGTTCTTTGTGAACGTTTCATTTGTCTGTCGTTTTGAATAAAGAATGCGTTCAAATATAGAAACCAATATAATAGCAAAATAATTTAAATAAAGAATATTTTTACATTTAGAATAAAAATTAAGCGTGTTAACTGCGTACTATTTAATAAATATGTAATTAATGCATTTATATCGTAAATAAAAAAGTGATTCCCAAATAGTTCCTAATCTGACGTAAAATGTATGCATAGTACAATTATTTTCAATATAAAATACAATACCAGAATATATTTTTAATATTTACACACTTCGAAATAGTTCTAAATATAAAGATACAAATGAGTGTCTGAATTAGAGATTTAATTGAAGGTTTTGAGCATATTTATGTAAATAGTAAAGTGCGAATTATACTGTATACAAATTCATTTTATTTTTCACATCAAATAGCGGATCTTAGATAAAGTCTAAAACATATCCTAGAGTCGTAAAAACGGCTTCCAATTAAAACAAACCTAGAAACAAATATTTATCCGTTTCATAAATATTTGTTTTACCAACCGACTCAACCTCGATGTAATACTAAAACATACATAAAAACTAAATAATAACTATATAATAAATTTCAAGGTGGTAGAAGGCATTTCTTGCGTTTCGATGGAAGGGTGTGGTTGCCGGCACACTTTCACATGAGGCGACCATCGTAATGCTCAGGAGCAGCAACGCATTTGTAATTGACTTTAGATAGAACCCATGTTCTGTATGTTGATTACAGATGTCCATGGGCAGCAGTGACCACTTAGTGGACTGCATGCTCGTTTGCTACTTCAGTCAGATAAAAAAAAAACAAATATTTGTTTTACCAACCGCCTCAACCTCGACGTCATAATAAAACATATCTAAAAACTAAACAATAACTTATCCATGAGAACGCTGTATTTCTATTCAATACATTTATCGAAGCTATAAAAAAAACTAAACAATAACTTATCCATGGGAACGCTATATTTCTATTCAATATACCTTAATCGAAGCTATTAAAGTTGTATTTCTTTCTATTCAATATAATATAATCGAAGCTATTAACCAACTATAAAACAGCGATTCAAACAGCACGATAGATCACAGGCATAACATTTATGGTAATGCAAAAGAACGCTAGAACGACTTTTATAATTAAAACTACGTTCCTCCATTGGCCGGGTTTTCCACGGAAAAAATTTCGCTTACGTTCAACGGGGGAAAAAAATTCTCCAATAGAGCGGCGTGTTGCGTCTCTCGGCCAATCACGGAGCGGTGTGGAGGCGACGTACGTTCTACGTTGTTTAGAAAAAAAATCACGTGTTTTTCCACGTTCGAAATAGCCAATGGGCGTCGGACACTGACAATAGTTTTATTTCCGCGGCTTAATGGATCGATTATGCGATTGGATGTTTAATTTGGTTTATGGTTTTCGTTTTGATGGTTTACGTAAGCGTGGGATTACTTCTTAGATTTGTGTTAATGTCCGAAATGGGGATTATTAAGTTTTAAATGAGGATTTAAAGTTTTTATTTGGGATTTGAAGTCATTGTTAATAATTTCTTATAATCTTACTATTGGAACCTTAGCCAGGACTAGTTTTCATAGGTTAAGGGGACTTTGTAGGCATTATAACAGAAAACATAACGCCTTGTTAATCGTGGTTACAAAAAATTAAAGTACAACTTTTTAAGAATTTGTCTGAAAAAGCTTCAAAAATGTTATATTTTTCTCCAAATATACGAAAATTCGTAGGCGATTGTTATAAAATCCGAAAATTGGATGAATTATATTGCAAAGTACCGGGTTCTATTCCGCTCAGCATCAAATGGACTACATATTTGTGCTACATTTCTTAAATATCTAAACTGATGACCTCAAAGGCATATAAATATTTCAAACCAATCTTAATTTTATTCCACCAATAATATACCTTCAAAAGGTAGCCAACTCAGTGTTAACACCTCCACAGCTATAATTACCCCGTATTTCCCACGTTTTTTACGACACAAAGGCATAAATGGGTGTAATTAAAAATTTATTTTTACTCTACCATTGGTAGAGCTTTAATTGTCAGTTAGCTGTCAGTTCTATGTAGAGTCGATTGTGCATTGTTTGACAAGGCTTATAGAATTGATGATTCCGTTTTTTAATTGTATTATTTATTTAATATAGGTGGTAGAAACAGTGTAGTTCGACCGGGGAGGTACCACCGCCACACCTATTTCTAGCGTGAAGCATTTCTTGCGTTTCGATGGAAGGATGTGGTTACCGGCATTTATGGAGGCGACCATCTCAGTCCTCGGAAGTAGCAACGCATCTGTGATTGACTTCAGATAGAACCCATGTTCTGTATGAAGTTGATTACAGATGTGTGGGCGTGTACCACTTACCATCAGGTGGACTGCATGATCGTTTGCTACTTCAGTCAGATAAAAAGAAATCTATATTATAAAAAACCTACTATAATGAACTCTTCGCGATTCGCTGATGTTAATAACACATAATGATCGCATATGAGTTTTGAACTGTCGTAGAAAAGAGGTGATAATTTCCAACGAATAATAAGAAATTAGTCAAGACAATACTCTATAATTTGTACCGTCAACGCTACTAGTAATTGTAGGCATAGAGTTTAAGGAAGTTAATGTTTATGTATTTTATGTACATTTTATGTAACAATAAAACAATTTCCTTAATGCCTAAATAGACACCTAAATACATAAGCTCAACGAAACATCTTATTGAATATTTCAAACCAGCATACAGGAGCATATAACAATAATTATATTAAGGAAATAGGTAGGTACTGTGCTGATGCCTTCGTAGGCAAGGTTTCCAAGGTGGTAGAACCAGTGTAGTTCGACCGGGGTAGTACCACCGCCACACCTATTTCTAGCGTGAAGCATTTCTTGCGTTTCGATAGAAGGTTGTGGTTGCCGGCACACTTTCGCATGAGGCGACCATCGTAGTCGTCGGAAGTAGCAACGCATCTGTGATTGACTTCAGATGGAACACATGTTCTGTATGAAGTTGATTACAGATGTCCATGGGCGGCAGTGACTTACCATCAGGTGGACTGCATGCTCGTTTCGTTTTTATATGTATGACACATATAAAAAAGGCAATAAAATTGTCCATAAAAATTTCTATGAAATTAACTATTTAACTAGTAAATCATTCTAAAAATTGTATAATAACATTGTAGATCGCAAAATATAGTAAGATATCATTAATTTATTCAAAGGACCACCTCATCGCATGAATCTAAATAAACACACGCTCAATTCAAAACAAAAACATAAATCGTTAGCTTCATTCAAACAAAACAAAAAACCTAACAAAAACAAACAAAAAACACTTATTACGTACTTAGTTAACTACTTGGCCTTAATAGGGCCGAATGGACGAAAAACAGCCGATGGGCCTTTTTGTTGTGTTGTCAATTATTTCAGCGAGTTTGCATGACAATGAGACAAAAAACACTTCGATGAACCCTTAGGTACCTGTTCTATTGAGAACGAGATAGCTCGAGCACTCGCTCGTCCTACTGCTGAGCACAGGATTCTTAGAAATGAAATAAAATGTCTTTATTTTGTATAGGCCTACGAGGGCACTTACAAATTGTTAGTTATACATTTTTTTTCCACCCAATTTGCACTTGGCCAGCACGGTGGACTATGGCCTAAACTCTCTCATTCTGAGAGAAGACCCGTGCCCAGTAGTGGGACAATAATGGGTTGACGACATTTTTTTTACACTACCACCGGATCGGAACACGACATCAACTGAGAAGATCCGGCAAGAAACTCAGCGGGTTTGTCTTTTTAGTTATGTTGTATTTTTTTTCAATCATGTTTTTTTAGATTTTAATGAAAGTTAGTTGAGACAGAAGAAGAAAGAGAGAGAAAGAGTTAAGTTAGAATGAGAGGGATTTAGACCAAAGGCCACCCGGCTAAATATAAATTGATTCTTTAAAAGAGTTCGTGAAGGTATGTCTTCTCATTCCTATAAGAACTTTTTTTAAAGAATTATTTGATATGTAGGTTTTTCATGACCTTTTCCATCACAATGACATCTTCCTTCTTCACACCCTTAAATAATATCAGCGTATATTCCCTAAAGAGTATGGATATTCTAGTATTTAATGGAGATTTGACCTTTAATGATACTGTGATGCGCCGATTTTAATTAAACATGTAAAAAATATGTTTATAATTTATATTTAACGACCCGCGTGGCGCAGTGGTTACCATACCGGTCTGATACGCAGTGGGTTCCGGGTTCGATTTTCGGCCAAATAGGTATCTGAATGATGAGTTTAGGTTCTTGTTCTGGGTCTGGATGTTTTTGTATTCGTCTTTGTGTGTGTCCGTGGCACCCACGATATAGGAGAAAATCCTACTGTGTTGTGTGTTATGCAAAGTTTTATTTTTTTATAGTTTTAATTTCTTCTTTATAGTTATAAAGATGATAACTGTAATGTAATTCAATATAGGAATTATTCAAAATATGTTTGTTATCAAACATAAAATTTCACTTCGCTTATATTTTTCTGTGAAACCGACACCTAACACGGCCGCGTAAAAACGACTCAGAATTGAGAACAAAAGAAATGTTTCGTACAACACGACAAGCGAATATATTTATATATATAGCCATTTGTTTACTTTAAAAGTTTGCAGGAAAATTACAAGGAAACCTCCGTTAAAGAATTTGTAACACGTTAAGGTTGTATCAAATTATGCCGAATAACAAATATATTGTGTTGTGTCATATTTATAATTAAGTTAAAGCAATATAATGTTTGTTTATTGATTTCAAGGTTAAAGCGTTTAATATGTAAAGATAAAAATGTTATTGTTAATTTGATTCGTATTAAATATAATTTAAGTTTGCAACTTTGCAAGATAGCATGATTCTTTACGGTCGACATGGGCGGTACTTCCGCAACACTATTTCAAGCGTAAAGCAATTATTGTATTTATTTTTCTTTTTTATAACATTGAAGTAGCAAACGAGCATGCAGTCCACCCGATGGTGAGTGGTCACTGCCGCTCATGAACACCTAAGCAACTTCATATAGAAAATGGGTTAAAATGGGTTCTATCTGAAGTAAATTACAGAAGAGCTACTCCCGAAGACTAAGATGGTCGCCTCATATAAAATTGTGCAGGCAACCACACCCTACCATCGAAACATCGATTTGTATTTTTTTTTTGTTCTCGAGGGGGAAACCTCAAAAGGTACCCGACGCGCCGTGGGAGCGACGCAGGGTTATGTGGGATTTTTACCGCACTAAAACCCCCCCGGTGGCCGTCCTCGGCGCTGAAAAGAGGACTCCGGGTACTCGGTCCGACCGCAACCGGAATGCTTGTGTTATGTTGGCACTTCCCCGGTAGAACTACACTGGTTCTACCATTGAAACTGCATTGCATTTATCCATTATGCAGACGAATTCGCGGGCATAAGCTAACTCACATTATATAACATTTATGCAATCCAACATTCAAATATAACCCTTATTTTAATACCCAAAAGATAGTCAATGCGAACCTCTAGAGATGCTCAAAGCCTACATATACCGGAAGTACCAAAGTACATAGGGTTGGTCGGGTATATGGCAAACATGAAACTTGAATGCGCTCTGTATAGAACTATATGTATTAAGTAGGCATGATTTATCCATACCTCCTCACTAAAGGTTGAGGCTGTTATAGTGAAGTGAGACGCTGTCCATCTGTCCGTTTGTCTCTCACCAAGCTGTATCTTTTCCTTTTTACACACTCTTAAGAAATAAACGGATTCAATTCAATGTCTTACTATGAAAACACATAATATCAAAAATGTCAGACGTCTTTGTCAAAATACCCGCTATTGCTTTTAAATGCAGCGTAGTTAATAAAACTCTTTTTACATTTAACGGGTGCGTTCAAAATAACTTGAAAATTATTACAATTTATTTAAATTAAAGAAATATTGATACTTTGGACAATACGACGTAAAGTTTTTTATTTTAATTTACGGTCGAATTTCGACCGTTCCGACGGGTGACTAGTAGACTGAAATATATAAATTCAGTTAACAATAACAACGAACAAAAGGCTACAGATTTTTTATCTGTTTATACTAAAGAGTAGACTTGCTGTTTGAAAAAGCTTCCTGTCAAAATGAAAAATGTAGTCAAATTGACAGTTACAATTTTCTTCTTGTCTCTAAATTGAAACATGGGTTCAATTGAGATATTTTAGCAAGAAATTCAGCAGATAGTCTTATTTGGATTTTGCTTTTTTTACGTTGAAACATCGGTAATTTTAAAACGGAGCAGTGATAGCCTAATGGTTGAACTTGCCCTCTCGATCGGGAGGTCCGCGGTTCAAACCCAAGCACGCACCACTTTAGCAGGAGGTAAATCGAGGATATTCAACGGCCCACGTGGCAGAGTGGTTGGTTACCATACCGGTCTGACGCGCAATGGGTCCCGGGTTCGATTCCCGGCCAGACAGGTATCTGAATGATGAGTTTAGAATGGTATTCTGGGTCTGTTTATTTATCCTTCTTGTGTGTGTCCATGGTACCCATGACACAGGAGAAAATCCTACTGTGGGGCTGTGAGTGTAGGAAGCGTGTTTTTTAGTATTATTGCATCGAGGCAGTACCGCCACACCTATTTCTAGCGAGAAGATTGCTAGCGTTTTGGTGAAAGGTTGTGTTTGCCGGCTCATTTTTACATGTGGTCACCATCATAGTCCTCGGAAATATCATCGCTTCTGTGATTTACTTCAGATAGAACCCTTGTTATATATAAAGTTGCTCACAAATGTCCATAGGCGGCAGTGGCCACTTTCCATCAGATGGACTACAAGCTCGTGTGGGACTTCAATTTTACGAAAAATGAAAGCTGCAACATTGCTCCTGTTTATCTCAAACATATTAAATACTCTATAACATTTCCTATAATATTAAAGTCCACCAATTCGCACTTGGCCAGCGCGTTGGACTATGGCCTAAACTCTCTCATTCTGAGAGAATACCCGTGCCCAGCTGTGGGCCAATAATGGGTTCATGAGAGAATATTGAAATAGCAAACGATTATGCAGTTCATCACCACCAAATGTCTTCACGACATATGTCTTACGGGTAATTATGTGACCCGTAAGACGGATCACTAACAGTACAGGTCTAACACCCAATGGGTCCCGGATTTGATCCCCGGCCAGACAGGCATAGTTGCCCGAAAATTAATTAGATTTCTCTTCTGGGTCTGGGTGTTTGTGTATTCTTTCTGTGTCTCCATGGCACCTACAAGTTTTATAAAACTATAAATTTTCACAAAATATATATGACACTGTCCGAGGGCTGGGCGTGATCTTCAAAAACGATACCTATTATACCTACTTAAATTTTAATACCCCAACATCCCCTATTCCAAACATCCACATCTATACTCTACATGCACCTTTCAAGATGTATGCGTCCATTACCCCAACTCTACATACATACTGTATAAAGTACCCGCGAGGTTGTCACGGGATCATTGTAGGTTGCGTCGCAATGATTGTATTGATTTCCACTATCCCCCCGTTCACCCCAAATGCGCGATGACTCTACATATGTAGAGCCGTCTCTACATGTGTGCGGACGGTGGTTAAAATATACAGTTTATATACGATCGGCGAATAATTTGTAGAGTTCTGTTTTATCTGTAATGTGGAGTTTAATAGGTGCGTGCGTGGAAAGGACAGTTGGTAGAGTAAATAATTAATGTAAAACTGAATTGCTACTGACGCGTTTATTTAAGTTGAAATGTAAAATAAGTATACCAATATGTTCGGCTCTATATGACTCTACTACTATAGTAGCTTGGTAAGAGTCGTCGAACGAAATGTCTTTATATCAAATTTACTTTTCTCGTCAACCCATTAAAGTCCCTGGGCACGGTCTTCTCTCAGAATGAGAGAGTTTAGGCCACAGTTCACCGCGCTGGCCAAGTGCGAATTGGTGGACTTCACACACCTCCGAGAACTTTTTTTTAAGTACACTCGGGTGTGTAGGTTTTCTCACGATGTTTTCCTTCACCGAAAAGCAGTGTTAAATAATTTCTAATACGCACATAATTTTAGAAAAATCAGTGGTGCGTTGGGTTTGAACCTCGGACCTCCCAATCGAGAGGGCAAGTTTCAACCATTAGGCTATCACTGCTCTATAGAACACAGTAGCGTCTAAGCTGTTGCTATCAGGCAAACAGGTGTAGCGGTAGTTCCTTTCAGAGCTGAAAGACCGAGTCTTCTACCACCTTTACACAGATAATGTTATAGAAAACTCCGTATTACTTTGATCCGTAAGTAATTTAAGTTAACTTACATTAAAACTTCACTTTACAAGGAAAATAACAAGTTAAACGCTCAACAAAGAATCGAGTCCAGAAGGCTAGTTTAATAAAAAAACTTTTTAGCAGTTAAGAAAGGGGCAAAGTTGGTAAATTAGAGAAATATTCGCCAACAGCGGGTGTCTTTGTTCAGAATTTTTACCTTCGCTTCAGTTTAATATCAAGTTCGTCCGGCCAAGTGGAAGAGATTCGAAGTTGCCACCTGTGATTTTTCACAGAATTTAAAATTAAAAATTTTGTTTTATGATTTTAATTCAAATTTTTAAAATTATTGTGCAAAAACTTTTATTTTATTTACCCTGTTTAATTTAATGATTTTAAAGACTTAAGTTTTATTTATTTTTTTAGGCAATGAAATTTCACTGTATTTTTTTTTTGTTTTGTGAATAAACCGACTGAATTTTATATTTTAGTGACAAATATATTTTCAGAAATGTAATTTTACAATTTATTTTATATTTCAAAATTAAACACCTAAGTTGCGGTGATTATTAGGTACATGTTTATTGTTTGTTACATTACACAGGGACAAAAATATTACAGATGATATATTGATAAGTAACAAGATCAATACAGATATTGTTCTTGTTACTTATCAATTTGTTTTCTTCTTTAATTATACATATAGGTATTAAACAATCGCATTTGTATATTCTTGGAATTTTCGCTAACGTTTTCATAGAAAAAAATGTATTTAACAAATGGCTCTCAAATGAAGAACAAAAATAACAATTTTTTAAAATTTATGCTTCCTCATTTTCAGTTTTATCTGTTTGTCCAGCCAAGTGTAGCCAGATCTGAGAATCTGATATTTGTAAAAGAGACTTTATTTCATAGAATCATCAAAATATACATATTTAGTCGTATTTAAGTATACTTACTTATAATAAAGTTTTGAAGTAAAAATCATTGTTTTTAAAGCGCTCCATAAAAGAACGATTTCATTCGCGTCAAAAACATTTTATATAAATAGATTTTTGTAGATTTATTCTTATTTTTTTTAATGATTCTAAGTTATACATTTTTTTATTAAAAATATTATAAACATGGAACAACAATATCATTCTTTATTAAAGTAAAAAACAAGCCAATTCTTTTTTGCATAAAATTTGGCCGTTTCTGCATCGATAGTAATCATTTTTATTTAACAAATATACACCAAGGAGTCCACTTTAACGACATTTCGCATTAAAAAAAATAGAAAGTTGCAAAGAAATTAAACAAATTACCTCCGGCGTGAACTGGCGGACCCAGTGATCCGATTCGTTGATTTAATGGACCAAAATTTAGTCCTTAGCCATATTCCACGCTCCTTGCTCGCGGAAACTTGTAATCTTTAGATAACACTAGTTGACGCCCCCGACTTCTCACTTTCGCTTAATTGATACGTTTATATTTGATCCTTATTAAACTCCCTTAAGGAAGAAATATCAGGCTAATATAAAATATACATAATTTAGATTGTTGTATATGAGAAAGGTCTTGATGTCTTAGATTTACATTATGGAATGAAATGTGTAAATTTGATGGTTGTAGCTATTTTAGTGTAAGTACCCATTTATTAAAAAAATAGTACCTATAATTTGGCTGCACTTGTATGCATTTGTCCTTTCAACGTTATGATCTCTTGAAAACTTCGATTTGGCACACTTTCACATGAGGCGACCATCATAGTCCTAAAGAGTAGCAACGCATCTGTGATTGACTTCAGATGAAACCCATGTTCTGTATGAAGTTGATTACAGATGTCTAATGTCGGCAGTGGCCACTTACCATCAGGTGGACTGCATGTTCGTTTGCTACTTCAGTCAGATAAAAAAAAGGTAGGAACAAAGTTCCGTTGGCTAATATAGAATCGACACAATTTGCAAAAAAACGTGCTTAATTTTATAAAGATTTTTTTGATAATTTGGTGGACTGCATGTTCATTTGCTACTTCAGTCAGATAAAAAAAGATTTCGAGTTTTTATATACTTACCTGGGACTTAGCTGTAATTGTAGTCGGTAGATGGTGTTATTTACAACCAGGTTTTTATAAATTTTATCTTGTTGTCGGTTGACTGGATTTACAATTGTACATACATCTTGCTTATTATCGTTTTCCTGTGGATTCGCTTGTATTTCAGTAAATATAAAACGAGAAAATCCAACATACCTAGCAATGCAACATAACCGCAATTTTGCGGTGGCCTCCAATATATTTCCTTTAAATTAAACTAAACGCTGTCCAATAAATGATAATGCGAGTCTAATTCCGTTGTTTGATTTTGTTTTATACTAATTATACTTATGTCCTAATAGGTATTTAGGTTTATTATAATCGGTGTGTTTGTTATTGCCTAATGGTTGAATCTTGATCGCTCGATGAGGATCCGAGGTTGTCTTCTTAGGCATCTGATTTGTCAAAAATTATATAAGTATTAACTGACACTGCTTTATAGTGAGGGAAAACATAGTGAGGAAACTTATAAATCTGAGAGTTCTCTAAAAAAAATCTCAGAAGTGTATGAACTCTACCAATTCCTACTAGGCCAGTGGTGGACTAAAATATCTCAAATGTTTGTGAAGTCTACCAATTCCTAAGCCAGCTCTATAACTATGGCCCAAACACTCATTCTGAGAGGAAGAACACTCATTCCGTGCCCAGTAGTAGACCATACTGGAAGGCATACTGTATTTTTTAAATATTTGAAATTTTGTATGGGTAGTGCAGGCAACAAAACAGTGTGCATGCAATGTTTTTATTGTAAAGTTTGGCATCGAATAATTTTTGAAGTGAATTATACAAACTTCGTAAAAAACTTAAGATAAAATTGCGGAATCATTTTCAATTTCTACAATATTGCTTTAATAAAATTTTACTTATTTTTTTATATTTCGAACAACGTTTAGATTTCTAAACTATGTAGTGCTATTCTAAATAAATAATAAAGCCATTCTGAAAGTTAATAATAAAGTATTTTATAAGAATATTTTTAAGGCTTTTGTAAAATGGATAAGAAATAATTTGAAATCATTGTACAAACATGAAATTGTACATTGTACAAAATTGGACTACAAAATCGCTATCTTATTCAATCCATTTACTAGACTGCTCATATAAAAACTCCCCAAAAATAACCTCAAGAATAAAGGGGATAATGAACTTGGGACCGCTGGGAATAAATGTAACCCGAGCACGTAATCCATCTTATCATTTTCGAAAAATTTTTAATGGAAATTTTTGTCCGCGAAAGAAATCCTCAGCCCATTGGGAAAAGGGAGATTTAGTATTTCGTTTTATATTAAAATACACTACCTTAAATATATACTTAACTAGGTTCTCCCTTGGCTTTGCCTGCTTCGGTCATGTCTACGGTAATACATATCCTATATGTAATTCTAGGTGATAAACAATACCTAGACTAAATTTCAGACAAATGCGGTTAGTAGTTTTTGCGTGAAAAGGGAACAAATACACATACATGCTCACACATTTTCACGCTTGTAAAATTAGAAATAATAGAATTCTATACGGTACATTAAATATTAATGTTATTTTCTTTCGTAATCTGTAAATTAAGATTCATAATTGGTATAACTGAGTGCACACAAAAGTATAACTGAAATATCGGCAAAAGGAATTAAAAAATCGCATATAGTGAGTACCCGTTACGTATTAAAAAAATACATAATTTAATAAAAATGTGAGTTTAATTTTCGCCGTGACTACGATCCATGCAACTGGGTCGAAATATCGGCAAAAAATTTGAAAATAATTCAAAAACAGCATATCGTGAGTACCCGTTAAGTATTAATATGTGTCAATTCCGCGATAATATTAGTCTAAAATTATAAAAATGTAATTTATTCGCTTCAGAGCATAAATTAAAATTTATTTACAGTGTTGATATTATTACTACTAATGTTAAAAGTTTTATTGCAATTATTTGGTCACAAAAATTTATAATTGGAATACATGAAAGACTATGACAAAGTTCGTTGTAAATGTTAACTAAAATTCACTCCGTAATTTTTACGTTGTTAAAATTTTGCACGAAAATTCTCCGTAATTGGATTACTAGTTGGAGTTGTTTAAAAACTGTGAATTTTGTATGAATGCTTTAGTTTCACACGTGGGGCTATGGCCGTTGAAAATTCCATTTTGAAAGTTTTTCCAGTCGTAAATCCATTGTGGACTTGCTCCGAGTTTTATTGCGTTTGGATTGAAATTTTCCATGATTAAAATTTTTGTTATTCTATTTGTTTTAGTTTGTGAAAGTTTTGCTTGCTTGGATGCAATTTGAAATTAATATAAATAATAATTTTATATGTTAATAATGAAATGGAGTTTCATTTAAGGGCTAGTGAATGCAACTTCACTTAAAAATGAATCAAAATCTACATGAGATATACATATATTTATTTCATTTAATTTACAAAGGCTGTCTGATGAACATGTGCAGTGCAACCCTTGAAATAGATAAATAATGAATATAAAACATATATCTATTACATTTTGAGCATTTTTGAGCTAGGTATAAGAATAAATAATTTAAAAATATATGGACTTTACATTGAAATAATGAATAATAAATTATTTATTATCATGTTTATGTAAACTCTATTAATAAATTCAAACAAGGAAATTATTTTGCTCTGCAACGAGCTGTCATAACTATTTATTGATTTAACTATATTTAACATACGACTAATTATTAAATATAATGTTATATTATATATTATTATTGTAATATATACAAAAATCTATCATATGCCACTACTATTTCTGCCTTACAAATGTTAACTACTGTGGAGTAGTGGTTTGAAGGGTGTAGTCAGGAAAACACAATCTATTTGAGACTTTCCTAGCCCCGTGGGTTAGCAACGTATCTATGACTTACCTTTCTTTCTAAATCTTTCAATTTTGTCATGAGTTACTATATACTATACTCCATCAGATAGACTGCGTATTCGTCTGTTCCAAAAATATGAATAACACAAGAAGGTTAAAGGATCTTATCTACTATCAATTACATATTTCTAAGAACGGCACTTACCATCAGATGAACTGCATGTGGCATCTACTTGTATAAAAAAAGTGTGTGTACTTGTGTTACCTCTTTGGCGTACAAGATAAAAATGTTTAAAAAAATATTGGTTGCCTTATTCTACGTTTGTAGAAAAAACGACACCAACGGTAGAAAAAACTAAAATGTTGACGATAGCTAACTTCAGGGTGTCGGTTTTTCGTGACGGTGTACGCGCGCATCGAAATTTACTCTCATCATTTTTCCCTAGAGCCAAAGGAAGGATAACTCGTCGAAAGCCCATTATTGTCCCACTGCTGGGCACGAGTCTTCTCTCATGAGAGAGTATTAAGCCATAGTCCACCGCGCTGGCCAAGTGCGAATTGGTGGACTTCACACACCTCCGAGAACTTTTTTTTTTAAGGAACTCTCGGGTGTGTAGGTTTCCTTACGATGTTTCCTTCACCGAAAAGCAGTGATAATTAATTTCTAATACGCAAATAATTTTTAGAAAAATCAGTGGTGCGTGCCGGGGTTTGAACCTCAGACCTCACGATCGAGAGGGCAAGTTTCAACCATTAGGCTATCACTGCTTGAAGGAAGTATAAGTATAAAGGAAGCATAACTACAAAAATATTATTATACAACAAAATCGATTGACGATAAATACATGAAGGTACGGTACAATTCGTAATTTTCTTGATTGGTCTAACAGTCCCTTCGGTTGTATTTTTGTCTTTTTTATTTGGGTCCGTCTTCACCCTCCAGAAAAGAGGGCGGAGTGTAGAGGGCGCGAGAGGTGTTGATATTTTAAGATAATTTATTGATTTCTGTCTAAAAATATAACACATTTATTTTTTTGTGATTTTTACATTTAACATAATGTCAGAGAGGAAAAAAGGCTGGATTCGATACAGACAGACATATGAATCTAGACAGACATCTATAAATAAACTTAAATAAGAGTTCTAATAAACTAACGTTAGCCACAGTCCTTAGACGGTTTAATTGAGACATCTGTTATCAAACCCATATTAATATGTCACTTTCAAAATTATAAAATTAGAGATTTTACTACACTAGAACACAGCAGTGCTTAACTAGTGATAAGGTAGCAACATATGTAGCGGCCTTCTTCCATTTACGAAGGGTCATAACTTTAATTTTTATGTTATTGGATTTACGAACAATTTAAAAATGAGCATTCAAGTTTTGTACTAAGGTTATAAATATGTCAAAGTTTGACTTTGACATTTGACAACTATTTACTATTTCGCACAAAAACTACCAATTAGATTTAGAAATTTGACACACACTATTAACACATAGGATACTAATTACCATGGTGATCGTGACCGAAACGGGAAGAGCCGCAGAATTGACCTAGTGATTTAGAAAAAATGACAAATTACTTGTACAATTGTACTTTCAAAAAATTGAAAATTTCTACGAATTCTCATCAAGATTTATCGGTCGCGCTACAAGAAGCCTATTTACAGAAGTTGAGATGGAAAAAAGGTTGTTTCGAACGATCGGTTTTTATTTGATTCCGCCGTGTTTGCTTTGAAATTAGTACGCGCCGCTACCTTTCACAACTGTTTGTTTACGTTATAAAACGTACTTTAAAACAAAAAATATACCTATTTGGACCAAAAAATACTTAATAATAAAAAAAAAACTTGAGAGGTGTCAAGGGACCGGATGGAACTAAGTTCCTTTCGATTAATTAGTGAAGGAATTATAATAAAATTTTGTAATTTTAAAATTTTATAATTCATTATTACTATTATTTTTTATTATTTATTATTTACAAAAAAACCTGTATACACTCAACAAAAATAATCGTCGCGACACCACACTTTTCAATGCGAAATAGAAATGAAAATATCTGGCTTGCTTTCTATAAGAGAGAGAGAAAGAGACAGACAGAGAAACTGTAAGCTGTGCGCAGGCCGCACAGCTTACAGTAGCTTACTATACCAAAAAGTGTCATGACAACTTTTCGTAAGAATTTTTTCCGTCTAGCCCCCTTTCACAACGCGCGATAAGGAACTTCGTTCCAATACAAATGGTAGAAGTAGTATACCAGCTTACAGTCCATCTGATGGTAAGTGATAAGTGGCCAGTGCTGCCCATGGACTTTAGATAAAATTAGAGTCTGATCTGAAGTCGGTTTCTGCTGTTATGCTAGTTATTTCCCACTAAGGACTAAGTTATAACGCTTTGTATTAATAAGTATGCTTTTCAATAAGCTTTACTTAAAGTGGTGAAATCCTTTTTTCTGGATATGGACCCTCGAAGGCACCACTGTCCTACCTATTTTTGCCCAAAAAAGCAGTATTAAGTGCTGTGTTTTGGTTAAGAACAAGTAAAAATCTCACTCTAACATAAGGCTTTCCAAATATGACTTAGGTGACAATATTTGTATTATGTATTAAAAACATAAGTATTTTTAATATACGTACTTATATATTTTTTTATATTTTAGTTTATGGTTTAGAAAAAACCTCTGTGATAACTTTTTGGGTAATATGTAAAGGTATATAACACGAGCCCGTATTTGACACGGTGTCAAGGCCAAAACCTCTTATAAATAGGTTCTAAAATAAGATTTTAGGGTCGTCCGCCATTGTTTTTGAAATAACGGTTAATTAAAAATAAACCGAAGGTCATAACCCTTGCTTTTGTAGAAAAGAAGCCTACCCTTCAGTTATCTTTCAATTAATTTGAAGTGATACTCGAAATTAAAGTTGAAAAAAAATATCTTTAGAAAATAATAAGAATTTTGCGTTCACATTGAAATTATTCGAGAAATACACCCATAATTATAATAAAAACCATAGTAACGAATGCCTATACATAAATATGGTGGTAGAACCAGCGTAGTTCGACCGGGGAAGTACCACCGCCACACCTATTTCTAGCGTGAAGCATTTCTTGCGTTTTGATAGAAGGGTGTGGTTGCCGGCACACTTTCACATGAGGCGACCATCATAATCCTCGGGAATAGCAACGCATCTGTGATTGACTTCAGATGGAACCCATGTTCTGTATGTAGTTGATTACAGATATCCATGGGTAGCAGTAACCACTTACCATCAGGTGGACTGCATGCTCGTTTGCTACTTCAGTTAGATAAAAAAAATATATATGTTTGCGTGATAGTTTGGAGAACTGAATAAGAAATAATTTTCAATATTTTTTGCCTGCCTGTTTGTCTGAGTATTTGGAACATATAAAACCACATGACCTATAACAAAACAACATTACATTCAATACATAAATAGGTATCTTAATATCGTACCCAATTTTGATATACCTATTGTTTTTAATAATAATATAATATTAACACAAACACACATGAAACAGGTTACTTGGCGTACCTGATTCTTAATAATCCGATATTGAGTCGAGCACAAAAAAACCTTTATAAGAATAATAATCATAATATAATTTTACACATGATATTATTAAATTAACATTTCGTCATTTACAAATCAATAAATAACATCATTAAAGATCAAATTCTATCAAAGATGGTTCCAAATACCCATCACCCTAAATCAGTAAGACCCATATAAATACAGATACGAGTCCCACTTAGAGAATAGTAATGGCGGAGCCCCGGGCCCCAGATGTCGGGGATTTTTGAGACGAAATGAGCTTTCGCCTAATTTATTTTTTACCGCCTTCTTTCCCCGAGTAAATATTGACATCATCTCCCGTTTGGATACTGTGGACATAACCTGAGATAAATACCTTTTTAATAATATCTATAAATACAATAAAATTAAAAAGTTGTATTATGTCCAAAAAACATAGCTTTTGAAAGGAGGGTAATAAACATTTCTATTTTTATTTTTATTTTTGTTAATAAAACAAAAGAAATCAAATTCAAATAATTGAATAGCCCGTAAATGTTCCTATCAAGAATAAGAAGAAAAAATGTGTTATTCGTCATTTATTTGAATGTGAAAATGCGTAAAATAAAATTGCAATGTTTGTTTTGAAAACAACTACGCACAATTTTAAACAATTAAATTATGCAGTCAAATATTTATGAACATTTATTAATGTCCACAAAATTCTAATTTTAAATTTAACACAATGAAAAATACGATTATATTGTAGTAAAATATATGAATATTTATATATGTCCACAAAATCTAATTTTGACTTTAACCCAATGAAATGTAAAATAAATACAATTTTGTTTAAATAGAATTATCGGTATAATTTTTAAAATTGTGGTATAAATAAATAAATTGTAGATGTCCACACCATTCGAATTTTGACAAGACGTTCCCGAAGGTCGTATCTCAGTTTTTTGCCGGAACCGGACGTTCGGCCCGGTGATTAGGAAATTATACGAAGGGACCGGCTTTTATCTTTGACGTACCCTTTGCGGCTTGCGGCTGCGACATGCGGCTTACACTCATTCAAATTTTACTATCAATTCAGAGAAAAAATATAAAAAAATCTTTCGTATTTTAGAACGACTTCATTTCGGGTTATATGTATTTCTTATAACATCATTATAGCGCTACTGCATTTGGTGTGAAAAAAAGTAAAGCTACCTTACAATATGATTGTTGTCGCTTGCTACATTACTTCCATCTTAATCGTCAAGATTAATAACGCAGTAACCAACAGCAGGTTCTAATAAGGGTTTATAAGGGGTACATACCTATCAAGAGCTGTAACATTACTATCAAACGAAGAAGGTACATGCTCGTTTCCTATTAAATTTCACAAAAATAATCTCCAACTCATCTCATATTCAAAATGAGAAGCTTCGGAAATCGTAAAAAACTAACCAAATATGCTTATAACATTATCTAAAACTTGAATTTAACTCAGTTAATTCAATTAAATTCACCCAAAGCGCTTCTCAGCACTGCATAAGTCGATCTGCGTAAGCCGCAAGCCGCAGTCGCAGGCCGCAGCCGCACCGCCCGAAGCCATTAAGGTGTCGAAGATTGGTTATTAAATCGGACTTACTGCGCCCTCTTTTAATTGTCTCAGCTTTTTTGTTCCCCAACAATTTCAATTTGAATTCAAAATTTTTACAGTTTCTCTCAATGACATTCTTCATTCAAAGTTGCGATTCGAACATTCACTTTTACACAGAATTCTTTACTCGAAATTTAAAAGCGTTTTCTCAAAACGATATTTTATTTATGCCTTGAGTTTTATTCAAAAATACATTACAATATTATTCGAATTTTCGGTTTGAGAAAAACTTTAAGAACATAATATTTTACTCATTTTACACGGTAACTTTAAAATCATTTTATATTCATCCTTTTAATTATTTTATTGCGAAAAGAAATATCATTTTTTTGTTTACCATGAAGTTTCAGAATAATATTAATGTTCTTACAAAAATAAATAAAACAAGTCGATATTTAATACAAAAATAATTTCCAAAACCATACATTTAGTTATCTAGTTACAATATTTTACACAGCATGATTATTTTAAAACCGTTTGTAATTTAAACAAAGAAGTAATCCGGGCACAAATAATTATTAATTATACTTAATAACAAAAAGAAAAGAATGACGCAAAAAAGAAACAAGATGTTTTATTTTATTGTAACAAAGAATAAAATTAATTAGTGATATTAATTATACAGTGCTTTGTTTTTATTCTTAGCGGGTCTTTGGGGCCCTTTGTTCTACCATATGTTTCATTTTGGGGTTGGATTTCTTAAGATCTATTGTTTAGTACCAATCTAATTGTTTTTATAGCGCTTAATGTGTTTTTTCTTCTTTTAAAGTATAAATGAACGAAACGTAATTACAAAGAAGTGTGACAATAAAATAGTAGTTGAGTTCCGGGTTCCATACCTCAGTCTGGTAACTAAATATTTTAACTAATCAAGTCTTTTGGCATTAATGTATCCTAAGTGCCATAAGGTACATACATTGATATGAGTGTAGTTTAACAATAAAATTTCTCTCCGTGTATAGGCAGAAGAAACAATAATTTATAATAGAACCTCCTGATACCTAAATAAGATAAAGATAAGTCGAATGTGGTAGAATTCACGATTTTAAACTAATATTATTGCAATTCAAACATTTTGAAGCATAGCGGGCATCATTAATATGCAGTGTTTTGTCAGTCAGCTTTGGTCAGTTTTGCTGCGACCACGATCTATGCAAGAGGTCGAAATATCGGCAAAAATAATCTCAATAGTCGCATAATTATCATGAGCACACGTTACATATCAAAAAGTGATAGAGTTTGCCTACAGTACGAAGAAAATATTTATGCACTCGATTTGAAGGTAGAGTTTCTGTAGCTCTACAAAGCTGAACTCACGACAGCCTAGAACCATTTCAAAGTTAATTAAGCGAGATAATATGTTAGTCAGTTCATCAAAGATCTCACGTGTTGCCACCGAGGCACTAATCTGGAACGTCTTAGGTCCTTGACGCAACTAACATATTCAGATAGCAATTATAAACAAAGCTATTGCTGTTACGAAAAGATAAAAAAAGATAATTTAACCGACGAAAGATATAATTAATTTAAGGTCACGTAAGGTCAGTAGTCACAGTCGACTACAGATGTTGCACCCGAGGACTAAGTGGGAATGCCTTGAATAATAAAATCTTTCTTTCCACGCCGTTCACACCATATCACAGCAGCGCTTAATACTATGAGGCAAAAGTAGATGTGACGATGGTACCTACCGAGACAAAACAAGACTACCACATACAAATTTCCCTTGCAAACATATAATTTTTGCATATCTCGAATAGGATTTAGCGTAACTTTCATATTCATGCTCTAAACACCTTTTTTACATACGTCGAGGACGCCATTTGTAAAACAAAGATGGTTTACATGACAATCGGTGTTGTACAATGATAGCAGAAACAATATGAGAAAAACAGGTTTTCCGCAAGTGTAGACACGTGTCTTTTTATTTAAAATGTTACATTTTTATTTAGTTATGTTGTTAAGTAAAATGTAGAAATAGGGAAGTGTGTTGTATAATTAGTAGAGTAAACAGCCTTATTTCTATTCAAATTTATAATACGATATCGATTTATACGAATATGTATACTATAAATCACCACCATCCAATCAAATCCTGGGTGCAAAACACATAAAAATACTGCATAAATACTATAACCTAAAACAGAAAAACAGAAAACGAATTTATATATATTACGATATATATTATAACGATATTATATAACGATATTTAGATAGTCGGCTAGCTGGGAATCGAATCCAGAATCGTATGTAAGCGGGCACTGTAAAACCGAAAAGACGCCTAAGAGACATTAGTTCTTTTTGTTCATTTTTTAATTTTCCCCGACTATTACATACCTAAATAGGAGAATATTTACTGACCCGGCGAAATTCGTTCCGCTGAAAAGTCAAAAATCTGATATTATCAGTGTTTCTCCACTATATTATACATGTACTATACATAAAAACCTTCCTTTTAAATCAATTTGTCTATTAAAAAAACTATTAAAATCCGTAGTGTAGTTTAAATTATCTAAGCATACACAGGGATAGACAGCGAGACGCGACTTTGTTTTATACTACGTATTATGATTATGAATTTACGTATAAGCTTGCAATATCTATCGATTTCACAGTACGTTATGTATATCTAAAAAACTAAATTAATTCGGAATTAACCCTATACTTTCACCGGATTCGAAACAACTTACAAACATTGCAATCAAATTCAACGGATCTAATAAAGAACAACAGATGGTACGATTTTCGGTTCTTTTTTCGAAAGATCACCAAAAAGCCGGAACACGGTCATCAATAGTGTTGTGATTTTTTACCGGTTTTTCGAAACATCTGATCCCAACAGGTGCAGAGCGGCAAGCGAGGATCTTTGGTACTTAAAATGTTAGTGCATTATACGGCTTAACATTTTGATTATTACGTTTTTTTACATATTGTTAATGTTTAATACTGATACGTATTAATATTATAGGTATTCTTGGTGTTGAATTCTAACTCCATAAAAATAGACTAAAAACCTTAGTTAATTAAACATTTTTATTTATAAACTTTAAAAGATATCTTTCAATTTTTATTTGTATCAAGATATTGCATTTCTTGCTATTGTATTGACAGATCCTTTTAAATAAAATTATCAATAAATGTAAATATAGTAGTAAATGTAGCATTACTATCTAGTCTCTATTCTTATTTTGGTATAAAAAAGAATAAGGCAATTTGAAATTAGTACGTCAACAAAGGACCCGTTTAAAAAACTATCACTCGCAGTCATTACCTTACTTTGTCATTGTCAAAAATATCGCAAAACCGTCAACGAAACGAAATAAAATCGTACACAAAATACAAAATCTCTAAAAACCGGCACGCAAATGCTGTTTAAACCATATTACCCACCGTCAAATCGTAAGCGATATGCGACAAACGGAGATTTATTGTAAAATAATGTAATCGTTTATGAACTATGCCTTTCCTAAGGAATAACTTATCTTCTTTGTTCAGTAATTAGTCAAGCAATTAAATAAATATATAGTATACATATGACTAAAATGAAAAGTTAAGACCTTTAGAAGACATAATTATTACAAGGATATACTAATTCCCACGGCTTATTTTGCATAAAATTAAATTCAATACATTTACAAATTAACACGCATACAAATATTTTACACATAACTTAAGACTTTACAAATAAATGTAGATACTAAATATAAATTAATATTGTTCCTACATAAGTTAAATCCGAGACACATATCAATCTTAACCACAAAAAGAAAAATTAACATAAAAAAGATATATTCTTTGATCTTTTGATATTGTGAAACAACTTCCTAACCCTTTTTATTTTTTTAAACTCCCAACTTGCTACTTAGCGTTCTCTCGTTCTTCCAAAGCCGTTTCTTTAATTAGCAACAAAGAATAGGATTGCGTGTCTCGTACTTTTTTAATTTAATTACAGCGAAAAGACAAAGGATTTAATGCGTTCAGCCATTATTTTGACATGCATTTTGTAATGGTGGTTCTTTCTTTGTCTTGATTTATGTTATTACTAATATTTAAGTTTAATTCTGGAAATATTCGCTATGTTCAAAATTGATTAAATGAAACTGTAAGACAATTTTATTATTTAAATCTCAGTAACTTTCTTACGTAAAGTTGTCGGAAGACACGTGTCATTGTCTGAAAAATAAACTGAAAATGAAAGATAAGTTTTGATACACTTATTTTACAAAAAAATAAGTAGGTACCTATATTATTTAAAATATAAAAATCAACTGCTACATAAAATTCAACGCTCTGCATAGTATAATTAATTGCGTACTTAGATTCCTCGTTTTATAGGTGTCATGAACACTGACTATATGTCTACACAATACACCAACAGACAAATCATATAAATACTATAAATGATATAGTTTGTGAGTAAGTATGTGTGTTTGTTACGCTTTTACGCAAATAACTACCGGCGAAATTTATTTAAAAATTAGCACACATATAGTTTATGACCTAAATTAATACATAGGTTTTTTTATCTGGCTGAAGTAATAAACGAGCATATAGTCCACCTGATGGTAAGTGGTCACTGCCCATGGACATCTGTAATCAGCTACATACAGAACATGGGTTCCATCTGAAGTATATCACAGACGCGTTGCTACTCTCGAGGACTATGACGGTCGCCTCATGTGAAAGTGTGTCGGTAACCACACCCTTTTATCGAAACGCAAGAAATGCTTCACGCTAGAATACTACTCGTTACCGTGGCACATGAACAAAACAGGCAAATCAGGGGGCATAACCTAATAAGGACCTAGATATCTATCATTTCCTAATCCTAAACCAAAACAAAACTATAAGGACACGCTTTCTACACTCATAGCCCCACAATAGGATTTGCTCCTGTGTCGTGGGTACCATGGACACACACAAGACGAATACACAAACACCCAGACCCACAACATGAATCTAAACTCATCATTCAGATACCTGTCTTGCTGGGAATCGATCCCGGGACCCATTGCGCGTCAGACCGGTAACCACTCCGCCACGCGGGTCGTCGTCACAGGACAGAATCACGTCTTGAAAAATCACAACCCACTTACAAAGTATTAACGAGCGCAGATTATCGAAAATTAATTGCAAGCTATTACTTGATTATCTCAAATTTCAACACATAGACAAACCGAGGTGTGGCGGCTAGGCTCCAGCGGTATTTAGCCGTAAACAAGTTAACCCTAGCCTCAAAGGTCGAGACGGCACGCAATGCAACCGATATACTTTACTGGGTAACGAAAGTATGTATAGGTGGCTACCTATCGTTGGTTGCTCGATTTATTGATGATTTAGGTAATTTATTGTTATAAAAATGGGTATAACTAGATATCTAATATCTCGTCAACCCATTATTGTCTCACTGCTGGGCACGGGTCTTCCTCTCGAAATGAGAGAGTTATAGGTCATAGTCTACAGCGCTGGCTAAGTGCAAATTCGTGGACTTCACACACCTCCGAGTTTTTTTTAAAGAACTCTCGAGTGTGTAGGTTTCCTCGCGATGTTTTTGTTCACCGAAAAGTAGTGATAATTAATTTTTAATTCGCACATAATTTAATAAAAGTTAGTGATGCGTGCCTGGGATATCTTATATGTTAGCTACAGACTAGTATACCTCGATAATTGATCATTTTTTCTATATTTTCAAAGTTCCAATTCGAACTAGTGACTAGTAAGATACAATCTAAGTCCTGAACGCGATAATAATGAATCAACTCTTTAACATTATTTTAGAAATAATGGTCACTAAATATTTTATAATTTAGCTGTAGGTGTATTCAGTATTTTCTTAAATTTATTAAAATAAACTCTCTAGAACACGCTATAATCTTAGTCATTCTAATCTAATTTTAAAGACAGGAAATTTGTTTAAAATATGCTTATCATATTTTAAAATGAATGTAATACGTAACGGGTACTCGTGATATTTGATTTTATCGTTTTTAAAACACAAATTATTAAAATGATAAGTATTTTTATTATTAAAATTATAATTATTAAAAGTGTATTATATTGAAATAAAATTATAAAATACACATAAATAAATTATATTAAAACGTAAAAGATATTTAAATATCCTGTACTATACATGAGTTCACGAAAATTCACAACTCTAATCGACCGGTTCAAACGTGTACAGTACACAGCACATAGGGAACCAGTCCGGTGCGGTATGGCACGATCCCGTTACTCGCCTGATGCAACTTTTCATGTCTATAATAACATAATGGTACACTTATCTTACATTCTAAGGAGTTTTAGGTATTTTTTGATATAGATGGTAAAAGTTTCTTATTCGCGGTACCAGTATACCGCGAATGACTAGTACTCGTAAGGTGCCGAATCTTTTTGCTTGTGCTGACTATATCCGATATCAAATACAATTTTTGCAAATACAAGAATACAAGAAAATGGATACGTTTTTTTAACCCGCAATTACTGAAAACGCGAATGAGGAAATTCGTTCTTTACTCAAATTCGTTCACTAATTATCATTATCCAAAAAAATTAAAATCCATACTCACAGATACAATTCACTTAATCAAATAAAATACATTAAGTATTCCAAGCAGAATCAAAAACCACGCCTTCCTTCATCCCTTCAATAAAAAGTAAAGCCGAAGATTTTCTTAACCTTCGCCCTAACAAGCGAAAAACGCGCCTAAGTTTTTTCACTTAATTTGAACTCAAAAGATACTTGAGATAATTGCTCTCGCTCCTTTCAATCCCGAATAAATCGAACTCATTTTCAACGAAAGCAATTTTCGCCATTTTCCTTATTTTTTGGCATTCTTCGGGATCCGCCATTGTGAGGAAAGAATCGGTGATTAAAATTCAATTTTCGAACAATCGAATGTGGGGATGATCACGGTGCATTTTAATTGGATGGAACGATTTGGCGCCAATTGTTCTGACAGATTGCTCTTGACTGTTTTCTTTTTAATTTCTTTCAGCTTGGTAGCTAAGATAAATCTTAAATAGGTAATCGTTAATATGATGATAGCCTAATGGTTGAAATTTGAATTCTCAATCATAGTCCGAGGTTCAAAACAAAAAGTTCTGTCAAAACAAACCTTTAAAAAAGGTTCTTAAAGATGTATGAGGTCTAACAATTCACACTTGGCCAGCGCCGACGTCTATGGCCTAACAATCTATTTCTAAGAGAAGATCCGTTCAAAAGAAGACCAGTTGGACAAAAATGAGTTGGCAATGGTTTAAATTAAAATTGTTACAATTTATTTTAAAGATTTTTTATTTCCTCTTTCGACGTAAAATTTTAGAACCAAATTCGGCTTAAAATTTCAACAGCTAGATAGCAACCGATTTAATAACAATATCGCGCGTCCAAAAATAATAACCGCCATATGCAACGCAATTCATCAAATTAGCCACGTCGCAGCCGGTCATTTCGAAAAAACTAACCCTTCTTCGCGCCAGAAATGACTCCACAAACACAGGGTTCGGACACAATGCTCCCGGAAGATGTTCCGTACCTGTGATAAAATGAAAGCGTGGAAATTAGCATAATAATGGTGTCGGAACTATTATTTCGGGTGGTATTGGCTAACGAATGCCCGTGGACAGCTGCAAGCCATTTTTTTGCGGGTCATTGTCCAGGGCTTTGTTAAAACTTAAGGTCACCCTTAAGTTTCGACCCTTTGGACCCGTATGAACAATGTAATGAAATTTTACGGTTCCTAGTTATTATTATTATGAGGTGCCTATCGCTTCTCTTTTTGGTTTTATTACTAGCAATGTCTCTCGCGAGTAAACTATTTTTCCATAATTTCAATCAAAAATGTATTTTTAGTATATAGTATATACTATTTGGTATATTTTTTCTTATCACGCAGGCCAATATTCAACTACTAAGTAGTTTCATGTCCACGCGTGAATTAACTTTGCAGTCTTTCAGAAAGCATGTAGCTTACATGACGGGAAAAGTGTCTCTGAAACAAAACAATAGGTTTGTGAGTGATACATAATTATGCAGACCACAACCGCACGCGGTCATATAATGCGTGATGGGAAATTTACTAAAAGTAAGAAGGAGATAATAACTTCCAAAATTATCCAGTAAAATTTTTGAAATGCACCATGTTATACAAATTTTAATTACGAAAGGAATACATTAATTATATTTTAGCAGTGTTAAAACATTTTATACTCCCTTTTAATTACTTTACTAAAAATCTTTTTTGGTGATCCAAATTGGTAACCAAATTTAAAAATACGCAAAAGAGGCTAGTTAATCCAACACCTACAAAACGTATTTTAAAAAGTACTAGTCACCCGTAGCATCGGCCGAAATTCGACCGTAATTTAAATTAAAAAACTAAACTTCATATTGTCCAAATTAGTACGAATATTTCTCTAATTCAAATCAAATGTCATCTGACATTCTTGACGTTGTGTCTTTTCATAGTAAGACATTGAATGTTCTATTTCATTTACTAAGTACATATGTGTTTGTGACAAATGCATGGTAGTGTGTGTAATGTATTTTTAGTTGATTTTATGTATGATATATGCGTTATTTGAAAAAAATATTAACATTCTGCACTCCTTCTCTACGTCAACTATAACCGTGCAAAATTTCATACTAATCCGTCCGCGGCATATTACTTAAAATTCCGTCACAAATTTTTGCTTCACGTATTAATATAATAATTTACAGAACTGAATTTTGAAATTAAAATTTACTAACGCAAATTTTCGCACGAGAATTACGCTTAACAATCACGTTTATTATTAAATTCCTGTCGTAACAAAACTTGAAATAGTAATTAAACAGTTGCAGAAAAAAATTAATACAGATTGACATACCGGACCCTCTGTCCCGTTTCTAAAACAGGTAATCAAAGGGTTAAGAATAATAGTTCCGGATAGAAACAAAAAATAGGTGGAGGGTTAATTTCGTATAGAAGATTTATGAATGAGTATTATGTTACAATTTTTTGTCTTTAACGGTCAACTTAAATACGAGCATTTGTTGACGGGTTAATTTTGAAATGGGTGGCTACACGGCTCTTGCAAATTTTTATTTAGAAGACTTTCTTAGATAGTAAATTCTATATCGCACGAAACACTAACAGGAGAGCTAGGTAGAAATTCATAAATGCTTTTTATTTTTATCTGTATAATGATTAAATATAAAAATAAGTTAAAATAATAAAAGACCATTAACTACATTGTAGTTAGAGCACCAATGTCCACCAATTTGCACTTGGCCGTCCACCAATTCGCACTTGGCCAGCGTGGTGGACTATGGCTTAAACTCTCTCATACTGAGAGAACGCCCCTGCCCAGCAGTGGGACAATAATGGGTTGACAAGAGAGTTAGAGCAGCAAATTTTCAATTCCAGGCATGTTTTGGATAAAATTGTATCTTTAACTTTAAATTGTTGAATTCTAATTATGTATTTTTAATGTAGCGAAGTGATATAATATGGTATATATTAAAAAACAAATAAAATAAGATTTTATCCCGAAGTCGATAACAGAAATACGCTTCTCCAAAAGGCTTTTTCTAACTGAATTACAGCTTACAAAACAGAAATATGTATGACAGTCATATAGTTGTAATTGCGTTGCAGAGAATCTTATCATACAATTAACTAACTGAATAGCAAATGTATTAGGAAATACCACCAAAAATATAAGTTAAATTGTACTCAAATTAAAGTTTTTTCGAATAAATCGAAAACTGAATAGCTGTTAAAATTTTCATTCAAACGGGATCTGAATTTTTAAATCGCCGGCGGATGGTAAATGTCTTTCGGATTTAAAGTCAAAGTGCACAGAGCTGGGGAATAAAAATAATTGTAGAGGCGAAGTGATGCCAACCTACCGTTCTCTCAGGGTTGTGAATGAAATTTTCAACATGAATTCTAATCCTTGAAATGAATTTTCACGGCTGAATTCTAATTCTTAATAATAATTATCTTATTTTAGAAAAATATTGTTAACATAATTTTTTAAAGATTCTGCAGTAATGTACGCAGATAGCGGATATTTAAATGTAAACATAGCAGATAGCGGATATTTAGCATCAACATAGTAGGTAATAATCACCCACATACTTATTATTTCATTCTTCATTTTTACTTCTCACTTTTCTTCTAATAATTCGTGAAAATCGCATATTTACACAAAAACAAGTTAGTGTACTGTTTTAAAAACTATTCAGCAAAGTATTGGTATAAACGCCGTAAAAATAACAATAATTACATAACAAAGAAAAACAGTTACAAAAAGCACTTACAATCGCATTTGCAGCCAGATTTAACCGGATTACAAAAAAGCAATACACATTAAGATAACTAAAACTAAGTGGAGAAGTCGTTAGCAACCCTAGTGCAAGTTCAGGAAAACTTGCCAACTAGTCGTGTTCCTTTTGCATTTTTCTCACAAACGCTTTTTTTCCTTTTCTCTCCGTTTTCCTTCGCTTGAATCTTTTTACTCTCGAAACGTGTACCCTTTTCAGGAGTTGGCTGGCTATCTTTCTTAACTTGACTGTTCGGAACATTGGAGCTTTGGAGTCGAATGTTTGCTTAAGATTATCTTACTTTTACCTTTTTTCTTTTTTACTCTAATCTAATTTATCTATGTATCCATTACTAAACAGTACACAGTTCTTAAATTACGATTATAAATACTAATGTTTATTTTTCATTGTTGTTTACATTCCTAGTCGTTACTTTGTGCATGTGATAGTTTTATCCATGTAGTTTTTTAATTTATGTAAGAGATAGGTATGAAAAAAATCGTCTATTAACCCATATTTCTTTTAGAATACCGTATATAACTATTACATAAGAGTATTCACGGTTTGCCAGTTCTGGTCCACGCGTAGGGTCGATTGTATGTCGTATGTTGTCGTGTATCCAACATATCCGTACTATCACATGGACATGCCTCTCTAGCCTGACATTAAATATAAGAAATCATACTACTTTCTGATCCAATCTCATAGAATTGCCTATAAGAAGTGTAAAAATTACTTATATAGAAATTTTATCGTGAGCAACGTTGATGAGAAATTCATCAACGAAATTTCGAGTTACAAGACATTTATATATAAAATAGGTACAGACATACACATAGATAATAGGTTACCTAACGCATAAATATATACCAACTAACCAGCGTCTACATCCGAATCGCCATCGACTTACCATGAGAATAGGCTCTAAACAACTCCATCGCATCTGACTTCGGAGAAACTGTAGGTATATCCTGATTGCCAGTTAAAATCTTTTACGGATTTCAACTTGACATGTGACAGATTTTAATAAGATACAGACAATCTAATAAACATTTGACTTATTGCAGACACAGTAAAAAATAAGAGTTGAATTTTAAAATGACCTCTCTAGTATGGGCAATAAAATTTAATAAGTATAAAGCAAACTTTTTCATCCTTTATTGAAATTATAGACAATGAAAAAATATTAAAACCGTGTAACTTATAAAAAAATTCAAATGGTTTTTCGTAAAAATAAAAGAATCTTATAAGAAAACGAAATATAATAGACGTCTCTAAGAATTCCGCTGCTCCTTGGAAACTCCTTAAGTTTTTATTTGACCACTGAAGCATTCGCGAGATAGCACCGCGGTGAAAATTAAAAAAAGCACTCGGAAAAATAAGGAATCCACTCGGAATAAACTTTGTTCTCGGAAAGTTGGAGAAACACTTTTATTGCGTCTTGTTAACTCCGCCATTCTTTTCATTTTCGCTTTGTTATTTTGTATAAACAAGTTAACGTTTATGAAATTGAACAAAATGGCCGCCAATATGCATACATTACGGCACGTCAATACCGGACAAATTTCGCCCGGTCGACGCAGGTGGAATACTATTATATTTTTTTCATGCCCGCTGCCTCCCCCAAATAGTTTGGGGCGAGGGGGCTATAGTTGGGGGGTGCGTGACCCCACCCGACCCCCCGACCCCCGACCCCACGCCCCCTACCCCACCTCCCGCGTTCCGCATGCACTTACCATGTGAGCCTGCACAAATTCAGGCCCAATAATTTAAATTTCCGATCGCTTTGATTAATGCAATATTAATGCTGTGTTTCGGCTATATACCTATTGTTTATAGCTCCAATTTATAATTACTATTAAAGGTTTAGAATAGGTACTAAAATGGTATGTGAATAAATAATTGCGATTTTGTATAGGTAATTGTATAGGTATATAATTTATTATACGGACACTTTAGGTGCCATTATTACATTACATATTTATTAGCTATATCATCGTCAACCCATTATTGTCCCACTACTGGGCACGAGTTTTCTCTCGGAATGAGAGAGTAGGTATTAAGCCATAGTCCACCGCGCTGGCCAAGTGCGAAATGATATTAGCTATAGAAACACTGCGTTTTGCCTACTTTTTTGTGTGAATGTACCTATTTCCATATTGGTAATCTGTAATTAAATGGTTACTAGAAGCAAATATATATTTTAGTACAAACAACAACAATGTTATCGATATCATTCATCCAATTTGCGTCCAAAATATGACTGCTATAATGCTTCGATTGCTTTCGCGAGTTTTCGAAGGTATATAAGAGATAGATAGAATAGTTATCACTTCAACGAATACCTACTCGTGAAGAAATCTTCATGTGTGAATTCTCCATACATTTCTCAAAAATCTTTTATTATCCTTTCTGTAAATCCAATCGGCACTTAGCGTGGTTTTCTATGGACAATTTTTCTCATTCAAGACAAAGATCTTTCCGACAATCCAGGATCCATGGGTTGATTATGACAGTTATAGGTAAGTGTGATATAAATTTATGTAAAGTACGTAATTTAGGGAATATATTTATAAATACATTAATTGTGTTTTAAAATTAAAATTGTTCTCTGTTATAAGGAAAATGTAGAGTGTGAGTATAGATACACATGTACCTGTACTTAGTACTCGCTTTTAAGGACAAAATTTAACTTTTATACAAAATTAGATTCAATTTTAAAATATGTGAATAATCATAATACAATAATATAAATGAATAACAAAATTTTCATGACAAATAACAGGAAAATTACTGACAAAATATTTCAAAATTAGCTAGAAAGATCATCAATCAGTTGAAAGCTAAATCACACGGGTTATTATCACTGAAAACATGCAAGAATTATTCGTATACAAGTCAAAATGGCGGTGCGTTCCAAATTCAAAAATAAATTCGCGGCGCGCCGTCGGCCGTCGTTTTAAAATCGACGTGCAACGAGCCACGCTGAAAGGATGAAATTACTTTTAAATTGAGAATTTATTTTTAGTTGGATTTTAACTTCCAGAATAAATGAAAAAAATTGAAGCAACATTATTGAACGTTGGTAATTTTAAAATATGTGCAAAAGTAAATATAATTTGTAAATGTAATTTTAAATAAGTTTAATTTAACAATGTAAAGCATGGTAGTAGTCATAGTACAAATTTTGCAATAATATAGACTATATGATTGTAAATTTGGTAATAAAAGTACGATAAAATTACATTTTTAAATCTTACTTTGTTATCTATAAAATTAAAATTTGAATTTAAATGTTATTAATATTGTTTTAAGTTGTTAAACCTTATAGTTTAGATTTTTCATTGCGTTTCAACAAACCTAGGAGGGTTATCGGAATCTATTCCCCGAGTGAAGCCTACGCAATTGTTTAACATACAAAAGTGCTTCCCTGTTCTTAGAATTTATCGAGAAATCTATTTTTAAATATATAAGCACTTTTTTTGAAATATTTAATTTTACAATATTCTTTATTGTACAATTTATATAAAAAAGCTACATATGTCATTTCTGAATGTTTAAGACTCTCAATTTAAAATGAAAAATTATTTATCTTTAAATATTTTGTCCCTAGAATTACATTTCTGTCGTCATACATTTTTAAATTTTCATAAGATTACATTTTCCCTAAACTATTAAAATGCTTTTTAAATAAAAATTTGTTTTAAATCTTTAAGGAAACAAATAAACAACGTTAACTTTTTCACATTCAAACAGCTAGAACAGCTATCGGAATCTAGGTTTCCCGTCGGGGTGAAGCCTACGCAATGGATTTACATACAAAAGTGCTTCCCTGTACACGCCTGCCTTTTGACTTCAGCGTGGGCTGCTCTTGACTTTCTAAAGTTAATCTCTTTGTTAAAAAATAAACTTTTGAAAATAAATTAAGTAAACTTCTTACTGAATTCTTAGCGGCATAATAAATGTTTGCAGACATTTATACACGATTAATTTCTATAATACACGCAGGTTATAAAAATATCTGATTTCTTGATTATGGGAGGCAAGTTTTTGTATGTTACATATGATGGCTTGCATTATTTTGATTAATAAATAGTACGATATGTTTATATTTAAGTCTACCGATTCGCGGTTGGCCAACTCGGTGCACTATGGCCTATAACTCACTCATTCTGAAAGAAAACATGTGCCCAGCAGTGGGACAGCAATAGGTTGACTTTAAGGGTTATAAAACTAGCTGGATACGGCATTAAATATTGTTTAAATTTATAGGTAAATAAAAATCATTAATAAAGAGTCCGGCTCAACAAACTTTAAATGAAGTTAATTTTAGAAGAAACAGATTATGACTTTTTGATATATTATGATTTTATCTTTAATTTTCCTTCTTTTTCATATCGAAATATTTTTTTTCTATTTATTAATATGATAATTTTAAACCGATCTACCATTACTACCACGAAATTGTATGTTAATTGATAGTAATTATTCAAATTTAGTATTACATGCCGTGTAAGAATCCGGACAGAATTACTATCTGAAGTTAGTTAAATATTAAGTTGTTAAACATCTCTAAAGCATATTTAAAGGAAAAAATCAATAATGGATGTGACGATGGGGCTTCAGCACTTACGAAGCGTTGCACTTTTAAATTTCCATTTAACTTTCATGTACGCTTTTCTATTATCAAAGACCAATAAACGCAGTAATTCAGTTAAAGTTAACTTACAAAATTGACCCTAATTATAGGTAGGTATACATATCTATTGAGCAGAATTGGCCTAATGTTTGAAACTCGATTGGGAGGTCCGAGGTTCAAACCCAGGCACGTACCACTGATTTATGTGCATATTAGAAATTAATTGTCACTGCTTTTCGGTGAAAGAAAACATCGTGAGGAAACCTACACACCCGAGAGTTCTTAAAAAAAAATGTTC
Source organism: Spicauda simplicius (assembly GCA_949699795.1). Taxonomy (NCBI): domain Eukaryota; kingdom Metazoa; phylum Arthropoda; class Insecta; order Lepidoptera; family Hesperiidae; genus Spicauda; species Spicauda simplicius. The sequence continues at coordinate 12,266,069 of OX453081.1, read as the reverse complement.
TCGGAGGTGTGTGAAGTCCACCAACTCGCACTTGGCCAGCGCGGTGGACTATGGTCTAAACTCTCATTCTGAGAGAAGACGCGTGCCCAGCAGTGGGTCAATAATGGGTTGATGAGATGACATATCTATTTGTGAGTATTGACGATGCAAACCCAAAAAGAACCTACACAAGCAATAGGTACTTAAAATAATTGTAACAGCCTAAATTGATAGGACCATTTTTCCTCTTTATTTAAAACCAATTGCGGACAAAACGAAAGGTTATTTAAAAGCAATTACTAATCAACAAAGTTACGAGACATAATTAATAGTTCCGTGGATAGGGTACAGACACGCATTCCAATTGGAAACCTTTATCATTTTGAAAATGTTGTCTATTATGTAAAATGTCAATAAAATTGTCGTGACGCATGTCTTATAAGAAATACAAATAACATCAGATAAATGCGCAAGATTTGCATAATAAAACCTAAGTATATATGTATTAGCTACATAGATATTTACTATGAGAATTAAAATAAGATCAACATTTCATTGCAAGTAAAAATATTGCCAATTGGATAAAAAGCAAAGCAAATAATTAATAAAATATTTAACGTAACAAAAAATTAATATTAAAGTAGTTATAATATTTAAATATTAACAGTTTATATAATGTATGTAACAAATAACTAATTGTACTTACTATAAAAGTAACATTTTTAATATCTTATACTACAAATATTTTAAAATAGATTTGTAGTACAGTATTTTTTAAAGTAATTTATTTTCCAATAAAATTTTAAAGCACGCAGAAATTCTAAATTCAATTACCATATTCTTGCACGAATTAATACCGATAAATATTATTACAATCTGAGTAGATACCATCCTTTAACCAACGTGCATCGTTCAAACTGTGCTAAGGCAAACGCCTTTCCCTTCTCTACATTTATTCATAGAGAAATAACAAAAATAACCATAGTCAACACTGGCCACTCAACTTTGAACCGCCGCGTCTCTTTCATCTATGACATTACAGACCATTCCGGGGTATTTATGATCGAAACGAGAGCTCAAGTTACATTGGCCGCTTTTACGCGTAGGTTGTATAGCTTGAAAAATGGTTGCTTGGCTACAATAGTATAGAGAACGGTGAACCCGGAAGAAATATTTGCCATGGACAAGATTTAATCTGTGCTCCGCCGAGATCTTTTTAGATAGTCTGTGCGTAGATGAGAGAAATGACGCGATTAGAAATGGCGGGAGACTCTGACAGTTGTGTGTCAATTTTAGTAATTTATTTTCTCATTCAGCCCTGTGTACTTGTCCTAGGTACTTGTATTAGTGCACAATACTTACAGTTTTCTATCTCATAAACGTAATGCAATACACAATACTTTCTAATGACTTGGCAGAATACCGATAGAGAATCTTTGCTTAGCACTCGGAAAGATAACTTAAGGGATGTTAAAATAACTTTCACAAATTTGCATCGTAATGTCCACTGGATTTTACATAAAAATGTACTTACTACAGTATTTATTTCTTTATCTACTTAATTTATAGTATTTCACTTTAATTAGGTATGTTAAATCAGTTCTAAAATCCAAAACTGTATCATATTTTTAAAATTAATGGTAACGATATAAAATTTTGTTAAGTTGTTATTTGACTAAATTACGTATAAATTATTTATTTTCCCATACGTTAATATCTATATAATTAAAAAAAACCTATTTTCTTTATATCTATGTCCAGCATTTGAGTTCCAATAACATGTATTGTAATTTAATAACAGTAGAAAACTCTTAACAAGTATGATATTGTAACAACATTATAACTTTTATATTTAGAATAGAACAGATATGGTCCAGTTTCATAATGAGTATCGTTTTACGGTAACCCGATCAAGAGATAGATGAACGGACGTTGATTGATATAACATGGAATGAGTTTTACATTATATGCCTATTTTTACACATTCGAAACAATTATACTTAATTCGAAATTTAAAATGTAAAATTTAAAATACAATGTAAATAATTTTCACAATACATTGACAATTGATGTTCATTTAAATTCTAGTTTAAAACTAATGGACGTTCTAATTTTAAAATGCTAAAATCATTCTGTTCAATATAATTGAATTTATCAATATTAATGTGAATTTAAATTTAAGAAGAGATCTAATAAATGAAAGTTTTATTTGAAATATGTATAAAATTTAATTATACAACCAAATAAATCTAGATAGAAGGCCACTTGTAAGAGATCGATCGCTGGCCGCACCCGATTTAAATGATCCCAATAATTTACAAACTTTTACTCGACTCGTAAAATAGTAGCCGTAATACCACGGACCGTTAGGACCAATCGCCCATAGTAATATTTCCATGCTATGTCAAACGTACTAGCCATATATCTGGTCGCATCTAGGAAATAATTCTACAATATCTTTTGCTTACGAATGCCCGCGTGTGCATACGCATTCTTCACAAACATGCAAAAACACAACCACACGCAAACGCAAGGACTATACAATACGAGAGATAGTGCATGTGTGAGTGTGTGAGTGTGTGCAAGTGTGCGTGCGTTCAATGACCTATGCATTTGCTTGGCGTACAGGCTAAAAGTATGCATTCGTTTTATTATGGTCTTATTTTAAAAATGGTTCGCTCTGTTCAGTTGGGTTAGGTCGCGGTTGAGATTTTTGGCGCCATTTAGGTCTCGGTGACTGCCAGGTCCTTGACCTTCGTTGTGCAACGGTGTTCCAATTTTAAAATATTTTTTTCTTTTGTCATCACTTTCATTCGTCTTCGAATAACTTGCCTTTGATGACGATCTTTCGAAGCTGAGATTTTTTTATTTAATAAAAAATAATGTCTAACTACCGGTTACTTTGCAAATTGCAGAACGGGCAAATTACTCACTCATTGCGTAATAATAAAGACCGTAAGTCATAGTTACTGTACGGAATCTCTAAGGCTTTGTAAAGCACCTATATTTACCGTAACAAATTTATACTGAGTTATGATTACATGAAAGATCTTAACTACCAATTAAGTTGTAGAACTCATCGCTATATTAGGTAGAAAAGTAACGTAAAGGAATAATACATGTCTTCCGTGCTTAAAAATCAACGATAAAGATGTATTTACTTCGAGTATTAACATGGGTGTAGACAAGTATTAATGTCGAAACATTGATAATGAAAAATGGCATGCAACATTACACTGATAGAACATTTTTTGTTACTAAGTGACTAAAAAAACTTATTTTTCCCTTTGAGTACTTTGTTCTTACTTTTTATACATGGATATTTAGTCGAGTAAATTAAAAATATCTATATTTAAATATAAAATTAACTTCTAAAAATAAATTTGATCAGTATTAAAGCAAACCTTATTACCATCTATATAGCAAAGTTAATAATAAACTAAGCTGTAAACTTTCGCAACATCCAATTAATACGGTATTGGGTTATTAATGAGTTAAAATGGTGATTAATACAACCGACACAACTTGTGCCTACACGTAGGAAGTGTCTAGTACATAGTAAGGAACGGGTTCTATCGGGTCGTAAAGGAAAGATGTCGAGAAATAAAAATGTAAAATAAATTATAGTGCGCTAAAATTTTAAAATGTAAGACTTTTAGAAATTTTAGAATTCTTAAGATGTTTAGATGGCAATTGATTTTAAATTGTTACAAAAATACGTTTTATAAATTCTTTGGAATTACAAAATATTTTGTTTTATATTATTGTATAATTGTTAGTAATGTATATCTAATAACATTTTTTCTTTTTAAAGTTTTTCTCGGCTGTTACTTGTAAGTCGACAATTCGAAATCTTGACGATAGGTACAATAATTTTAACTACATCAATACATTACACTGTAATTCACTAAGTGTACTTATTACAAAATAATAATATATATCCATAACAATTCCATCAACCTATACATATATTACGTTCACACCGTCTTACAATCAATTTAAAAATCATACTATCCCACGATCTCATACAAAAATAGGTAGGAGTGAGCTTATAAAAATGGCGTTTTCTGTGTGCGTCGATCAAGTCACTTGAGCAAATTGATGACACATTATTTAACCAACTACTCAGTTGAGAAGTGGAACATACTTGCGCAATCTGTTCTCGACTCGGTGGCGTACAAATGTTCTAGAGCCTAGATCATAGCTATATTGTATGGCTATCTGTACAGAAACAAAATATCTACAATAATACAGGATAAGTATAACAATGAATTGTTTTCTACCTTGTAATGATAATGTGGATCGGGCATAAGTTTGTGTAGATCTCAATCGATCTAGAAGCTGGAGCTAATGTATGGTCGCCAACGTTGGTCGGCATGGTCGGAATTGATACATTTTAATACGTATCGTTAGTACCTATAACATAGGAAATTAGTTAAATAAGTACTATTGGATAAACATGCGTTTTCCCATTTGAAGGGCACATTAAGCCATCAGTCTAGTTGCTATCATCAAACATTTAACCCCGTCGGAGGCCCCAACTGTTAAAAAAATGGCTTGATTTCTAGTGCTATGTTGTTTTGTCAACCAGTATTGGTGTTGTATGTTGGAGACTTTCCTCTATCGCTATCGAAGATCGCGCTTAGCCACAAGACATAAAAAGTGTTCCAATAACCAATGAACTATTAATGTTGCTATGTGCTTTAAAAGGTAGGGTAAGATAAGGCCGACGTTGCGAAATTAGGAACAATCAATAGCGTATTCTTGAATTCGTATAACGTTATCAGTTTAATACGCTTCCGATTTCCAAAAAGATTTCTACATTAGAATTTTCTGACTTATTTATGACTTATGTGACGTTAGCAAAATCGAGACTAAATTAGTCTTTTCTTCCAGGCGAGCGTCCCTACAAATGCCATCTCCCGGACTGTGGGCGAGCTTTCATCCAGCTCTCAAATCTGCAGCAACACCTCAGAAACCATGATGCGCAGGTGGAACGCGCTAAGAACAGACCATTTCATTGCAACATATGTGGCAAGGGCTTTGCCACTGAGAGTAGCTTGAGAACACATACGGCCAAGGTCAGTATCTAATGAAAGTAGAAAATATCCCATAATCCGTTAAATAATTCCTGTAACGTACCTATATCCTCTTAAAACTCACCGAATTCATCCCTTTTCCTAAAGAATTTCCTGAGGAATTGCCCTAAATCCTAAAAAGCTACCCTTATCCCAATTATTAGGTATTATGAAATACTAATTATTTCAAAATCATAAAATGTATGTTTGGATAATAGTTTTATTTAACCAAGTATATATAATATAAAATTATTATATGTAACCGCAAAGGTTTAAATTTTATTACAAAAAATGTCTGCATCTGATTAAAAAACATATTTTGTTAAATTTTGCACTTTAATACATATATGAAATAACTGGCCCATAAAACATCTTAACTTGAAATAAATTTTAATTCCAATATTTCATAAATGTTAGAAGCATATTTGAAATTAGTTTTCATTAAGCACTAGCTAATTACTACTAAGTTTGGAACGTAGATTTTTTTCAAATTACATAACCTGTAACCACATTTCTAAGATGATGATTCTAAAAAATATACAATTTTTATATTTGTAAAATTTATATCATAAAATCTCGTGTATTTCAACGATGTGAAATTATTACAATGTTGTTTCAATATTTTGGCTGTAATTGAAACATTTTTTTTATTTTTACATTTACAATTGGCTATATTATTATTGTTTTTGTTTACAAAATTCCATTATACGAAATTCCCTTTGGCAGTTATTTATAATTTTGGACATTATTATCATTTTCAAAATTCCCTTTGACTGTTGTTTATTGTGTTTTGTATAACGTTGCTAATCTTTGCACTGCTATGCCCCCATCGCCGTCCGGCGGAATAGGAGCTTCAGCTGCACCTTGGTGTTTTGCAGCAACACGCGGCTCTCATGATCGGTGGGGCAACCGCCACTCCTTGCCCCATATGCCACAAGGTCGTTTTCGGGGGCGAAGCCCTAGTCGAACACATGAAGAACACACATAAGGACCCGAATGCGTCCGGCGTTGCCAGTAAGTTTCTGGACGCGCCGTCCAGTTTTTTGGTACAAATGAACGCATCTATGTAAAATAGATATGTTCTTTTTCTAGGTGGATTCTAGTTAAGGTTAGATTAAGTAGTCTTCTCTGTTATGAGTGTTGCCAAAATTTTTGATAACGGCAAAATTGTGCCAGCAAAATTGTAATTTAATTGGCTAGTTTTTGAAGCGCTTTTACAGATGAGACTTTAGCTTTAAGGATAGTCACTGGAAGTCTCGTAAATCTAACTTTTCAAACGCCATAAAATACCCACTTCTTAGGGCAGTTAAACAAAGTGTACTTAAGTATTTATTTTGTTAAAATTTCCGCAAGAGCTTCCAGCTGACACAAAGCCATAAGGGGTGTTGGTTTTATAATCAACGGAACAAAAACGTATCGTTTCCACAAGTCTTAGATAACTAAATAAGTAAGGGAACCATCCGAAGGATCGGCTGTTATTGTTTCAGCATTATTGGAAGGGTATGGTGTTTTGCAAACATTTCTTGCTTCAAGCCGCCAATTCTTCGGATGGTATGCCAACTTTATTATCATAACATATTTTGTTTATACATCTTATAGTTACGTTTTCCTTATTTTCAACAGACTCGACGTCACAATCGTTAATTGGTTTATGTTTTGGTTTTTGTGCATCCTGAGTTCTGTTTATTTTAATTTCTAGTCAATTGTCAAGTTCGACGTTTTGTTAAATGCTTCTAAATCGAAACCCATCTTTGATACAATGGCTTTAGTAAATCCCTCCAAATGGCTGCGAAGAAAATTGGAGCATTTAACGGAAATTCGTTCTTCTGCAGATTGTACTAACAATGGAACTAACCGGTTTGTTTTTTTTTCCCACCTCTAACCCACTAACCTGCCAATCCTTATCCTGGTGATGCTGGTGAAGGTCCGCCTGCCACATCACCGTACCCGGCGCAAGCTAAACCAACTGATCCTTATGTAGCGAAGCGGCGGACTGCGAATCACCCGTGTCCTGTCTGCGGGAAGCATTATGTGAACGAGGGTTCCCTGAGGAAGCATCTCGCCTGCCATCCAGAGACGCAGCTGACCAGCAGCCTCCGAATGTGGCCGTGTTCTGTGTGCCAGGCTGTATTTACGCACGAAAGTGGTGAGTTGGACATTTGATATTTTTTTCAGGAGGAAAAATTGCTGAAGGAAACCAGGATCAAAACTGAAACTATGAGCTTCTCATTTAACATTAAATTTTGTTTTAACTCCAGTAACATTAATATTATAAAATTCTAGTATTGAAATGCTATTAAGACATAAAACGGCGTGTGTAGGTTCTTCATAATTACCACAAATTCTTTACACAACCATACAACCTACCAACATTCATAATTATATTTACTAGAAAAGTAAAAACAGATACGCTTTCAAGACAATCCACATTTTCTTACTTAAGTGTTGGTTAATGACAACTTTATTGATAATTACTGTTTTAATTGAAAACAAATTCAACATTTCCAGGACTTCTCTCCCACATGGAGCATATGAGGATGGAACCTAAACATCAGTTCGCTGCTCAGTACGTCCTCTCCCGCGCGGCCGCTGAGAGACGAGAACGAGACATTCTTGCCGCCGTATCCGCCTCCGCGGGAGGATCAGGATTATTGAACTTGGCACCACCGTCTCCAGCGCATTCTGACTCCTCATCGAACGGCCGTCTTTCCTCATCAGCTGGTTCCGAAGCCGGCGCTGCAGTCAATAAACTAACCGATCTACTCAGATCAGCTAACAACGGCCATCAAGCATACGGAGACGAGCGAGTAGCGGCGATCGCTGCAGCGGCCGCCAACATGATGGCCCAGCCTGGAGAAGGGGCTAACGCAGTACAAGTAGCCGCTGCGAACCTAGTATCGGCGATGCGTCAACAATTAGCAAGAGAACCACCCGCACAACCACCTCCAGAAACACCACCGGCTCCGACAGAAGCAGCGCTGAGAATCCAGCAAGCAGAAGCGTTGCTTCGAAGTCAGGCTGAAGCACTCCGGTTAGCTGTATCGCAAGCGGCTGCGGCTCAAGCTCAAGCACAAGCCCAGGCCCAAGCGCAAGCTCAGGCTCAAGTCCACAACCCTGAAGCGGTCAGTCCGCTGCGACACAACGGTGGTTTTCCACCACAGCCAACTGACGCTAGTGGACAGTTATCACCGGAGCTGGTGGAGGCTTTCCGAATCGCTCAGGAACAACGTCTGGAACAGGCTTTACGGTTACACGATCCTCGGATGTTGGGTTTCAACTTGCCGTCGCCGGCGCAGCAAGCGGTGGCCGCGCAGCAAGCCGTCGCCGCGCAGCAAGCGGCGCAGCAAGCGGCCCAGCAAGCCGCGCAGGCCCAAGCGGCCCAGGTCGCCCAAGCCGCCCAGCAACAGCACATCCAAGCCGCACAAGCCGCCCAGCACGCCGCCCAACAAGCCGCTCAGCAAGCTGTTCACCTCCAACAGAACCCGCAGCCATGAAAATTCAGCTATTACTAATCCGATGCGATTTCACCGCTAAATTATCGCAAAAAACAACATTTCGAAACAAATTGTGATCGTTCATTAATTTCGGATTGAAATTTTTTTTCGTACGGAGCGTGAAACTGAAATCGCCTCTGATTAGTAATTGTGTTCGTTTTTCAGTGACAATTCGTAATTTTGGGTAAAATAGTTTGTTTAAAGTAGATTACTAAATTATACAAATAAACGGTAACAATACTTAGATAGGACTATCTGTTGTAAACGTTTAGCGAAAAAAGATATCTTTCTGTAAATATATAAAGTACCTAAAATAGTCGAATGAACAAAATGGAACAAGAACTCGCCCGATCAAGTAATTAGAATTTAGACTAACGACAAATAGGTTCTGTGCAATTTCAATTAGGGATGTGTTTGGTTAAAGTGTGTTTTATTATTGAAATAATTATATTATATTTATTTTTTATTAGCTTTACCACAGAGCAGTGTATTTCTTAGCTTAGTACAAACTTTTGGATGTGCCAAACTGTTTTAAAGCACGTTTTATCGCATTTAGCGAGACTTTGCAATATTTAGTTGCGTATTAAGTTTCCATAGGATATTTTATTAATAGGAAAATAGATATGTCTTTATTATTAATTTGATTATCTTTTATCTTTTTCACGCAATAACACGTCTTATGCTAGTCACGTTTTTGAACGCACAAATGTTCTATTTAAAAAAGATATCGAAATTATTTTATTTACTCGTTCCATGAATTATGATTCGTTTTTTCTTGGCTTATTAATTTTATTGTTTCAAATGCCATATTAGTGATAGGTTGTAAGTAATTTAGGCATATAACGCAATGTTAACGCTTTAGTTTATCTAAATGAAATGAGTTATTACGTTCGTGAGGTTATTATTTTTGACGAAAAATATCATTATTTACAAATGATTTTGTATAGTTGTATATAAAATGAACTATTATGTTTTCTGAAGACTGCCGTTACATTTTTTTTGTAAATAATATTCAATTATCGACGTGGAGTAATAGAAGGAGGAATAGCGATTTTTCACTGAATCGATACAGACAAAGAAGACAATACATTTATATATAATAATTGGACAAGTCGAGCTAATAACACAAAGATGTATTTACACCTGCTTCGACAAATAAAATCATGAATGGATAGAACAATCACACAAGACATTCTTTGTACCACGGACAGACATATTAATAGCCCAAATATTTATATTTATTTTCATTTTAATAAAAAATATCAAACTACAATAGCCCAGAATATCATTCTCAGAATGATTAAAGCATTTGCTTTTCACATAACAATCACATCAAGAACCTAGAATCAGAATCTAGGTGCTCAGTTGTCACTGCAATAGTTTTATAGTTAAAAAATTGCAAAAGTGTTCACATTATTGCAATTTAGTGAACATTTTTGCAATTTATCACAGTAAGAATGTCAAGTGTTGCCGAATATTAATTCTTTTAATATTATCATCATGTATTATAAATAAGGGACGATCTGTACGTAAAAAGTCGTATCTCAACGGATTTGTACGTACGAATCGTAGTATTCTTCTTATAATCGTAAACATAGGTAAGGTAATAAGTAAGCTGATTTAACGTACGTAATTATTTCATTCTTGAATTAATATTGATTCTGTCTACACAGTAATGCTTACAACTCAACATGTAATGTTACTGTAACGACATATCAATGTATATAGAGAAAAAACACAATGCAATAGCCCAAAAATCGTTTATAATTTACGTGACGTTTGGTTGTGGATGAAGATTTAATTCAATTCATTTATTTCTCTTTAATTTATTTACGAAATACAACACTTTTCGGCGAATTTTTAATTATTGTTTGGAGTGAAACGGCCAGTTACAAGACGCGAAGGTTACCCGATGAAGATTAAGTTTTCTAGGAAACGTGAAATCATAACATTAGACGCAAAACAAAACAATTTTCGACTGATGAAACAAAAACGAAACCAATTTTTGAATAATCGCAACAAAAAATCGAGTGAACGGATCGCTATTTATGTAAAAAATCCTCATAAATTTAATATATAAATAAATTTAATATAACAACAAAAGAGTTCCTATGAATATTGTATAAATGGTATTGTTTTAAATTTAGGTCATAGTAGAAGGAAAAAATTTATGGACGTTTGGTATTTTTAAAGTTATAATTAATGAAACATCGTGTTAGGGAACTGAACTTGAGTGTTCTCGAGTTGTACAAAAGAAAAAAAGCACGGATCGTGTATCCTACATTAGACTATGTTTAGAGCAAAAGTTACGTTTCCAAGAAAGTGTTCAAGTCCCGTGTGCATTTTCGCGCGGCACTGCGTAAAAATATTTGTAAAAAATTAACGTTGTATTTTCGAATTAAAGATTTTTAAATTAAGGTAAGGATTATTCAGAGTAAGCGACGAAAATACATCACCTAGTAAATTTTATGCCGCACGAGAATGCACACACATTTGTATTTCTGTGATCATCGCAATGGAATAGTTATAAAGCAACAGATCGTGTCTGCGAATTGTCAGAGGTTATTTTTAAGTTTTCGACGATTAAATTTTTTAATGTTGAATGGAAAAAATTTGAAAAATGAAATTTTTTCTACATTTATTTTATGATGAAAAATTCCGTAGTTAAGCTGTGTACATTTAATAATAATATAAAGCCTAAATACAGTGAAGCGGTGAACGCTCGCTGGCGAGTTTGGAGAAAGACGAAGACATCTTTTTCAGTACTTTTCTTCGTATTTCTTCATCGTCGTTTTTTAGTAACAATAGTACAGGATTCTGTTGATGTCGAACCCGAGTGGAAACTAGTTATTCCACGTTTTTCTTAACTTACTGGAATGCGCTGTTGGTCGTTCTCGTTAAGAAATGGATATGGCACCCCCTAAAATGTAGTTTAATTGGCTCATTAATGTTTACAATTTGATAATTGCATTAAACGTTTTGTTACTAGGAGAATAAGTTGTCTAACATCGTTGCATGCGCTGCGAAATTATGGGAAAATTGATTCGAGAATATTTTAACTTTTAGACAGGATAAAACAGAAAATAAATTAAATATAATATATATTCAAAAATAGTTTATACAGTCCGATTTACATATTGTTATATTTGATAATGGCTAGGCTAAAATATTTGAACTTTGAAACTGTGATACACTTTTGGCTCATATAAATTCTAGATCGGTGTTTCTCGTATCAATTTTCTCTTAAAAGCACTGTGCATTATATAGGAAGAAATATTGAAATGTGGGCCCTGTTCACGTACTGTCATGAGACAAGGCCATATCAGTTACGTGGTTATTTCCAAGAACTGTCTTAAACAAATAGCTAATAAACAACGCAAGTTGCATTGCATTACGAAACTTTCTGACTAACACTTTGCTTAATACTTCAAGTGGCCGCATCGCACAAAACTTACAAATACGCGTGAAACCTAAGCGATTACTACTAAGCAAAATGGCAAATGTGTTTTAATACGGAAATGACTAAAATCTATAGCAATGGACACACTTCTTGATAAAACCACTATTTCATTGACGAACGAATTCGCAAAACATCATGCGATTACATTACATTTCTTATTTAAAAATTACAGATATTGCAAAATGTGTCCAACATTCAATACTATATGAAAAATGCCTCCAAATACTTCCATTATGTACCTAATAATACTTACCTATTGCCTTCATCGTGGTCAGATAATAATGTAAAGTTTTCATTTTTAAAATTTTCCCTTTAACTATTACAATGCAAAGGGTGGTGTATTATTTTTATGAACTGTTATTATTGTATTATAAGATCATTGGTATAAGACTTAAATGTCATACCAATCGGAAATATCTTGATAACTTGATAACATCAACCCCACACCTATTTTAGCTTGAGGTTCTTGCTTTTCGTCGAAAGGGTATCTTAGTCTACGAGAGAAGTAAGAATACAAATCTCCATCAGTGGCTGTATCTACTTAACCTTAGGTGGATTGCATGCTCGTTTATTACTTCAATAAATAATAATAACATGGGAGTGAACAGAGTGAACACATTTTGCAATATTGATTGTTAAGTTTTTAATAAATCAATTGCTGTTGATTTGAATTAAGCATCCTTATTGACTGTTAATCTATTGTTTCTGTCGCTTCATAGTTTTCGTTGAATTTATCTGCTTGTTTTATGAATATTTAGCCAAATATACATTTATCGTAAGTTAAGAGTAGTCAGGATAGCCAGGATTTCATTCATACTCACATAGTAGTTAATGTATCTTAATGTAAGTTAGCATAAATGTAATGTAATTAGGACTCGTTTATAAAACTGCTTTCTTAAAACTGTCGGGTATTTTTTATAAACGGGCCCTCCCAACGCCTACTAAGTACGCATTTGAAAAGTGCTTAGTTCGCGTTAATGTAGTGAACAACGAATAAAAAACCACATAAATACAAAAAAATCTGTGTACCTCTTTGTCATAGATAATGGAATTATATATTTGTGTGTTAACTGATAATTACACCCTACGTTATGTGCCATACCCATTTTGAAATGAAAACAATTTTAGAATTAAAATCCAAACGAAATTATGAGAATTATAATTTTGTACATTTATGAATTTTCAAATACTTATATAAAATTTAGAAATAATAATGTGTTGTTAAAAGAAGTCTTAAAATTATCAAAGAAAATAGATATTTGAACCTTCCATTGAATTGCAAATTATACAATTAATATTGTATAATAGTAACAACTTTTTTTCTGAAAAAAATAAAATTAACGTGGTAAAATAATTTATTTACATAATTAATACTTACATTTACAAATTTTCAAAGTTTTAGGTCAAAATTTAACCAACAGCGCATTGTTTTTGTCTACTATAACATTGTACGCCTAGCCTCTGTAGTGTCACGCGGCATTTACGTTGTTAACTGCTACAGTCGGTTAAAATTCATTTGAGACAAACTTTGAACCAATTATAAAAAGATATTTCAGTATAAAGTCATAATTATGGACTAAACAATAATAATACATCAAAATTTACAACAAAAATAAAGATGATGGCTACATTGACATTATCGTATATATTTAAAACTCATAAGTTAATTGGAAATGAATAAGATTCCAATAAATATTGTTGATTCATTAAAAATACAGTTTAAGTCACCTTTTAACTAGATACATTTGCAAAAGTTGGAATAATTTTCGTTACTTAAAAAGGCGTTCGTATTTACGTTATATGTTAAAAATAAAAACTTCGCGAATATTTATTCAGTATCAACTAGTTAAAAAATATTTATTCATTCGATTCTATTTATATCACTATTTTATTTTCGGTTTAATATAAATCATAATCTTTCGATAAGAATGCCGTCATCTTAATCAAATTAATCATAAGTAATAAATCAAAATTAATAAATGTGTTGATTAACTGTTGATTAACTTTGAGTGGCGAAAATTTCTCTACGCAATTTTACACTATAGTGATTTTGTCTATAAGCAGTGCGTACAAAGACATGAGAAAAAATTTCATAGTTCATTTCTGAAATATATTATGGTCAAGTTTAAAACAATGTAAATTTTAACCGACTGTATTTTACATCATAAGAAAATATATCTCAAAAAATTGTTTGTATCCAAATCTCTTCTCAATCGGTGTATTCTAGTCTTATTTTTGTAATTTCTTATTCTTGTTACGATGTCGTGATCGAGTCAAAATTGCATGAAAAAATTAAAATTATGAAATGTAAAAATTCGGAACACTTTTTCGGTGAGAGTAATAAAATTGTAAATTAAAATTTAACTTCAAAATTAAGTACCTACCTACTTATATTTCGGCGTAAAATTGTAAAATTGAATTGTTTAGGCCCTAGAATAAAAATTACGATTAGGTAGACGTCAAAATTCGTGTTTGGCATGTATTAAAATTACGATAATAAATCAATGTAAATAAATTTTAGGGATGTGACGTAAATATATGGTACCTACCTTCGGTGTTTAGGTGATACGTCATTCAATACATACATACCTAAGTCTTGAAATAATTCTGAAATATAGATTCCATACTGGTATTTCACGACATGTCTGTTTGTTTTAGTTACATATATAGAGTTATTTATCGTATGTAAGTTAAATTAATATCATAATTATGTTAAATTTATGATGCCATGTTTTTTATTTTAATTATTTTAGCCGTAAGCTGCAATATGTTTATTGAATATTATATTTTTATAGAAGTTATTTTTTTGTATTCGATGCGTAGTCGAACTGCTATGTAATTTAATAGTTAAGTTTTAGTGTTGAATTATTTTATGGAGTAATTTTTTTTATTTTACAATTTATCGAACAAAAATTAACCCATTAACTTTAATGCGAGATAATTTTAACAACGGAAAATGCTTATCGTGTCATTAAAATGAGAATAGTAACTATTATTGCCGAAACGGTTAGCTATAATTATTTTAAAAAATAAAAAGGATGATTCATAAAGTCATTGAGTTTCTTTTCGATCCATGTCCTTTGATTTAACAGGATTCCCACAAGGTTATTTTTAAATGAGGTACGTAACATGTTAATTCTTGAATGAAACTTTATGTTCATGCCTTACGCCTTAGATATCAAACGATAATCTGATTGGAATAATATTTCAATAATTCTGTCTTATTGGATCTTAGTAACGCTATCTAGGGACGAATAGCAAGATACTTTTTTCGATAAAGTTTTTTTTTTTAATCCTGATCCTTTTTTTGGCTATACGAATTACTAAAAAAATTTAATGTATAAAATAATGCCGACACTATCAAATTGTATTCCTTAACAACAACTATTATTTACCATTTAAAATTAATTATACTTGCAGTTAATAAAATTCGATTCACATAATTTTGCAAATTTAACGTTACAATTTTACTTTAAGATCAATGGAAAAATATTATACTTAATTTTTGATTATAATTATTACATCAAGGAAGATAAAAATGATTAAAATAATTTGATAATTGAAAGCTAAAATATAGGTAATTGCGCCATCTGTGTTTCAGTACGGAGAACAATTTGTAACACTGCTATCTAGCAAGCGCCGAATGAAACAAATTGATATATCGTGAGTTCTGCAAGTTAGCGCGCCATCTATGAATCAGAACATAAACTAAAACGATTTCAAGTTTACGAGATAAAGACTTTACTAACTTTTGTACTGGAAAATGAATACTTGTAATAGTACAATGTGTATAATGTAGATGACACTTCTTACAGCATTGTAAGTTTTATCTTTTCCTACTGGGTGGCAGTACATGTATTATTTATTGTTTAATTCAGAATATTAATCATGAATGATGTTACATTTCTAGATTCCTACATTACTTTAAGATCTCGAAAGCTTTGCGACGGAAATTATAAAAGTAGCAAAAATGCAATCAAGATGGAATCAGATGAGCTAAGATTAATAATAATAATTCTTTATTTTGGACAATTGGAGTCCATAGGTATAATTATGTTAGTTACTTTTGCTTACAAACTATGTTATTAAAATATCGGATATGCTAGCCAACACCCTAATAACTATAAATAATAATATTTGGCTTTTTGGTTTCAAAATATCTATTAGAAAGCATTTTTTATCGTTTTTTACGTTAGCTGTAGTTCAGTAAAAGTACAGAAAAATCTAAGTATTATTTTGTCATATGCAGCACCTAATCTAATAATTTTAACTGAAATATATTTTACGATTACAGGTTTTATTTTACTCTTCACATAAAACACTCGGTTTATCCATTATCATAAATGTTAGAAGAGTCGTTTCATTTGGAGATCCCGCAGTCCTCGTTATAGCGCTGAGGACGGCCACCGGGATTTTAGTGCGGTAAAAATCCCACATAACCCTGCGTCGCCACGTGATTTGACGTTCATCTACATAATTTTACTACTACATATTATGCTGCCTTTCAATGTCAGATATTTTTGCTGCGTTCGTGTAGTCAGATATTATTGAACTCCTCCTGGGTCAGATTTTGCTAATCCATTCGGAGTCACATCTTATTGCTCGTGACTATACAGCGCAAACATTTCACAGACTAGCCAACCTTTTTACTTACTTTTTTACTTTTAAATGGCTACCCATTAGTAACGAAATGTATACGTATAAGGTTTTAAAAACAAAAAAAAAATGTCACAAATGACATTTAGGCATTAGCCCTGCTGGGGAGCGAACTTATTTAACCTTCTGTTAAAATTAATAAAAATAGACCTCATATCCTTTAATTCTCTTACTATATCGTCGATAGTTTTACTATATCGTCAACCCATTATTGTCCCACTGCTGGGCAAGGGTCTCCTCTCGGAATGAGAGTTTTCGGCCATAGTCCACCGCGCTGACCAAGTGCGAATTGGTGGATTTCACAAACCTCCGAGAACTTTTTTTTAAAGGACTGTTGTGTGTATAGGTTTCCTCACGATGTTTTCCATCGAGGTCTTTGGTGGACTATGGCGTAAACTCTCCTATTCTGAGAAAGACCCGTGTCCAGCAGTGAGACAATAATGGGTTGACGTGATTGACGAAATGGATGGCGTGTAAATTAATTATATCTATTTTGCAAATTATTAATTTATTTCTTTACTATTCATATTAGCGGTCATCCATTTAAACTATTGTTAACTAAAATAATTGATCATAAAAATATTCAATTATAACGCGTTGCGTGCGTTTAGGCGTGATAATTAATAATATTATAATATCTAATAATATATAAATAAACCGCGCGTTTGAAAAACTATGATGTGTGCACGGAGGATAGGCAGCCGCACTGCGGTGGCGGTAGTGTGGAGTCGGCTTTATTTTATTAACAACTAGCGTGAAGCATTTATTGCGTTTCGATAGAAGGGTGTGGTGGCCGGTACACTTTCCCTTGTGGCAATCATGTCCTCGGAAGTAGCAACGCGTCTGTGATTGAGTTAGAACCCATGTTCTATATAAAGTTGATTACAGATGTCCATGGGCGGCAGTGACCACTTACCATCAGGTGGACTGCATGCTCGTTTGCTACTGCAGTAATAAAAATTAAGATTTATTAGGTTATTTCCGCGGCTCCACTTTCATTACCTTTACTATTAACGAGTAACCCATGTTTTAACTAGGTTCACTTGTGCAGGTGGTAGAACCAGTGTAGTTCGACTGGGGAAGTTCCCGCCACATTTATTTCTTACATGAAGCAGTTCTTGCGTTTGGATGAAAGGATGTGATTGTCTTAGTTCTCAGGAGTAGCAACACATCTGCGACTGACTTAAGATAGAAACTCTGTTCTATATAGTTAGTTGCTAACAGATGTCCATGGGTGGCAATGGCCGCTTACCATCAGGTGGACTGCATGCTTGTTTGCTACTTCAATGAGATAAAAAATTTTACTCGAGGTCATAATCTATCTGTAGAACCACGCATCTATTTACTGTTTCTATACATATATTTATCTTTGCAGCTCGCGTTCGCAATCAACGGACAAAAGTTTAAATTTCAGCCAAAATCCCTGATTTTCGTAAAATGATATGCGTATTAGAAATTAGATATCACTACTTTAAGCTACAATAAAACACCGTGTGTATGGTAGTCTGCCAATTCGGTTTTTGGCCAGCGCAGTGAACTATGGCCTACAATTCTCTCATTTTGAGAGAAAACACATGCACAGTAATGCGACAATAATGAGTTAACAACTTTATTAATTGATTTAAAAAAATAAACAACCATAAAAAGCCGTCTCCACACACCGCCACCGACCGGTGTATCGCGTGCAACGCTTATCACTAAGAATACGTTAACTGAGTTTTTTTCCGACGCTTTTTCACATCGCCGATATGTAATTTTCATTCCTCGTTGCCGCTTTTTCATACCTCAGGGGCGCTCAACTGATTTTTTTTCGTATTTTTTCTATTTTGACAGTGCGTTTTTCTTTAAACGCCATTTGTACAAATCAAATCCGTTTGTTTTTGCAACGTGTAAACGTTTATTTCGTTACGTAAACGGTTTTTCAACTTTTGAATTTGACGGTCTCGTGACAAACGTCTGTTTGAGTCAGATATTTATTTATTCTTTTCACAGGTCGTTATTTCGTTCGTTATTACGTTTTTCCGCAATAAAAAGAAAGAACGCGGTTATGGAGTCAAATTAATACGATGAAAATGGTTGTTATTGATAAATTGGATTTTCCGAGTTAAAATTGTTTAACGATGTTTTATTGGTTTTCTGTGAAAGGTATGAGTGTTTTTAGCTTCGAGATTACGTTTTTAGGAATTATACAATAATTGCTACGTGATTTCTACGTAAATCCTACGTATCTACGTAAATTAAACTTTTAACCATATTTTTTCACAATACTTGCATTACCATTTTAAGGTGGATATTTTTTTATTTTTTTGGATTTTTTAGATCCATTTAGATTTTTTTTTAATTTTTTAAAATTTTTTTAGTTCACCCAGGGAGGTACCACCGCCACACCTATTTCAAGTGAAGCATTTCTTGCGTTTCGATGGAAGAGTGTGGTTGCCGACTCACTTTAATTCATATGAGACGATCATTTTTCACCTCGAAAAAAGCAACGAGTCTGTGATTGACAGCTGTTAGAACCACTGTTATATATGTTGTTTGCAAATGTCTACGTGTGACGATGATCATTTATCATCAGGTGGCCTCCAAGATCGTTTCCTTCAATAATACAAAAATATGGTCATAAGTAAGTACTAACCTAATAAGTAGGTACTAACCTACACATGGAGGGAACACATCACATCATGTAACATTGAGAAGATATAGGTATAAATATAGATTTCGAAGGTGGTAGAACCAGTGTAGTTCGACGGGGGAAGTATCACCGCCTATTTCTTGCGTGAAGCATTTCTTGCGTTTCGATAGAAGAATGTGGTTGCCGGCATATTTTTATATAAGGCGACCATTATAGTCCTCAGGAGTAGCAACGGATCTATGATTGACTTCAGATAGAACCCATCTTCTGTATGAAGTAGATTACTGATGTCCATGGGTGGAAGTGACCACTTACCATCAGGAGGACTGCATGCTCGTTTGCTACTTCAGTCAGATACTAGGTACCAAAGTATTAAACAATTTACATCCAATGATAGATTGCAAAATTCTTGCAATTATTATTGAGAAAATTCTAATAAAATATTTCTACTACTAGACATATGATTATTATATTATCTGTCCGTATACAAAGCTGTCTATGACCACATAGTACATTTTAAATATCGTATAAATTCTAAAAAGTTTTTTAAATAAAAAATAGCAAACCATTTTTTTCCAACGCAAAGGTTCGCAACACCTGTCTTTCCCCGCATCCAGATATCCACGGTCAGTGGTTTCCTAACAAATAAGTGTATTGCCATTTATTAAAATCTCCACGCTAATTAACTGCGGAAAAAATTGAACCCGTTGGGTAATAACTTCATAGTTTGCAGTTAAAGCCTTTTGCGTTAAGTCCGTGGGGGTCAATGACTTGTCAACTGGATTTTCTATGAGAATTTCGCGAACAATTCTAATTTAACGTTTTGATAAAAAGCTCGGAAAATAATAGCGTTTCTTTGGTGTCACGCCGTGAAATAATAGTTTTTATGGCACGAGCGTTGTTTAGCGAATTTGGCAAGAACTTTTTAAAATAACTGAATTTATATTGTTTGTTTTTCTATGTTCAAATTAAGATTCTAGATAAGTTGCTTTTACAATAGTTTTTAAATTAAATGAAATCTCTTTATCTTGTACGAACGGCGCTTACGAGGTGACTTACAAAATTGTCAATAACAATATTCTTTCTTTCACTACCCCTGGATTAACATGAACTTATTCAATGTTTTACCGGTCTCATACAACGCTTACATCTGATTTGGACAAAAGTCATATGCAGCAGTGACCACTTACCATTTGGTGGCCTACTTTATATACCATTTAATCAGTACATCGTACAAAACTGTATCTGACATGAAAGAGGTTATCAATACTTACTCGTCGTAGTATAAAACAAAGTCTCTTCCTGTCTGTCCCTATGTATGCTTAGATCTTTAAAACTACGCTACGGATTTTAATGCGGTTTTTTTGTAGGTAGAGTGATCCAAGAGCAAGATTTTTATGTATAATACATGCATAATATAGTAGGCGGAACTTTTAGGCGGAAGGAAGTTCGCCGGGACAACTAGTATTGGCCACGCTTATTCTCACCTGTAATCAATCCTTTATTCCTATCAGACAATGATTATAGACCTCCTTTAAAAACCAAATTGGAACGCTTCATATACTTAATATAACCTATACCTTACCATATACCTAATATACCTGCCTTCCCTTGTTTCCAAAGACAGCCAGGCGATCCCGTGAAGGACGGCAGTATGTGTGTTCGCGTACCATCGTAAATATTAAACGGAGCGGTGGGCCCAGCTGCCCACTTGGGCCACGCGCTCAGAGGATTCCGGTTGCGTTCCTTTGGAAACTTTCGTAGAGTTGAGGTTTCGTACTACGTACGAGTGGGGAGTTATTTCTAGCGTAAAATGTGGAAGTAAAACGTGGTAGTTCGACTGGGGAAGTACCACCGCCACAACTACTTCTAGGGTGAAGTAGTTTTTGCGTTTCGATGGAAGGGTGTGGTGGCCGGCACACTTTCACATGAGGCGACCATCTTAATCCTCGGGAGTAGCAACACATCTGTGATTGACTTTAGATAGAACCCCATGTTCTATATGAAGTTGATTACAGATGTCTATGGACGGCTGTGACCACTTCCCATCAAGTGGACTGCATGCTCGATTGCTACCTCAATCGTATAAAAAAAATCCCTAATCTTTATGAAGTTGCAGATATCCATGGAGGGCTGTGACCACTTACCATCAAGTGGACTGCATGTTTGTTTGCTGTTTCAATCTGATAAAAAATCGCTTATTCTGCTCCTGAGTCGCTTAGAAATATAATTGAACGTAGTTTCAATTTTTTGCTAAACTAGCTGAACCCTGCACCTTCGCCCGGGTTTAAAAAAATCGATGTATAGATTGTCCCGTGCGAATAAGACACTTTCCCACAGTAAAAAGCCTATATGTTAATCCAGAGTTTTATGAAAATCGCTCTAGCCGTTTAGACGTGAAGAAGTAACAAACACACACACTCACAAACTTTCGTCTTTATAATTGTAGTTAAAATAATTTAGATATTTTTAGTATGATATGATTTTTCAATGTAAAACAACTCGTTAACCAAACCAAACATAGAAAGCGTTACTGTAAACCTGTACTTATATTAAACGCAGTTATTAGCATTTTATCACGATAATTAAAGAATTGCATAAAGAATAAGTATGTAAAGTGATAAACGAGGCTCGCGTGATGATCTGATAATATTTATCATCGCATCGTGTAACCATTGGTTTTTAATTGCTAATCTGGGTGGTAGGTGGCGGTTGTATGGTAAGCGGTATGCTATAAACTGTCCCTGTAGCCTCGGGGTCAGAATAGGGCTACGGTATCCCCTGCCTGTCGTAAGAGGCGACTAAAAGGGGCTTCCGGGGTTGCAGACGGCTAGAGTGGGAGCTCGAACCGTTCGGTCAGCCAGTCCCGGGAAGGACGGTGGTATGTGTGGGCGCATACCGTTGTAAAGATTAGACGGAGCGGTGGGCCCAGCCGCCCATCTGGGAAGAGCCCGATGGGGCAGCGCGCTCGAGGATTCCGGTTGAAGTCGTTTCGAGATCCCGGAGTCCTCCTTTTCAGCGCCGAGGACGGCCACCGGGGGGATTTTAGTGCGGTAAAAATCCCACATAACCCTGCGTCGCTCCCACGGCGTCGGGTACCTTTGGAAGGTTTCCCCCTCGAAAACAAAAAAAAAATGCTATAAACTGTTCTCGCTGCCCTTGGAGTACACTTCAAATCAAATCTTTTGGAATGAAGTTGGAAACGGCTTGGAGGAGATAGGGGTTGTACTGAGCAACCGAACTGAAAAAAATGTGATAGTAAAATAGTTAGAGAAAACCATAAGAAAAGACCGTAAGAAAAGTATAGAATGCAAGTGCGTATACATTTTCTAAATACTTTTATGTATTTAAATAAAACTAATCAGCAAAATTTAACAAACCATAAAAAAAATACTGTATAAAATTAAGCAACATTTTTTTTTTGAAATTTTGTCGATTTTTTTATTTGAATGAAGTAGCAAACGAGCATGCAGTCAACCTGATGGTAAGTGGTCACTGCTGCCCATGGGCATCTGTAATCAACTACATACAGAACATGGGTTCCATTTGAAGTCAATCACAAATGCGTTGCTACTCCCGAGGACTATAATGGTCGCCTCATATAAAAGTGTGCCGGCAACCACACCCTTCCATCGAAACGCAAGAACTACTTCACGCTAGAAATAGGTGTGGCGGTGGTACTTCCCCCGTCGAACTACACTGGTGTAGAACCACCTTGAAAATCTGGTACGACACCATATCTTTTTATTGTACTGTTATTTTTGTTTCTTTTTGGCATCAGCATTGTTACGATGTTTTTATAAAATCCAAGTGGTACGTGAGTATGCAGTCCATCTGATGGTTAAAAAACTTAAAAAACTGAAAACGCTCTCTACACTCATAGCTACTGTTACTTCCGAGCACTGAAATAGTCGCCTCACGTAAAAGTTAAACTGTGCCCACGCCCATTTTCAATACTATTCCACCGAAACGAAATAACTGTTTCTAAGCTGGATACGTTGTGGCGGTGGTAGGTACTTTTTCAAACCATACTGTTCTACCACCTTGTCCCGTATTTGAAGGCCGTGGCAAGGCATACAAGAAATTCCATCTTAAAAGTGACAATTCTGTGACTGATCTCAGGTAATTTTTAAATTATATTTATTGTATTATGTGATTGTGACCACCTAAAATCAGTTAACAAACATATTCGTTTATTACTGCTATTTTATTTAAGAAACCTCCATGCATCATACTTTTATGAAATGAAAGCGGCAAACGGGTGATTCACTAGGTACGAGTAAAAAGTGGCCACTGTAAACATCAATAATCACTCGAAATTTGTATTCCAAGGTCCCAACGTAGACGTATACGTTTTGAAGGATATCCCCTGTAAAAAAATGTTTCTAAGCTGTGGGCCGCTGCTCAGTCGAACAAAGCAGTCTCTTCAAGCTTCAGGTACGAGATTTATCAATAAATATATGTGTCCGCTCTTATAAGGCAATGAAATTTTGCTATAAATTGCAGCGATATTGCCCAAAATTCTAAAGAAATGGGTAACTTGTCACGTCAAGTTTAAACATAACTTATTTCACTTTTTCAGGACACCATTCATACCAAAATACACATTGCTAAAAGGCAAAAAACCTCCAATACTTTGAGTCGAAACTCAAAGGGCCTTATATATTTTATCGCTCATCTTTCCCGTTCAAACCACGCCTTAAGCCCTTTGTTCCGGTACACAACTCCAAGATATGGGAGCTGGCAAATGATAATAAAAGGTCAGTTTATTGATAAATGTAGCCATTTAAAGCAAAATTACGGACCGGTATAAAGGGGTCTTGCAACTTTCTAACAGTTTTGTTCTCAAACGTAAATTATTTGGTCAGCTAAGTGTGACAGTAATGTTCAGTTGAATTAAGTTTATTTATTGCATTTCATTCATGTGTTTTAAGCTGACATAAGTGTTAAACATAGATGACTATTTGATACCAATAAGCGTCGATGTGTGGCCTGGAATGTTAGGGGGACTGTTGACGTACCTATAATTCTGGGATCAGAATAGGGCTACGGCACGGTAATGGTATCTACAGTATTCTAACTTCTTACAAACGCACGAAACGCAAGTTGTACCTACGCGCCTCGATTTCGGTATGCACTCGGTATGCAACAGCCAACGAATGTGCCGTAGTGACGAGCGGGTGGTGTGACGTGTTTTAAGCAGTGGATCTTTTTATTTAAAAAACATTGTAGCGAAGAACAGTTGTAAACTATATTAGGTTGTTTTTGATTGCTTTAATTGTGCATAAACACGTCCAGTGTTAATATTTTTTATTTTGGTTGGTAAAATATTATTCAGTGTGAAATTTATAACTATTATTTGTGTACGCTTTGTTATTAAGTCTCTCAAATATTAAAAGAACGCGTTGTTGAATGCCTTAATCTACTGAATACAATACATTAATAAGTAATAAAGAAAGTCAAGTATGCAGATGTAATTAAAATACTTTAGACGGGTAGCCCTAACGCATACTCTCGTCCAGCGCGTCTGTAGGTATAAAATTCAGGGACAGTGCAGAGTTAGATTACTGTATGATACTAGTACTACGTACCGTACCCTACTATACCGTAGCCACCTACGGTATCCCGCCTGTCGCAAGAGGCGACTTCAAGGGGCTTCCGGGATTGCCGTCAGCTAGAGTGGGAGCTTGAACCGACCAGCCAGGCGATCCCGGGAAGGACGGCGGTATATTTGTGTATACCATCAGGTGCACTACAAGCTCATGACTATTTCAATCTTTCAAAATGTTAAAAAAACGTGAGACAAATTCCACAGACACAACAAGCAGAAAGGTCGATCAACATTGTATAGGACACGTAGCGTCGTGCAGCGCTATCTGATCGCACGTCGTGTCGTCATTATGCGGTGACGTCTATCTGCGACTGCCTTCCTGTTAACGGTGACCGTCTGTAGGTATGATATGCACGAATTATTTTGATGCGTTTTTTTCGCAGCAAATAATCTAATTCTTTCATCAGGTAGAACGTGTATGATTCGACCAGGGTGGTATCACCTCCTCATTTAGTTCTCTCGTAAAGCATTTCTTGCGTTTTCAAAGGGTGTGATTTCGACTCTTGAGGTGTGTGATTTCCTACGGAGTAACAATGCATCTGTGATTGATTTTAGGTGGAATTTTCGCTTTAATCTATAAGGAATCGTAAGACGACGTAAGACAAAGTTGGTATTGACCTGGTTTTTAAAGACGTTAGACAACGAGCAGAAAGCTGGATTAACAATAATGTACAGGACACGTAGCGTCGTGCAGCGCTATCTGATCGCATGTCGTGTCGTCATTACGCGGTGACGTCTGTCTGCGACTGCATTCCTGTTAAAGGAGGCTGTCTGGAGATATGACGGACACGATGGGTTCCATCTGAAGTCAATCACAGGTGCGTTGCTACTCCCGAGGACTATGATGGTCGCCTCATGTGAAAGTGAGCCGGCAACCAATTTCTAGCTTGAACCAAATCTTGCGTTTTGTTGGAAGGGTGTGGTTGCCGTTTCACTTTCATATAAAGTGACCACGTATGTTCTCGGGAATGCTAAACAATTAGCGCCGATAGACATTGGTCACCAACTACATATAGAACAGAGGTTCTGCCTGGAACCGATCACAGTTGCCTTACTGCTACCGATGCCCATCTACTTCACGTAAGAACTGCTTAACGTGTAAAAGGTGTGGCAGGTACCAACCTCCCCTGTCCCTGTACTTCCGGGACCAGAATAGGGCTACGGTATCCCCTGCCTGTCGTAAGAGGCGACTAAAAGGGGCTTCCGAGGTTGCGGGCGGTTGGAGTGGGAGCTTGAACCGTCCAGCCAAGTGACCCTGGGTAGGACGATGGCATGTGTGGCGCATGCCGTCGTAAAAACCAGGAGATACGGTAACCTCAAATGCTTACTGGGGAAGAGCCCGAAAGGGGCATCGCGCTCGGAGGACTCTGGTTGTGTTCCCTTGGAGATCCCGAAGTTCTCCTCGCAGTGCTGAGGACGACCACCGCGTGGGGTTTTAGTGAAGTAAAAATCCCACATAACCCGGCGTTGTTCCCACGATGCCGGGTACGTTTTGAAGGTTTCCCCTCGATAACAAAAAAAGGTACCAATCTCCCCAATTCAAACCCCCAAATCAAACCAAGTAGTCAATATTGTACCTAATAATAATTACACTTTAATAATAGAATATTACTGTTATAAATATACCTTATATTAGTAAAAGTTAATTAAGCGGTCTAAACACAAAAAATAAATGGACCGTAGACAATATTTTTTATCTATTACCATACCATAGCCGTGTACCTACTACATATAAGCGGTCACGCTTGGCTGAAATAGGAATAGATTTGAAGGTATCTATTAAATGGGGAAACGACCGTATGAAGCACTGACTGGCCTTGGCAGGGCAGATGTTTCCGGACTTTTTTGCGGGTAGACCACTTTCAAAATTTACCTGATACAAAAAAAACACAAAAAAACATGAAAACCTAGTGCTGTCATAATACGCAAATAATCATACTAATATTGTAAAGGCGAAAGTTTGTGAGTGTGTATGTTTGTTACTTCTTCACGTCTAAACGGCTGGAGCGATTGTCATAAAATTTGGTAGGGAGTTAGGTGACACTCTGGATTAACATATACGAGGGGTGGTCCAAAAGTTCGCGGAATGGAGGGGATGGAGTGGGGATAGGGTAGCTCGCTTAGTGTCATACTAATTAGGCACTCATAATTAGTATATATTTAACATTTCAACCCTACAGCGCCATTCGTTTACGAGTACTCGCCTGCTAAACAAGTCAATCCGGAAGCAAACTGCAACTATGGAGAAAATTGAACATCGCGCTGTAATAAAATTCCTTACCAAGCAAGGAAAAAACGTTCAAACCATTTTAAATGAAATGGACGCCGTTTATGGAGATCAGTGCCCTGGTAAAACAATGGTTTATAAGTGGCATGGACTTTTTAAACATGGTCGAGATTCAATTGAAGACGACTCTCGCTCTGGGCGGCCAGTTGAGGCCACCACATCAGATATCGTCGAAAAAGTTGAAAAATTTGTACTCGAAGACACACGTTTGAAGAAAAAACAATTATCTGCATTAGTTGGAGTAGATAGACTACTTTTTACTGTGGGTAAATATCTTACTCCCACGGGACAATCGATACATCGATTTTTTTAATGCATGCGAAGCTGCGGGGTTCATCTTCTCGTCAACCCATTATTGTCCCACTGCTGGGCACGGGTCTTCTCTCAGAATGAGAGAGTTTAGGCCATAGTCCACCGCGCTGGCCAAGTGCGAATTGGTGGACTTCACACACCTCCGAGAACTTTTTTTTTAAGAACTCTCGGGTGTATAGGTTTCCTCACGATGTTTTCCTTCACCGAAAAGCAGTGATAATTAATTTATAATACGCACATAAATCAGTGGTGCGTGCCTGGGTTTGAACCTCGGACCTCGTGACAAGTGACAACCCCATGCACCACTGCAAGAGTATGCAAGTAACCTAGCAGTCCTTCTCGTTTTACTCTGGTGCGCTGGTGGGCGGAGTGGGGTCTGTAAGGAACTTTCGTTACGGAATCTTCGGTCACCGCACTCAAGACCCGCGATAACAGCTGTACAATAGCTTAATAAATGTAAGGATTCCATTTAATTACAAAAACTTACCTTACAGCTGACAAAAACACAATCTAAATTTACAACCTGCGTATTTTTTTTTAGTGTAAGACAGATACTGCGTTTGCTGGGTAAAAAAGAAGTGGGATATTTATGAAAAAGCCAATATCCATCAGCCTTTGAAAGTCCACTGCTGGACATAGGCCTCCCCTAATCTGCGCCAGTTCGACCGGTCCTGAGCCATCTGAATCCAGCGGTTACCCGCCGTCTTCTTCAAGTCATCAGTCCTCGGTCGCTGGGCGGCCTGCTCTCCTTTTGCCCAGACGTGGTCTCCATTCGAGGACTCTTCTACCATATCGGTCTGTTCTACGAACGATGTGGCCTGCCCATTGCCACTTCCAAAAGCCAATATGCTCACACACATCCACCGAATATACTTTAATGTTTTCAACAATGCTCATATTACGTCTCATTTGCATTGGCATCGCAGATCGGAGACCTTATCAATTGTAATTATTTACAGTTACTATAATTACAAGTAAGGCCAGTAGCGAATACACGCTTTCTACATTCATAAACAGACAAAATAATCGGTTAATATATATGTTAATTAATTGCTCTTTGTACTCTTTGTGCTCTTTGTAATGTAGTAATACCAAAGGAGAGTACAGTTACTTGTCAACTAAGTTGGAACAAGGTGGTAGAACCAGTGTAGTTCGGCCGGGGAAGTACCACCGCCACACCTATTTCTAGCGTGAAGCATCTTGCGTTTTGATGGAAGGGTGTGGTTGCCGGCACACTTTCACATGAAGCGACCACCATAGTAAGGAGTAGCAACGCATCTGTAATGGATGATTTAATTTAATTCTAATTTAATTTAATTGAAGTAGTCTCTGCTACCCACAGACATCTGTGAAACAATCTGACAACACCCTTGCACTTCGCGCACGAACTGTTTCACGCTAAAAATAGGTGTGGTGGTGGTACTCCGCTCGAATCTTACACATACAGTTACTTTCTTAAGGAGTTAGTCCCATTTTAATAAATCGTTAAAAGTCACAAGTTAATATTGTTATTGCCTCCCAAAATTCATATTCTTATTAAAGAAAAACTTAATTCAAATCATGTTTATAAATAGAGTTAAGCATGTTTATGTACAAAGAGCCGAGTTATTAAGGTACTAGACACCCGTCACATCGGTCGAAATTCGACCGCAATTTAAATTAAAAAACTAAATTTCATATTGTCCAAAGTAGTACGAATATTTCTCAAATCAAATTTTAAAATTTAAATTTAAAAGCAATAGCGGGTATTTTGACACACTGACGTTTCTGACGTTGTGTTTTTATAGAACATTGAATGTTCTATTTCGTTTATTATTTATGTGACAAATGCACGGTAGTGTGTGTAATGAGTTTTAGTTGATTTTATGTATGTTTTAAGCATTATTTAGAAATAATATTAACATTCTGCACTTCTTCTCTACGTCCACTATAACCGTGCAAAATTTCATACTAATCCGTCCGCGGCATATTACTTAAAAATGCTTCACAATCTTTTGCTTCACATATTAATATATAGATTACTGCCTCTTAAAACTGATTGTCATTTAAAAATGATAATCCGTTTATAAATAGAGCCAAGCATGTGTAGTTAGAAAAGCGATATCGTAACGAAACAATTACGACGTCACTGCTCCACACCGTTCTTGTATCAATCAATCGATCGTTGCGTTACTATGAACTCGTGGCACAGAGTAGCTACGTGTAGAGTTTGACAGGTACTAGGCAGGATAGTAGATAATAAGAAGATAGTTTTAAACTTGCACAAGCGTGGAATCCGGAGGTTCCATCCATCCATCCATCAGCCCTTCGATGTCCACTGCTGGACATAGGCCTCTCCTAAATGGCGCCACTCCAACCGGTCCTGTGCCCTCTGAATCCAACGGCTTCCCGCTGTCTTCTTCAGGTCATCGGTCGACCTGGTGGGGGGGCGACCTTATTATCCGGAGGTTAGTTTATGTAAATCCCAAATAGTGCAAAGTGTGGTGCGTAAGGATACAGTTAGTGTTGTGTGTCGTGATATGGAACCTAAAAAAGAAAAAAAACTAGACGTAGGGTAGATAGGTTAATTTACCACTAGTGCTTGTCATCGGTTTCTCCCCACTACCGCAGTTTGGCCGTGACCACGATCCATGCAACTGGGTCGAAATATCGGCAAAAAGAATTCTATAAGAATTCATAAACCGCATATCGTGAGTACCCGTTAAGTATTATAATGTATCAATTCCGCGATAATACTAGTCTAAAATCAAATATACAATACAAAACAAAAATTCATTATTGTACACCAAAGACAGGTATATATGACAAAAATAAATGACATAATGCAAGGTACGGAGAGTAGGAGAGAGGACGAAGCTCGCACGGATCAAGACAAGCTGCTCGGAAATCGGACGAATATGTTAGCAGCTGTTTGTGAAAAATTAATATCAAAGAAAAAATACTGCAGAAATAAATAATTATAATTGCATAAGTTGATAAAAATGTTACGCAATAGCTTTGCCGTGGCAGTCACCGTGTGCGGCACTTTTTTTGAAGTGAAACTTCTTTAGGCGCATGAGGGTAAAATTTTTACAGATGAAACGTCACGCCGGTATGCAACGGAAGTGTCGGAAAAGAGAGAGAGAGTGATCGAGACCGATTGAGAGAGAGAAAGACAGGGCGAACGTAGCATGAGCAACTAGCCGTGGAGTGAGAGTAGGGAGCAAGCGAGTGAGAAAGATTGAGAGAAAAAGTGAGACAGAGCGAACGTCGTATCACGCCTTTTTCCCTTCCTCTTAATCTTGGAAATTTAAAGTTTTAGATTTGTATAAATATAAACAAGATTTATAAATTAGTTCGCCAAAGAAGTTTCACTTCTGACATGTGTACTTTGTACGCACGCATGTTTTTTTTTATTTTATTTAGATCTCTGCTTATTACATTTTTAATAGATAATGTGACTTATCTCAAGCACTTATGGAGTTTCAAATAAACGAATAAACACTCACAGATGAACATCAAGTTAACCTAAAATTATCTTTGTACGCAGCAACGAAATAAAAATACCTTAAGCGCGTTGCCTCTGATAAATATAATCTGTGCACCAATACATACTGTAACAATAGGCCTGGTACTAGAAAACTGATCTGAGAACAGCTTTCTAAGAAGCGTAATTATAGTATATACCCACACATTATTACTTTAATCAGCGATACGTTTTCTCAGTGCCGTGTTTCCTTGTGCGGTAAAATTATGATTTTATGATTATTTCATTCACTTATGCCAATTGATATATAAAAATACAAATAGGTTTATTCGTGAAAATTACAGCACATAATCGGTACAACTACATTAAAACATATATTATTATAAGACACAGGAGTATAATAGATTATATATGAATACCCAAAATTACAAATTGGAATGTTTAAAAAAATATATAACAATGGAATAATTGATATAACTATTGAAGTTTATTTTAGTTTTGTAATATTGAAGTAGATATAGTAGTTGAGCAGTGATAGCCTAATGGTTGAAACTTGCCCTCTCGATCGGGAGGTTCGAGGTTCAAACCCAGGCACGCACCAATGATTTATGTGCGTATTAGAAATTAATTATCACTGCTTTTCGGTGAAGGAAAACATCGTGAGGAAACCTACACACCCGAGAGTTCTTAAAAAAAAAAAGTTCTCGGAGGTGTGTGAAGTCCACCAATTCGCACTTGGCCAGCGCGGTGGACTATGGCCTAAAACTCTCTCATTCTGGGAGAAGACCCGTGCCCAGCAGTGGGCCAATAATGGGTTGATGCGAATATTGAAGTTGCGAAAGAGAGTGATACTAAACAATACTGCAACAATTCTAGCGTGAGGCAGTTGTTGTCTTTCGATGGAAGGGTGTCGTTGCCAGCAGTTTTATATGAAGCGACCATCATAGTCCTCGAGAGTGGCTACACAACTGTAATTGACTTCAGATAGAACCCATATGAAGTTGCTTGCCCATGGGCGGCAGGGAATTTTGTATACATCTCCTAGACTTCAAAATGGAATCCTGAGCGAAGTATTAAAATTTCAAATGTATTACTGCTCTATGGCTTCGCGATAAATAAATGATAAGTGGTCACTGCCGCCCATGAACACGCTCATACGTCAAATCATGAAGGTGGTAGAACCAGTGTAGTTCGACAGGGAAGTACCTACCACCGCCACACCTATTTCTAGCGTAAATCATTTCTTGCGTTTCGATAGAACGATGTGGTTTCCGGTACACTTGCACATGAGGCGACCATCATAGTCGTCGGGAGTAGCAACGCATCTGCGATTGGCTTCAGATGGAACCCATGTTCTGTATGAAGTTGATTACAGATGTCCATGGGCGTCAGTAGCCACTTACCATCAGGTGGACTTCATTTTCATTTATTACTTCAATATTATAGAAAAACGAACCTGGAAATGCAAAGGGCATTTCCGATACAGTAGCCACCCCGTCATAATCACTAGATAAAGGTTAAAATATGGTCACTATTCCACAATCATAAACAATACGTTTTCTATGTAAACGTCGCGGGGTGTGGTCGCGATATGAAACTTTTAATTTATGTTTATTGCTTCATTCGCTAGGTTTACCATAAAAAAGGTTTACATAATTTATTGGATTTTTATTGAAGTAGCAAACGGGCATGCAATCCGCCCGATGGTAAGTCACTGCACCACATGAACAAAGGCACTGTTGAGATTCCCTCAAACACGGGAGAGGACGCGCGGGCGGAGGAGACAGCAGCGGTACGAGCCGACACTCACCATCGCGACCTCCGACGGCCACGGACCATTCCGCTTAATTTTTATACAGTGTTTGACCACGATATCTTTTATAATTTTGATGGTGATTAAACCAGCCTATGTTATATATACAGTCCACTTTTATTTAAGTTCCCACCATTTACATTGGTCCTTCGAGCCGGATTATCCTTCGACGGTACGTAGCTCCACGTATATTTGTCGGTGCTCTCTTGGATTTCGTCAACTCTGTTACGAACAAATTTTTTAAGGTTAGCTGGTGGTGTACCACGCCAGAACAATGATTGAGTTGCACCAGGTACATCTTAAGTCAATTACAGATATTACTACTCCTGAAGGCCATATAGGTAAAAGTAAGTCAGCAATCAGAACATGCAATCTACAAGACTGGTCATATTAAAATAGGCCGGTTGTAGGTGTATTAGTTATTTATATATCTCTCGGGAACAATACATTTCTGTAGGAAAGAATCATATATAATATAAATAGGGGGTAGAACAAGTGTAGTTCGCCCGGAAGTAGGTACCACCGCCACGCCAATTTTTTGCTACTTCAGTCTTATAAAAAAAACATATGTCCTTTTTTGGACCGCTGATAATGTGTGTGCGAAATATCACGACCGGTTGAGTTGTTAAGAAGTGAAGACCTTATGAAAAGTCTCATTCTCATGAATAGTATTAGTTAAAATTGCATTTAAACGAGTGACTGTAAATGAAAGTTTATAGTGACAAACATAATTAATTTACGTATAGTATTACTAAGTAGGCGACTAATTACGAGTGACGAGAAATCAACAGAACAGCAACTTACAAACATTAATTTGAGTTTCTTAAAATTCAAAATGAGAAGCTTCAAAATATTCTTGAATTGACGACCTGAGCGCACCCGCTCGCAGGGCGCTGCCGTACACTGCTCGCGTAGTTTTATGTTTTCTTTTAAGTTTCAACCTAACCTAACCCACCCTATATAAAAAAGCTGACAGCATTCCTGCATCATCAGGGTGCATCATGAAGGTATTCAGAGTGGATTTTTCACTGTATTTCCGCTCAGGAACCTAATATTGAAGTTGCCTCTTAATTTCCAATCACTCACTCCGTAATGTAATCGCACGGATAGAATTTTAAAATCTGAAATGAATTAACCACACCCCACTTTTTGTAAGCTCGGTCTCGATTGTATTATTAATCCATATTCGTCGTTAGTTTAGTTAATTAGTTTTCAACTATTCAAATTCATACCGCTCAAGTTATTAAAACAAATCCTAGAAAAATCCGAAGACGTAGCTACTTTAGTAAGCTATCAATATTCACTTGTATTGAGTTATTGGAAATGTCGGTTCGTATTGCGTCACAACCGAATAGTTACATGAAGATTCTAGGTTTTCTAACATAAGGCTTTCTAACGTTAGTTCCTTTTGGCCTATACATGGCCAAAAGGAACTAATTAAAAAAATGTGTACCTATCATTTCAACGTGTACTTAATACTAATCAAAATCTATTATTCGTGCAGCTGGATAAGTCTACCAGTTAAGAATCAACTTAATGTGTGCCTGGTGTTTTGAATTGGGGCAATAATGTCCCATCGAAGTATTTAGTACCTCACCTATGGGGTATTCCCGGAACGCTAAATTAGTAACCTGTACACAGAAGGTGCATAAAGAAATCTACTTCAAATTCTGGGTATGTTATTTTGTTTTGTAATATTACAATATTCTGTTGTTTTTAATTGGCTATGTGTGTACCTATGTTAATTAATATTATACAAATCTACATCTTTTATATAGGATTTTCTCATGTGTCGTGGGTACCAGGGACACACACAAGACAAATACACAAACACTCAGACCCAGAACATGAATCTAAACACATCATTCAGATACCTGTCTGGCCGAGACTCGAACCTGGAACCTATTGCGCGTAGACCGGTATGGTAACCGTTCCGCCACACGGGTCGTCAAATGCATTTGCGTCTATTACAGCCAACGTGGACTATCTCTTACCTACTCACTACTACTTATGCCTCATAAGCTCAGCTGAAACCAAAAGTACGTATGTTCCTATTACCATGTCCTGCGAAATTCATAGAACACCATACCTTTTTTAATTTGTTCACCACCAAACTTTTTCGTCATTAATGTTTGGGTCAAATGACATTTTTTTCTGTAAGATTGAAATAGCAAACGAGCCTGCAGTCCACCTGATGGTGATTACCGCCGTCCATGGAAATCGCTAGCATCTACATACAGAAAAGAGGATCTAAAGTCAGTCGGAGATGTGTTGCTACTCCCGAGGACTAAGATGATTCTGCTAATGATAATGATAATGTGAACCGGCTATCAAACCATTCCACCGCAACGCAAGAACTGCTTCACGATGGAAATAGTTGACGCGGTGGTACCTCCCCTCAGTTCTCTCGTCAACCCATTATTATCCCATTGCTGGGCACGGGTCTTCTCTCAAAATGAGAGAGTTTAGGTCATAGCCCACCGCGCTGGCCAACTGCGAATTGGCGAACTTGAAACACCTCCGAGAACTTTTTTTTAAACTTTCGGGTGTGTAGGTTTCCTCGAGATGTTTCCTTCACCGAAAAGCATTATAACTAATTTCTAATACGCACATAATTTTTGAAAAATCAGTGGTGCTTGTCTAGGATTGAACCTCGGACGTCCCGATCGAGAGGGCAAGTTTCAACCATTACGCTATCACTGCTCTCAGCAGCACTGCAGCTGCTTCGGCCCCTCTCTATCACCTGGTAAATGCCATACAGACTACTACTGCATAAAAAAATCTAAGTTTAGGTAAATCCAGAAACTCAGTCTAGCTTACAGTAATTCCAGAATAGCGTGCCAAGTCCATCTAATGTAACGCCTTGTGTTATGAACCGTAGACAAGAACAGCGCATCCGTGGAGTCGTGTTTAGAGTTTTTATATCCAGTTTATATGTAATGGTTGTGTAAATAAATGATGTTTTCTAATGTAAAATGGGTTTTGTGGTCATCGGTATCTGGAAAATGAAATAAGTTATGGAATATCCAGTCCTTGTAGTTCCGGGATCAGAAAAGGGCTACGGTATCCTATCTGTCTGCCTATCGAAAGGGGCTTCCGAGGGCAGCTTGAGTGGGAGCTACAACTGTTCGGCAAGGCGACCCCGGGCATGACGGCAGTATGTGCGGTCGCATACCGTCATATAGACCAAACACAGCGGTGGGCCCAGCTGCTCACGATAAGCCCGATAGGGTAACGCGTTTAGAGGATTCCGGTTGCGTTCCTTTGGAGATCCCGGAGTCCTCTTTGTAGCGCCGAGGACGGCCACCGGGGGAGTTTCAGTGCGGTAAAAATCTCACATAACCCTCACGGCGTCGGGTACCTTTTGAAGGTTTCCCCCTCGAGAAAAAAAAGCTGTTTGTGAAAAAGTATATAGGAAATAAAAAATAAAAATTAACATCGAAGAAAAAAAAAATTATAATTGGATAAATTGATAAAAAATGCTATGCCTTTGGAAGGCCTTGACAACAAAAAGCAAAGAAAAAATAACTAATATCCTACCAATGTATTTACAAAGTTGAGCAGAAACTAAATTTGTGTTAAAATCATGTTAAGTTCCGTCACATTCTTAGGAATACACACTTTATTTGCTGTATTGTAATACTATATACTGTACTATATACAGTACTATATACTGTACTATATACTGTATACTATATTGTAGTACTATAATAACGAATGCGGTCTGGTTTAAATGGTAGCGATCTATATTTGCAGTCTATCCGTTGGTAATTAGCTACCACCGCTCATGCGCATATATGTAAATATCTCAAGATAATTACGTTAATATGAAACGTTATAATTAAGTTCTCGGTGCCAATTAGGTAACGGATCTGCAAATATCTTATTTATAATTGTTGACATATGTTTATAAAATGTATTTTTCACATCTTATCCCTTACTTCAATACCTATTACTATGTAGTGTGAAACAGTTTTTCCGTTTCAGTAGAAGGGTGTGGTACCAGCTCTCTTTCATGTGTCGCAACCATCTTAGTCCTCGAGAATATTCCGACACGGTAAGACTTCAAAACCTCCGTTCTAAATGAAGTACCTTACGGATTTTCATGGCCGGCAGTGTCCACTTACTATTATATGGATTACATAACTGTTAGATACTTCAATCTTGTAGCAAAATCCTATGAAATATGAACAAAGACTTATATAAAATTAGACTTTCTGTTAAACAACCAAAAATTATTTAGCTCGTACCTACATAATTATGTTCACCAATTATGGCCAATAACGCTCTTAGGGAGAAGACCCTTGCCCAGCAGTCGGACAATAATGGGTTGACCACGACCTACTAATTTAAAAAAAAAACTTTATTTTTTCGTCGACTCCACACCATCCCTATCATCGCCTCGCAACACAAGCGAACGGAAACGTTGACATTTGTATATAGATGCTATGCAGTTTATTCCGTTTATCGCAAAAACAGGTGTGTAAAGGTCAGAAGTGGTCGACCGCACCACCTAGCTTTATAACGGCCGAATTAGATATTTATTATTTATTACCTAGTGTGAGCATCATGTATTTCTGTCCAAGAGAAAAAATATGGTGGTAGAAATGGTTAGACGGAGAAGGTACCATCGCACCTATACTTTTGTTACCCATGTCAAAACAAGATGGCAAATAAGAAAATAAAAAAAAAGATATACAAAGAAAAAAGACAAACCCACTGAGTTTCTTGCCGGATCTTCTCAGTTGAGGTCGTGTTCCGATCCGGTGGTAGTGTAAAAAAATATATATAAATGTAACTGACAATTTGTAAGCGCCCCCGAAAGCCTATGCAAAATAAAGCCATTTCATTTCATTTCATTTCATTTCATTTCATTTCATTTCATTTATAATGTGTAGCAGTTGTTGCGTTTCGGTGGAAGAGTGTGCCTGCTCACTTTTAAATAAGGCGACCATTATAGTCCTCGGGAGTAGCAACGCATCTGTGATTGACTTCACATAGAACCCATGTTCTGTATGAAGTTGCTTACAGATGTCTATGGGCGGCAGTGACCACTTACCATCAGGTGGACTGCATGCGCCTATCTATACTTATAATAAATCTTATATAAAAAGACATCAGGGTAGATTAAGAGTATTTGTTTTCTCTTTTCAATTAGATAACAAGATTGATTAAGATTTTGTGTGTTTTTTTTTCATCAACCCCTTATTGGCCCACTGCTGGGCACGGGTCTTCTCTCAGAATGAGAGAGTTTAGGCCATAGTCCACCGCGCTGGCCAAGTGCGAATTGGTGGACTTCACACACCTCCAAGAACTTTTGTTTTTTTTTTTAACAACTCTCGGGTGTGTAGGTTTCCTCACGATGTTTTCCTTCACCGAAAAGCAGTGATAATCAATTTATAATACGCACATAAATCAGTGGTGCGTGCCTGGGTTTGAACCTCGGACCTACCGATCGAAAGGGCAAGTTTCAACCATTAGGCTATCACTGGTCAATATGTGGTTACCGGCTCACTTTATGAGGCGACCGCGACCATCTTAGTCCTCGTGAGCAACATCTGTGATTGACGTTAGATCCAATGTCGGTAGGCGACAGTTGCCACTTAAAATCACATAGACTACTTGTTTCTTTACTTTAATATTATGAAGTTATGATTAAAGATCATTTATTCTCAAAAGAATTGTTTACAATTCAGTTATATGAGAACTTAAGATTAATAAAAAAACATTCATAAGTAATGAGCATGAGGGTAGACTACAAATAATATTTTGATTTTGCTACTTGTCAACACTGCGGTATAGGTGGAATCTTTTATTAAAAGATAACGTAGCGATAGTGTCGGCTAGATGTGACTTCAAGTTAATTGCAGAAAGATATATGAAGTTAATCTACCAATCGCTTTATCGAAATCTATTATCGTGAGGTGCTTTGATTTACACAATAATTAGACACGTCTGAAGTTTCTACTTCGAAGTTACTTCTAAAATTAGTATTTTTTTATCTGATTATAGCAGCAAACGAGCATGCAGTCAACTTAATGGTAAGTGGACACTGCCGCTCATGGACAACTGTAATCAACAGAACATGAGTTTTATCTGAAGGCAATCACAGATGCGTTACTACTCCCGAGGACTATGATGGTCGCCTCATGTGAAAGTGTGCCGGCAACCACACCCTTCTATCGAAACGCAAAAAATGCTTCACGCTAGAAATAAGTAAGTGTGGCGGTGGTACTTCCCCGGTCGAACTACATTGGTTCTACCACCTCGCATGTTTAATACATGACTTACTAACGAACCTAAAGATATTTTCTCCCTTGAACTAAGCCACTTTCGTGCACTCTTCATTAGTAAAATTCCCAATTAGATGTTGTGTCGCAAGTATGTAGTTCTATTGCCTATTGTATAAGTATTAATTAAAACCACACCGGTTTTAAATTATAAAAAGATAAGTATATCTTACATAGATTTAGTGCTTGTTGTACACGCCTGTAAGTGGCATACATATTAGTGTTTAAGATTTAGATGTTTAAGAATTATTGGTGAATGTCGTATACGTTATGCTGTTGAGTAAGTCCAACTTTGTGAGGGAGGCCACTCGAAGAATCCAACTTGGCGGGGCCGAGTTCGGGTAATTACGTAGTATCTTCTCGTCCACAATTCCTCAGTGTCTGAAGTCGAAATTATTCGAGATTGTAACACCATTTCTCGAATAATTGCCAGTGATGACCTTTTTTTTTGTTTACGAGGGGGAAACTTTCAAAAAGTACCCGACGTCGTGTGAGCGACGCGGGTTATGTGGGATTCTTACCGCACTAAAACCCCCCCGGTGGCCGACCTCGACGCTGCGAAGAGGACTCCGGGAACTCCAATTGACCGCAGCCGGTGTCCTCAGCGTGTGCCCCATCGGGCTCTTCTCTGGTGGACTGCTCACCGCACCTTCTGGTTTTTACGGCAACATGCAACCACACATGCCGCCGTCTTTCCCGGGGTCACTTGACCGGACGGTTCGAGCTCCC
This sequence comes from Spicauda simplicius, assembly GCA_949699795.1. Classification (NCBI taxonomy): domain Eukaryota; kingdom Metazoa; phylum Arthropoda; class Insecta; order Lepidoptera; family Hesperiidae; genus Spicauda; species Spicauda simplicius. Next base: position 12,226,262 of record OX453081.1, on the reverse strand, counting down.
ACTCTTCCCGCCCGCAACCCCGGAAGCCTCTTTTAGTCGCCTCTTACGACAGGCAGAGAGTACCGTAGTCCTATTCTGGTCCCGGAACTACAGGGACAGCCAGTGATGACCTACGGCGCCGAAACGTAGTCCTTCACTGTAGGCCTCATTCGGAGGTTCAGTGTGACCCAGCGTGGTATGGAGAGGGTTAAGCTCGGAATTTCGCTACGAGACATGATTCGTAACGATGAAATCCGTAGACAAACAAAGCTTACCGACATAGCTCTCAAAATTAGCAAGCTGAAGTGGCAATGGGCCGGCCACATCGCTCGTAGGACCGATAACCGATGGGGAAGGATGGTCCTCGAGTCGCTCCCCCACCAGGTCGACCGATGACCTGAAGAGGACAGCGGGAAACACGTTGGGACAGCGTTGGATTAAGAAGGCACAGGACCGGTTGGAGTGGCGTCATTTCGGGGAAACCTATGTCCAGCAGTGGACCTCAAAAGGCTGATGGATGGATGAATGCTGTTGGTGTGTCTAAATAAATAAATAAAAAATAAATCCCTATTCAGAAAATCAAGAATTATTGAGCAAACTTCGTTTTGATAATAATTATAGTAGAGTAAGTCATTACTAACAATATTTTTAGAGAACGTCAATTACGCAAAACTAAACTTACACGTATTTTCACTTGACAAATAGCAATTGTTTCTTAAACTTAGACTTATGGTCTTATTTTCCAGTGCATTTCCATAAAAAATGCAAACATATTGCGTTTTTCTTCATTGCTCACCGTGTCAATGAAAGATTACAGTAGCATGCAGAGAATGCAGTGCACTGACCTTAGCTAGTGGCCATTTACCATAGAGATAATAATACCTAGACATAGTGTGGGGACTTCACCCATATTTAATATTTTACGTGTATATATTTTATTCCATAAATTACACTATAAACATACATACACAGACAAATTTTATGTATTATGTTATGTAATTATATGTATACTCTTCCAGACATACATACACATACATAACATACACATAAGGACAGCGACAAGTAAGTAGTTGCACCAAAAACGTAACGAGGTCATTCATCAGAAGATTTTACTCCTCACATTTTTCATACCGGGCTCTTATATATGCAAATCGATTTTTAAGGAGTAAACTCCAAAAAATATATGTCGGAAATGGCGGTATTGTGGCAACACTGGAACGCCAGCGCCATCTAGTGGCGTTCGATGAAGTTATGGTTGTACCAGTTTAATGGCCGACACCTCAGTCTATCGTTGACGGTCGGCCGAAGCAGACGACTCTAAAATCATCCCGCGTTCTTAGTGCTACGATTACTTGCCTACTTAATTTAGTTTGATTAATTCAGTGATTGTAACAAGTTTAATTCGGCAATATACTGTGTGTTAAAATCAAGTCTGCAATTTATTCTCGTGCTAACATTCCCTATCAGAGCCCACAGTAGGTTATCCTGATACGATGAGCGAAAAAGAACCACCCCCTCGTATATATTCTTATACTATTTTAAGTAACATGAGTAATCGGAATAATAATTTAAAAATTAACTTTACATTTGTACGATACATTGGAAATTTTATAATATTGTCAGGTTGTAAAAAAAGTTTCAAGTACTTTACCTGCATGGGTGTTATATACTGTTGAATACATGTATTATTTGTATGATGCATAGTATATATCATAGTATCAAAGTCGCGGGACAAACCCTGTGTAGTTAAATTTATTGTAATATTTAACATTAAATAAAATAAAATAAAATAAATAAAAATAGCCTTTATTTCTACTACAACTTAAACTTTACATGTTATAGCTTTTATTAACTATTAGCTATTAACTTGACTTATGTATAAATAAAGCACGTAATTTATAATTTGAAAATTTAAAGTATTTACAACAAAACAGTATAAATAGATAAAGTTGTTTAATATTTAACATTACTAGCTAACAAATGTACTTTTTCAGCATCACTACCTAGTAACAAAGTCGTTTCTCGCTGTCTCTCCCTATGTATGCTTAAATCTTAAAAACTAAGCTACGGATTTCAATAAGGATTTTTTTATAAGATAGAGTGATTCAAGAGTAAGGTTTTTATGTAGTATACATATATAATATAGTGAAGAAACACTAATAATTTTAGATTTTGGCATTTTGGCATTTAGGCAGAACGAAGTTCACCGGGTAAACTAGTATAATATAATTAGGCACAAATATTTCCTGCTCCTTCATCTTGATCTCTAGGTTATGTAGTCGGGGAGTAGAATACGGCTACGGTATCCCCTGCCTGTCGTAAGAGGCGACTAACAGGGCCTCTGGGGTTGCGGACGGCTAGAGTGGGAGCTCGAACCGTCCAACAAGCAACCCCGAGAAGGACGGCGGTATGTGTGGCTGCATCTCGCCGTAAGCACCGGATGATGAAGGGGGATGGTACACGTCCCCCAAGAGATGAGCCCGTGAGAGGCACTGCGCTAGGGGCCACCGGTTCGTTCCGTTGGAGTTTCCGAGTCCCCTACTACAAGTGCTGAGGAAGGCCACCGAGGAGGTTTTAGTGGGTAAAAATCCCACATAACCCTGAGTTTCTCCCAAGGATTCGGTGTACCATTTGAAGGTTTCCTCCCCGTAACAAAAAAAAAAGGTTATTGCCATATTCGAAGGTATTTCTATGCTTTGTCCATTCTATGGATGTAGCATTCGATTCGCAAACATTGTAAGTGCTTATAGCTTAATAATACATACAAACCAACAGTATTAACATCTCGTTATGTTGTTCGTTTTTATGGTTTTATACATGTTCTTACATAACTCGAATTCTATATCCATAGGCGACGGTGACTACTTTCCATCAGGTAGCCCGTCTGCCTTATTTTTAGGTTTATAACAAAAAAAGGTGGTAGAACCAGTGTAGTTCGAACGGGGAAGTACCACCGCCATACCTATTTCCAGCGTGAAGCATTTTTTGCGTTTCGACGGAAGAGTGTGGTTGCCGGCACACTTTCACATGAGGCAACCATCATAGTCCTCGGGAGTAGCAACGCATCTGTTATTGACTTCAGATGGAACCTATGTTCTGTATGTAGTTGATTACAAATGTCTATAAGTGACCACTCCCATGAGGTGGACTGTATGCTCGTTTGCTACTTCAGTCAGATAAAAAAAAAACTCCATATACGTTTGATAATAAAACCCTTTGTACTTTGGTATTGAAACGCCTCCGTTACACTAATTTCTACCTCATAACAACAGTGATAAGAACTGTATTCTGCTTTTAGGGTGGTGAGAGTGGTAGGGTAAAGCAACGCATTTGTGGCCAACCTCGGGTCAAAATGTAATCTTGATTACATATATCCATAGAATGGCAGTGACCACTTACCATCAGATGGATCGCATGTTCTTTTTATATTGCAAAAAAAACAATGACACTCATTCACCCCTCTAAATATCTGTATGCAAACAAATATATAATGGGTATTGATAGCCTAATGGTTGAAACTTGCCATCTCAATGGTGAGTTTCTTTTTTTTTTTAATTTGACTGAAGTAGCAAACGAGCATGCAGTCCACCTGATGGTAAGTGGTCACTGCCGCTCATGGACATCTGTAATCAACTTCAAACAGAACATGGGTTCCATCTGAAGTCAATCACAAATGCGTTGCTACGCCCGAGGACTATGATGATCGCCTCATGTGAAAGTGTGCTGGCAACCACACCCTTCTGTCGAAACGCAAGAAATGCTTTACGCTAGAAATAGGTGTGGCGGTGGTACTTCCCTGGTCGAACTACACTGGTTCTACCACCTTAAAAAAACCCAGTCCGAAGTTGAAACCCAGGCACGCACCACTGATTTATGTGCGTATTAGCAATTAATTATCGCTGCTTTTCGGTGAAGTAAACCATCGAAAGGAAACCTACACAACCGTGAGTTCTTCGTAAAAACAAGTTCTCGGAGATGTGTAAAGTCCACCAATTCGCACTTGGCCAGCGCGGTGGACTATGAAAAAAAAAAAAAACGCTTTCTACACTCATAGCCCCACAGTAGGATTTTCTCCTGTGTCGTGACACACACAAAGACGAATACACAAACACCCAGACCCAGAACAAGAATCTAAACTCATCATTCAGATACCTGTCTGACCGGGAATCGAACCCGGGACCCACTGCGTGTCAGACCGATATGGTAACCGCTGTGCCACGCGGGTCGTCATAGCCTAAAACTCTCTCATTCTGAGAAGATCCGTGCCCAGCCGTGGGACAATAATGGCACCCCAAACAAAAATAGAGTTGATGACCTTAATTCATCTATATGTCTAGTTTATCTTTTTAAATTATTTTAAAAGAACATCAACGCTTATCTGAGCTAATACGCCATTAAATCACGTGTAACGTACATTCGATCGGAAAGGCACCACCACGCCTATTTACATCAGAAGAACTTCTTTCGATCGAATGGTGTGGTAGCCACATCTTTATATGAAGCGACTATCTTAGTCCTCGGGAGTAGCAACATATCTGTGATTGTCTTCAGGTACAACCCATGTTCTGGTCTAGTATAGAAGATCTAAATAGTCATGTACCGAATAAGGTCTGACTAGAAGGTGAAGTAAGTGAACTTGGATGATACCACACCACATTTTTTTGCGTGAAGTTCTTGCGTTTCGGTGGTGTAGATGCCAATGGTGTACATACCAGGCATGACAATGTATCTTCGATCAGTCACAGGTGTCCCCTATTAAAGTTATTAAGTATTAGTATTAGTTTATATAGTTTATATTAAGTATTAGTAGTTATTAAGTAGTTAAAGATCATCAGCATCTTACAGTGACATTGACTAGGTAGACTGAATTTTCTTTTTTAACCCAATACAGCAATACCTCGACTTACGCTACCTCGACTTATGCGAACTCGGAGTTACGCGGTTTCAAATAACGATTGCATAGTCTTACTTATTTACGTATTCCTTATACCCCAACTTACGCGAATTCGACTTACGCGGATATCAGTCAGCCCCACCTATCGCGTAAATTCGGGGTATTACTGTATTTTAAAAGATGGCTTGCATATTCAAGTACTGCAACCACGCAATAAAAGGATATTAGGTGTTCCCAAGCCCAGCAATGGGACGTGGGACTAGCTTTCAAGGCGTAAGATCTTGTCACGTGTGACATCACGCAAGCGCACTTCTCACGGCATCACAATGGTGCTGAAAAACACACTCCCACATAACTCGACTTTCACCGATACGGATCAATTAGGTCGTTTATATAACGGTTTCTTACCCAATTCGGTATGTAAGCTTATTACCTTTGATGGAAGCAAGTGGCATATGTATGACTATGAAATACCGCTAAGGTTCATACCTGTGGTTCAATTAGGGCAACATTGCCTATTTTTTTTTATTCGACTGAAGTAGCAGACGAGCAGTCCACCTGATGGTAAGTGGTCACTGCCGCCCATGGACATCTGTAATCAACTTCATACAGAACATGGATTCCATCTGAAGTCAGATGCGTTGCTACTCCCGAGGACTATGATGGTCGCCTCAGGTAAAAGTGTGATTATTATTGTCTTACATAAAAACAGCATACAACATAAAACAGCTACAGATGGTAGAACCAGTGTAGTTTGGGGAAGTACCACCGCCACACCTGTTTCCAGCGTGAAGGATTGCGTTACGAAGAGTGTGGCTGCCGGCACACTTTTATATGAGGCGACCATATAAGTCCTCGGGAGTAACAACGCATCTGTGATTGACTTCAGATAGAATGTTCATTTCTATTTGAAGTTGGTTACAGATGTCTATGGACGGCAGTGACCACTTACCTTCAGGTGAATCAGATAAAAAAGGCTACCACCCCTACCAAGTTGAGCTTCTTCTAGCTTGCCTCCCTTGCCGGCCTCTGTAATTCCCGAAAAGTACAATCTGGACGTTTTTAAAGCAAGAGTGAATCGACTCCTTCTAGACAAGCGTGCCACATCTTAGGTCTCACTTACCATCAGATGAGGTCGAGGCCAAACGCATGTCTATTTAAATGTAAAAAAGGTATTTCACGAAAGTGCTATAATACAGATTGTCGAATTGTATTAATTACTTCAAATCAATAGCTTGAAGGTTCGGGAGATGGCAGCGCCAGACCTATTATTGCCTATTGACAGCAGTGTTTTGCGCTGATGTAGCAACCGGGAGCTGCTATGCTCACCGTGCCCTCTAAAGCATAGAAGTGCCTACCTTCAAATAGTACCCGAAGCTGTGGGAGCAACGCTGGGTTATGTGGGAATTTTACCTTACTAAAATCCCCCCGGTGGCCGTCCTTTGCGCTGCGTGGAGGACTGCGGAATCTCCCACGGAACGCAACCGGAGCCCTCCGAGCACGATGTCACTTTCGAGCCCTTCCCCGGTGAGCATTTGCGCTCACCGTGTATCCTAGTGTTTGTGAAAAAATAATTTAAATACATGTTGGTTTAGAGCAAACACAGTACTTAGTACATAGTCCCGAAGTCGGCGCTCACCATATTTTGCTGGATCATGACGAAACTACATGTATCTTATATGAGCGCCGACTTCGCGACTATGTATTAAGTACTGTGTTTGCTCTAAACCAACATGTATTTAAATATTTTTTTACTTTTATGTGGCATGGAAGTCGGTTGTATTTTTTGTTTAAAAATTTTTTTCACGCTTTTCAGTCACGATAAAATCAGTTATGGCTGTTGCTAGTCGTCCGCTACCGCGCCCCCTCCCTTAGATTCTGAATTGGAAAAATCTGTTTGAACGTAACCTAACCGAATAAAACAACTTTTTCTGAGTAAACATTTATTTAAAGAATAGACCTATAATTATCAATATTTAAAGTAGAAAAAATAATATAAACCTTATAACTAAGAGTATAATTCAACTGATACTGATAAAAATAATTTTGACTATCCTTAGTTGGAAAACCAATACCATCAAAACCAATTTAAGTTCGGGCAGCATGGTCGTTATTCACTACATCAGGTGTACCCATAGCTTTACACAATTTATTAATCTCAGTAATATGATTTAACTCACCAGTTTCAATACGTTTTTTATTACGAGGATAATAAGTATGTTTAATATACAGACCATTTTTATTACGAATTTACCGTTTAGCGGACGATTAATTTATTTTATTCATCCGATTACCGGACGACTAGACACTTCGATCAGTTATACGAGACCGTGTAATACATAGTATCCATAAGAATGCATAGTGCATACATAAATGGAAACGGTAATTTAAAATCAACCTTAAATGACAAGTCAAACAAAAGCCTAAGCGATATCTTACATTACTGTCACAGTGCATGTGAACTGAGCGCAACCGCGAGCAGGGCGCGGTTGGCAGTACTCCTGCATCGTCCAGGTAATTTTATTCAAAATGGAATTTGTGATCATAATTATGTCCTTTCCGGAACTCATTGTTTGTATTGCGAACAATAATTACCAAACACACATAGTTTAGGCAGGCTGTATACCTATATTATGAGGGTTAAAGAGGTGAAGGTAACTTTATTAATCGTTGCCTCTGTTTATGTAACTCCCAATATATTCATAAGGGCCATATTACTATCACCTGTGGGTTAGATAGGCAGTACCACTGAATAAAAGCCCAATTAAAGATAACGGTTTTCATAAGTCATCTCTTCTTAGCATTTCTACAATAAATCCTTAAGCACTAAATAGCCAACTTCTATGGCTTGGGCTTACAGTACCCTGCATCATAAGGGTCGAGGAGTTAAAGGTCAATTTTCTTATCATACGTCTTTGCTTTGTTAATATATTACATTTCCATAAGTATCAAATGGCCAACGCCTATGCTTTAAGCCTGAAGTACCCGTGCATCATCAAGGCTGAAGAGTTGAAGGTCAAAACTATCATGTTATATCTTTGCCTTTTTTTTTTTTTTTTGTTTTCGAGGGGGAAACCTTCAAAAGGTACCCGACGCCGTGGGAGCGACGAAGGGTTATGTGGGATTTTTACCGCACTAAAACCCCCCCGGTGGCCATCCTCGGCGCTAAAAAGAGGACTCCGGGATCTCCAACAAACACCACCGGAATCCTCTAAGCGTGTTGCCCCATCGGGCTCCTCCCAGATGGGCGGCTGGGCCCACCGCTCCGTCTAGTCTATACGACGATATGCGACCACACATACCGCCGTCCTTCCCGGGATCGCCTGGCTGGACGGTTCAAGCTCCCACTCTAGCCGCCCGCAACCCCGGAAGCCCCTTTTAGTCGCCTCTTACGACAGGCAGAGAATACCGTAGCCCTATTCTGATCCCGGAACTACAGGGACGAATTATATCTTTGCCTAGTAATCTCATTACATATACGTAAGCACCATATGGCCAACGCCTATGGTTTAGGCTTGAAGGACCCCAGCATTATCAGGGTTGAGGAGTTGAAGGTCAAATTTTTCATGTCATATCTTTTCTTAGTAATCTCATTACATACACGTAAGTAACAGATGGCCAACTTCTATGGCTTGGGCTTGCAGTACCCTGCATCATGAGGGTTGAGGAGTTGAAGGTCGATTTTAATATTATACGTCTTTACTTTGTAAATATATTACTTACCCATAAGAATCAAATGGCCAATACCTATGGTTTAAGCTTGAAGTACCCCTGCCTGCATCATCAGAGTTGAGGAGTTGAAGGTAAACTTTTTCTTTTTTTATCTTTGCATAGTAATCTTATCAGATATACCTAAACACCATGTGGCCAACGCCTATAGTTTAAACTTGAAGCACCCCATCACCATCAGAGTTGATGAGTTGAAGGTCCAATTTTCCACTGTATACAACCATTAGTCTAATGTTCTACCTTTAATCTGTATAACCTCATTTTAAATGCGTAAGCATGAAATAGCTAAGTTTTATGGCTTAGGCATTCAATACCCCTGCATCATCAGGATCGAGGAGTTGAAGGTCCAATTTTTCGTCGTATACCTTTGCTTAGCAATGTTATTATTTACCCGTAAGCACCAAATTACCATCACCTACGGCTTGGGCTTATAGCACCCTGCATCATCAGAGTTGAGGAGTTGAAGGTCAATTTTTTTATAATATGTCTTTGCTTAGTATTGTTATTACATACCCATAAGCACCAAATGGTCAACCCCTATGGTTTAGGCTTGAGGCAACCCCTGCATCAACAGGAGTTGAAGGTCAAATTTTTCATCACATGTCTCTGCTTAGTAGTCTTATTACATATATGTAAACACCAAATAATAATAGCTAATGTTATAGTTTAGGATAGCTGTAACCCTGCATCATCAGGATCGAAGAGTTGAAGGTCAAATTTTTCGTCAACCTATATAATCGTAGATATATAATACATATTCCAAGTTTCATAAGAATCGAATCGGCAGAAGCCGAGTTATCTCAAATTATCTAAAAAACTTGAGGAGAGGTGGTGGTTTCCACCCCATAACTCAAAGAGTTAATCATCACAGTATACCCATGTCCAAGGGAAAAAGTTGCGTGACGAAATTTCCTATCAAATGGAAGAAAGAAAATGGAAATCGGTTTAGAAACACCCAAGTTATTCAAGATTTTAAGAAACCGACATTTTCCAATTTTCCGGGAAAACCGCCAAAAGGTTTTCATTTTCCTCAATATGGGACTGCCTGTGAAACTAGCCGCATACAATGTCGTATGAATCGTGTCGGTGCGTCGACGATTTCTAGCCATTTCGCCCGAACATACATAAAAAAAAAAAAAAAATATATATACGTGACGAACAGATAACCTCTTTCCTTTGGGAAGTCGGTTAAAAAATAAAGACTTTTAGTAACCTTTGTTAGAGTAAATTGATTTTTAAAAAACAAAAAACTTAATGTAAATTTCCTGACAATCCTTTAAATTAAACTCGATAGAGTTTGTATAATATGATTTCATACAAACGAACCAAAAAGTTCAAATTTAAAGAAATTTCAATTATTACACGCTTAAGACGCTTCCTACACCCTTAGCCTCACACTAGGATTTTCTTCTGTGTCGTGGGTGCCATGTATACACACAAAGTCGAATACACAAACACCCAGACCCAGAACAAGAGTCTAAACTTATCATTGAGATACATGTCTGGCCGGGAATCGAACCCAGGACCCATTGCGCGTCAGACCGGTACGGTAACCGCACTACCACGAGGCTCGTCATTATCATACTAATATTATAAAGGCGAAGGTTTGTGAGTGTCTATGTTTGTTACTTCTTCACGTGTAAACGGCTGGAGCGATTTTCATAAAATTTGGTAGGTAATTCCCTACCAAATTTTATGAAAATCGCTCCAGCCGTAACTAACACTCTGGATTAACATATAGGCTACTTTTTACTGTGGAAAAATATCTTATTCCCACGGGACAATCGATACATCGATTTATTTAACGCGGGCGAAGCTGCGGGGTTTAACTAGTTATTAATATGTTTCCTAAGTTCTCTAAGCGATCTTTATTGAAAATATATCCGATTGTATACGCGAAATTTTTATTTCTATTTTATGTGGCAACTACTCACGCATGCGTGAACCATTATCCATTATAAACCACGCTTGACTTTATACTTCGTAGATAATTTACGATATACTCAAGTTGCTACTCCTTGCACGTTTTTAACTATAAATTTATAATATTAAGGTAGAACATGTAACAATTTTAGGCAGAACCAGCGTAGTTAGAACGGAAAGGTAGCGCCGCCACATCTTTTACTGAAGCAGCTCTTGCGTTTTGGTGGTAGGGTTTGCAACGCCTTGCACGTTTCTAAGCATTTATAATGTTAAGAACATATAACAATTTTAGGTAGAACCAGGGTAGTTCGAACGGGAAGATAGCGCCGCGACATCTATTATTGAAGCAGCGCTTGCTTTCCGGTGGTAGCGTGCGGTTGACGGCACATTTTTATATGAGGATCATCTACTTAGAAATAGCAACCAATTTGTGATGGATTTTTCATAAAATTATGTGCGTATTAGAAATTAATTATCACTGCTCGATTAAGGAAAATATCGTAAGGAAACCTACACACCCGACAGTTTTTTAAAAAGTCCTCGGTGGTGTGTGAAGTCCACCAATTTGCACTTGGCCAGTGCGGTGGACTATGGCATAAACTTTATTATTCTGGGAGAAGACCCGTGCCCAGCAGTGGGACAATAATGGGTTGACGACGTATGAAGTTGCTCACATCCATCCGTGACATCCATGGGCGGCAGTGACCACTTACCATTCGCTGGAGTACATGCTCGTTTGCTAGCTCAATTGGGTAAAAAACATATATTAATACGTGAAGCAAAAACTTGTGACAAAAAAGAGTGCAGAATGTTAATATTTTCTTCAAATAATAAGTATAACATACATAAAATCAACTAAAAACAGGTTACACACACAAATGCACGGTGCATTTGACACAAACACATAAATAATAAACGAAATAGAGCATTCAATGTCTTACTATGAAAACACATAACGTCAGAAATGTCAGTGCCTTTGTGAAAATACCCGCTATTATTTTTAAATGCGGCTTAGCTAATTAAACCTCTTTTTAGATTTAACGGGTGATTCTAATCAATCAATTAAATCTGTACAATTTATTAATTGACAAATATTCGTGCTACTTTGGACAATATGAAGTTTAGTTTTTTAAGTTATGGTCGAATTTCGACCGTTGCGAAGGGTGACTACTAAAATGAAATGTCTTTATTTCAACCTACTGAGGTACTAACAAATTATTATTATTATATCTTTATACTTTACTGCCGGATCGGTAACATACTTAACAACTACTTTCTGAGAAGGCATCAATATAACGAAGAAGTGTGGATCTTCTTAGTCTTAAAAACTCTGGGTTTATCTGATTTCTTAATAACCACTTTAATTATTAGTATATACGATATTTGTTATTTTTCATACCATTTTGTTTTATACTTGTAGATAAAAAACTAGTTCCAGTATGTCTAACATTTGAATAAACAAGAGGTTTTTTGGGAAGACGCTACACTTTGACATTTAATAAAATTGTATAAAAATATATCATTGCTCAGTCCCAAACTTTTTTATCATCGTATGTGCTGTAGATTGGTATATACAGCTTTTATTACGACTCATATGGAAAATATAAAAAATATTAAATATACTCATATGTCCGGCAACCACACTCTTCTACGAAACGCACGAACTGTAACGCTAAAAAAATAGACGTGGCGGTGGTACATCCCCATATAAACTATATTACCTTTTTTGTGTCGAGAGGGAAACCTTCAAAAGGTACCCGACGCCGTGGGAGCAACGCCGGGTTATGTGGGATTTTTACCTCATTAAAACCCCCAAAAAAGAGAACTCCAGGAACTCCAATGGAACACAACCAGAGTCCTTCGAGCGCGATGCCCCTTTCGGGCTCTTCCCCAGTGAGCATTTGAGGTCAGCGTATCTCCTGGTGTTTGCGGCATGCGAATATACATGCCATCGTCCTACTCGGGGTCGCTTGTCTGGATGGTTCGACCTCTCACTCTAGTCGCCCGCGACCCTGGAAGCTCCTTTTAGTCGCCTCTTAGGACAGGCAGGAGATACCGTAGTCCTATTCTGGTCCCGGAACTACAGGGATTAAACTATATAACCTACTGACCATTTCATCTTTCGTACCACCATATTTGATAGAATTTACTTTTATAAAGATGTTAAGCATTAAACTTTATTTTATGAGATTATATTGTACCATACATACAAATACCTACAGTTTCTGCCATCAAGAATCACGTTAAGAAATTATTCCTCTCAGAGTCTGTGCATAAATATTAAGTCTGTCATTAGCCCTATAGGTATGTCCGTCCCTCTCTACAGGACAACAATAAACAAAGACAAAAAGCTTAACTCAATCCTTTCTTAACTCGCCACCGGTATAAGTTGAGCTGCGAAGATTTGCACAGTTTTCCTGCGGTTCATTGATTTTCTCGTGGATGGGGGAGGGGTGGAAGGTTTTATTAAAGTGGGGGGAGTAGTGCCGTCTCGCTCTAGCTTGGAACGTATGTGATAAAATGATCGTTTGGTGAGGAGACCCTTTTTGCGCATAGTCTGCGAGGCTAGGCGGCATATTTCTGCTGGACATGGAGATACGTTGAGTTGGATCGATGTGTTAAAATTAATAATTGTCAGTTGTTACAATCAAAATCCCATACATAAAAACTCATTAAAAATTGTACATTATAATTATAATACAAAATAACATTTTTATTTAGTTCATAATGCTAAAATTGTTCTATCCTTTTCATTAAAATATTGATTTACTCGATAAACAAAGTAGGAATTAAGTTGTAAATTTGCAAATCAAAACAATATCAATTTAAAAATTAGGTGAGTTTTTTGGTCAAATAAAGTGTTTCCAATTTTCGTCTTTAAATATAAATCATACGTTATAAACCCGTTAATAAATAAGGTTTAAAGGATAAGTTTTTTTATCATAAAATAGGTAATATACAATACGAAACGAAATGTAAAAAAAGTGTTGTTATTACGACATTTATAATAGAATTCATCAAAAATATATAAACAGAAATATCGTTTATTTTGAGTGACTCCTATGAACATATCGAGAATTCTTAATCATATTTTCTTTCCTAAATAAAGTAAATACTCAATCGTTTGGAGTAGGTACGACATCAAAACTAAACTTGTTATATACTTCTCTGGGGAAACTTTAATTTTACGGGTTTTGGTTTTGGTAATATTACGCATCATTTATAACATAGGAAGGCATTATTATGTTTATCATATTGAATTTGCACGAATTACGCATTGTCATTCAACAAAAAGTATAAGAAAATTTAAACTCAAATGCAAAATTTACTCACGTACCTACTCATTTACAAATGAAGCGAAACAAAACCTGATAAAATTGTGTGTGTGTGTGTGTTTTATCTTGGGTCCTGTATTATTTAAACTCATACTTATCAGCTCACTTCATAATTGTATCTTTTTCTATATCATTCGTTATAGGTAACCTAAAAATTTCTAAAAGAATTTTATTTCTAACCGACTCCACGCCCAACTCTGTCCGTCGCAGATGACGGGCGGCAGCGCGCGGTCAGTTTTTGTCCAACCAAACTGGACGTCCCAAGTTCAAATCTGAAAATTGGAACCCCAAGCCCGATTTGAAATTTTAAGTTTAGCATAAAATTGTGCTCCGAAGAATCCAAAGCCGTTTGATTGTTTGTTAATTTAATTATTGAATTGTTGGAATATTTTCGAAAAAACTTTACGTGCTACATTTTTGCATAATTTCATGTTTTATCTATGAGATTAATTTATATTTAGCGACAATTTGAGGTGGAACTTCGATTTGAGTACACTTTATCTAGGATACCTATAAATGGTAGCTCTTATTAGCAAAAAATAATTTGCATACTTTTTTGATAATATCAACGCAAAATAATATAAATAACTTACCTGTACTGATTTTTTTGTTTGGAAAAGCTATTAAATTTAGGTACAGCAGGCAGAACCAATATAACTCGAGTGGGTAGATGCCACCACCACTTGCGTTCTTGCGTTTTCGGGGAAGAGTGTAGTTCTCGACTTACACATGAGGCGACGATCATAATTCCCACATAGCAACACTTCAAAATCTCGTCTCAATATGAAATTACAGACATCCATGGACGGCATTAACCACTTTATAGGTGGTAGAACCAGCGTAGTTCGACCGGGGAAGTACACCGCCACACCTATTTCTAGCGTGAAGCAGTTTTTGCGTTTCGATGGAAGGGTGTGGTTGCCGGCACACTTTTATATGTCATAGTCCTCGGGAGTAGCAACGCATCTGTGATTCACTTCAGATAGAACCCCATGTTCTGTTTGAAGTTGCTTACAGATGTCGCAGGGCGGCAGTGACCACTTACCATCAGGTGGACTGCATGCTCATTTGCTACTTCAATCTTTAAAAAAAAAGATATATTATGACCTGATTAACATATGGGATATTTTATAAGCAGGCGGAGTTGCAGGAACAGACTAGTTAGGTTATAATTTCGTAACCTAACTAGTCGTCCAATTCCAAACCTAAAAATTCGTTCACCAATTCGCACTTGGCCAGCGCGGTGGACTATGGCCGAAAACTCTCTCATTCCGAGAGAAGACCCGTGCCCAGCAGTGGGCCAATAATGGGTTGATGCGAACCTAACTAGACTGTTCCTGTTTTGTCCTGTTCCTAAACTTAAAAATACTATAAATTATTAAACTATAAATTATTTATTTTAAAAGTTAGGACCAGCTTGGTAGAATTTATTTAATTGTAGATCGATCGAAAGGTACAGGCGTATTTATTCTTAAAGAATATTTAGGCATGGAGATTTCCTCGCCATGTTTTTATTACACTTTTATAGCAAGTGATAATTAAATCTTTAAATAAAATTTTATTTAATCTTATTGGAAACATGGTGAAAAACAACATAGTGTGGAAATCTAGGCACAAAATCTAAATCCTGTGAATTCGCTAAAAATTCTTAGAGAAGGGCGAAATTTACCTGTTCGCACTTTACCAGCACGGTATACCTTAATTAAAACAGTAATTATGAGAGGAAACCCTTGTCCGGTACTCAAATAGTAATGAGTTGAAGCCGATAGGTACGTACAGTCACGAGCAATAAGATGTGACTATGGAAATTATGTGATTTGACGTTCATCTACATAATTTTGACGCTACTGCATTATGCTGCCTTTCAATGTCAGATATTTTTGCTGCGTTCGTGTAGTCAGGTATTATTCAACTCCTTCTTTGGTCAGATACTTTTGCCAATCTTCCATAGTCACATCTTATTGCTCGTGACTGTACGTTCATTTTCCTACGTGCATTACAACTAAAACTTCCCTCAACTTTACCGAAGCTAAGTTCGATGTAACGAGTCAAACTTGTAATCAAATTACGTAGGATTCGGAACACGTTTTTTTACAAATGTGTAGCTGCTTGTAAGGAGGACTATGATGATCGCCTCATAAATAAGTGAGCCGGCAAGCGGCCATGCAAGAGCTGCTTCACGCTAAAATTTGGTGTGGCGATGGTACCTTCCTGGTCAAAGTACAAGTATACTTTGACCGGGGAGGTATCACCGCCACTCATCACACACCGCCTTTTACTTCCTTGAAAAGTGTGGAAAGGACCATTTATAAAACTTATTTTGGTATTCAATTGACGAAAGGTACTTCCACCTTCCTGATACCAGAATAGAGCTAATACATACTGCTACTGCTAGGGCACAATTGTTTTTTTAATGTATATTTAACCTTTTTTTTGTTTTAGAAGGGGAAACCTTCAAAAGGTAAGCCCCCGTCATAACGCTCCGGGAATACCTTAGGAGGAAGTATATCCTACAGCTTGCACGTCCGTGGCAAAAACAAGAGTGCTTTGGGGACCTGCCACAAGTCGATGTACGGATGAAACTTTATCCTTCGGCGAGGGGTGTGGCAGAGAAAAGATGACGTGCCAAGTCAAAGAGTTATTCGGAACGTTCATCATTGTAAAGCCGGTAGACCACGCAGAGAGAGCTTACGTCCCTCAGTAGACCAAGGGTTCTAACCAATTTTTTGCTGGCGTTACAAAGAACCACCTTTATTATTTACAGAATTTTGTATTTTACATTGATTTCAAGTGATTTCAGCAATAATATGAGGAATTTGTTTTTACTTTTGTATCTTTTGTGGTATGCAAGATAGCAAACAAAACCACGTAGAATTTTTGGGAGAATTTCGAGTCAAAAAATCGTATCAAATTGCGATCCTACGATGCCCTATTCACCTCATGTAGACCCTGATACTTGCAAAGAAATAGGAAATGAAGTATTAATAAAAAACTATAAAAAAATCTTTAGATTTCTTCTCTCTAACTGTTCATGTTATCTATTAACTAATTTACTCATCTCAATAATTGATTTATAGCTATCTTCTCTTCCCATAGATGACGTATGAAGCAACTGAGGCACAAAATCCAGCAGTAACACCCACACCCACTGCGGCCACCAACCCATGCCAGGCGCAGAGACGCAACCCCCAGAAGTGGGGCAACCCCCCTCAAGTGAGGTCTACGTGTCAGACGATTTTAATACTGATGGACGGATCTTAATTTTTAAATGACTTCTTTGTATGTGTAATACCTACGACGTATATAGGCAAGGTCTACAAAAGTATTATTCCTGTAGGTATGTTAGACAATATTTGGCGGACCTAGGTAGTCCTAGATCTTGTCCTTGTAGTTCCGAGACTAGAATAGTTCTACAGTATCCCCTGCCTGTCGTAAGAGGCGACTAAAAGGGGTTTTTAGGATGGAGATCCCGGAGTCCTCCACGTAGCGCTGAGGACAGCCACTGGGCGGATTTTAGTAAGGTAAAAATCCCACATAACCCGGCGTTGATCCCACGGCGGCAGGTACCTTACGCAGGTTTCCCCTCGTATAAAAGTGTGGCGGCAACCACACCCTTCCATCTCGCACAAGAAATGCTTCACGATAGAAATAGGTGTGGCGGTGGTACTTCCCGGTCGAACTGCACTGGTTCTACAAACTATTTTCATCTTCAGGCCTCTCAATCATGGGTCCGTTGTTCGAATCGCACAAAGGATTTTTAAAAATTATGTGCGTGTTAGAAATTAATTATTGCTTTTCGAAAAAAACTGACGTCCTAAAGTTCTTAAAAAAAGTTTTGAAAAGTGTGTGAAGTCTACTAATTCGCATTTGGTCAGTGGAGTGGATTATCTATTATTATTATTATCTTATTTTAAGTTATTATAATTATCGTTATTTATATTATTATTATTTTGAAATTAATGACTATTATTATTAAATATAGTTAGCAAGTATTGACTTAATTATTTTTATTAATATGACTTGATTTGTTATAAAGTGTAATTGGTATATAACCGTTCTTTGTAACATCACACATCACAAACTCAAATATATTTTTTTATTTTTTTTTTTTATCTGGTTGTATACTATAACAGATGACCATGGCCGGCAGAGACCACTTACCATCAGGTGGACTGCATCGTTTGCTACTTCAGTCAGATAAAAAACCCTATCTGGAGTTCACGTGTGGCAGTGACCACTTACCATCAGGTGAACTGCTCGTTTGCTTTCTATAGAAGAATAAAATTTTAATGCTTATTTTATGAATCATTTATAACCTTTACGATAACGGATCTATGAAAACCTATATCGATCATAGTGTTGTTGTTGGACTCCACTACCGGAACCTGCACGCTTCAGTGGCTCTACGTGAGAATTATTCAGATGCTTTTATTTATGCTTTGCTTATAAATATATAATTATTCTGACGTGTGTGGTTTTAAAATTATTTATGTGACATTGACTTTTATTTTACTTGCTCACTTTTTTATTATAATTATATAATTGTTCTAACGTGTGTGGTTTTAAAAATATATATGTGACATTGACTTTTATTTTACTTGCTCACTTTTCCATTATAAATATATAATTGTTCTAACGTGTGTGGTTTTAAAAAATATTTATGTGACATTGACTTTTATTTTACTTGCTCACTTTTTCATTCATCCATCCATCCATCAGCCTTTTGATGTCCACTGCTGAACATGGGCCTCTCCTAAATGGCGCCACTCCAACCGGTCCCGTGCCCCCTGAATCCAACGGTTTCCCGCTGTTTTCTTCAGGTCATCGGTCCACCTGGTAGGGGGGCGACCTGTTTTCCTTTTGCCTAAACGTGGTCGCCACTCGAGGACCTTTCTTCCCCATCGGTTATCGGTCCTACGAGCGATTTGGCCGGTCCACTGCCACTTCAGCCTGCTATTTTGAGAGCTATGTCGGTAAGCTTCGTTCGTCTACGGATTTCATCGTTGCGAATCATGTCTCGTAGCGAAATTCCGAGCATAGCCCTCTCCATAGCACGCTGAGCGACCCTGAGCCTTCGAATGAGGCCTACAGTGAAAGACCAAGTTTCGGTGCCATAGATCATTGGTCAGTGGTTACAGGCAACACACATTTTCATTATAAATATATAATTATTCTAACGTGTTGTGGTTTTAAAAATTATTTATGTGACATTGATTATTATTTTATTTGTTTTGTTTCGTTAATACTAAATCTATAATCGCTTGCTAACTCTATTATTCATATACATTAAAAATATTATTACCATGTACATTTTGTGCGTTTTCTTTATAACACCTAAGTGTAAAGTAAAGTAGCTTTGCTGGTGGTAAAACCAGTATAGTTTCACCGGGGAAGTACCACCACCACACCTATTTCTAGGGTGAAATGGTGTGGTTGCCGACACACTTGTATATGAGGCTACCATCATAGTCCCCGGGAGTAGTAACTCATCTGTGATTGATTTCAAATGGAACTCATGTTCTATTTGAAGTTGCTTACAGATGTCAATGGGCAGCAGTGACCACTGTCCATTTACTATCAGGTGCTTCATCTGTTAGTAAATGGACATTGTCGCTTATGGACATCTGTATACAACTTTATATAGAAATGCAGCAGGGGTCTTATCTATGCTATCTACTATGCTATATACTATGCATATGCTTATTCTTATATAATTGCCGGTCATCGCACTGTTCCATCAAAAAGCACGAACTACTTTAGTCAGAAATAAGTGTGGCGGTTGTACTTTCCCAGTCGAATAATTCTTATATTTACTTGCCAATCTCGTCAACCCATTATTGTCCCATGGCTAGGCACGGGTCTTCTCTCAGAATGAGTGAGTTTAGGCCATAGTCCACCGCGCTGGCCAAGTGCGAATTGGTGGACTTCACACACCTTCGAGATATTGTTTTTTTTAAAGAACTCTCTACTGCTTTGATCTATTTTGTAATCTGGATTCTTGTAACAACCTTTAATGTAAAAAATTAATATTTTCTACAAACCTTATCAAATGTAAAGAATTTCTACAACAAAAAACAGTTCAGAAACTTTAGTTATACTTATCAATAAAACTATTGTATCATATCGAAAGGCACTTCTGAAGCACTTTGCTAATTTCATTTGGCAAAACATTATTATGTATATAATAAAGTCTTTAGGCCTGCGTTTCTCTGTGAAAATTAAAGTTTTATTTACAATATATTTATACAATATTAAACCAAAACAAAATTACACAATCTATTAAATTAAGTATACACTCACCTGTGAAAATTAAAGAAACAACATTTAAAGCCCTTATTTCAAGTCTTAATTTAGAATAATAAATTATAATTTTATTACAACAAGATAACAATACTTTATGTCAACTATAAATCTAAGTGGCCTGATATCTACAACTTATGTACATATTTAACATAATAGAAAAGTATTTTTCTTTATATGTATATTTACAAACACGAAATGGTTCAGCGTGTTTGTTTGTATAATTGGGGTTACCCATAGCACTTAAAGTGGAGACAGATAATATTTCTAAATTCAAATTAAAACAGTTGCTATTACAATATTTTTTAATTAAATTAATGAATGTCTTACTTTTAAGTTTAATTAGTTTTAATAATATTGGCATAAAATAATTATTAGTAAAATGAATTGTAAATACCTATATTCTTATAAGTGGTCTCGTAAATGTTGACATTATATTCAAATTCAATTTATTATATTTTTAAGTTATTGACATTTTATACAAACGTGGAAGAGTGAAGTCAGGATAGTCGAGGTCTTCATGGTCTTCATTATTGAAGATTACAAGTAAAACACAGGAATAAACTTCTTCGATTTTTTCACAATTGAGGAGGTCCGATCGCTTCGACGGTTAAACAAGAATCTTTTTTTACCGGCAGGCACTCGCCTTTTTATAACAATGTTTGTAGTGTTGCCCAAATTCAGTCTTGGTCTTGCAGTCTTGGTCTTGTTCTTGCGTTTTTGCAAGACCAAGACCAAGAACAAGACCGCGTATTTTTAGCAAGACCAAGACCAAGACTGACCGTGCAAGACTTGAGCAAGAACAAGACATAGCCTGCAAGACTCTTGCGTCTTGCAGCTAGGACTTAGCGCTATTTCACTGAGTAGTTAGGTGTAACAGTTCGGTGTATAGGTAGGTACGCTTAGGAATTCTATGAGACGCAAAAAACTGTATCAAAGAATATGAAAAACTGGACCTATGCGCATTACGACTAATACCATAAACATAGCGAATAAAATAAAAACTTTTTAACAAAAAATATCTACCGACTTCCATGTCACAAAAAAGTAAAAAATAATTTAAATATATTTTGGTCTAGAACATACTCAGTACTTAGTACATAGTCCTGAAGTCGGTGCTCGACATATTTCGCTGGACGACGGTAACTACGTCCTATATGAGCACCGACTTCAGAACTATGTACTAAGTACTGAGTATGTTCTAGACCAAAATATATTTAAATTATTTTTTACTTTTTTGTGACATGGAAGTCGGTAGATATTTTTTGTTAAAAAGTTTTTATTTTACACTTTTTAGTGACTATATTTTTATGTTTGTATTTAAATAAAGCCTCTAAGTTTGCTTTGTGCATCTACATATTCACAAAAATTAAACATAAAACACTTTTACAATTCATACAAACAGGGCGCCCCCTCTGGAAGTACCCCTCCATCATCAGGGTTGAGGAGTTGAAGGTCAAATTTTTCATCTTATATTGTTGCTTAGTAATCTTATAACATATACGTTAGTACCAGGTGGCTAACTTCTATGGCTCAGGCTTGCAGTACCCTGCATCATCAGGGTTTAGGAGTTGAAGGTCAAAATTTTAATTTTGTGCCTCTGTTTGGTATTATTTTTACATACCCGTAAGCACCAAATTGCCAACTCCTATGGTTTAGAATTGAAGTACCCCTTCATCATCAGGGTCGAAGAGTTGAAGGTCAAAATTTTAATTTTGTGCCTCTGCTTAGTATTACTTTTACATAACCGTAAGCACCAAATTGCCAACTCCTATGGTTTAGGATTGAAGTACCCCTTCATCATCAGGGTTGAGGAGTTGAAGGTCAAATTTTTGATTTTATATTTTTGCTTAGTATTTTCTTTACATAACCGTAAGCACCAAATTGCCAACTTCTATGGTTTAGGATTGAAGTACCCCTCCATCATCAGGGTTGAGGAGTTGAAGGTCAAATTTTTCATCTTATGTTTTTGCTCAGTAATCTTATAACATATACGTAAGCACCAAATGGCTTATTCCTATGGTTTTGGCTTTAAGTACCCCTGCATCATCAGGGTTGAGGAGTTGAAGGTCAAATTTTTGTCCCATGAATTTGCTTAACAATTTCATTATATATTCGCAAACATCAAACGACCAACTTTTATAGTTCAGGCTAGCAGTACCCCTGCATCATCAGGATTGAAGAGTTGAAGGTCAAATTTTTCATAGTAAATACCTACATAGTAATTTTATTATATATTTTACTCAATTGGACTTCTCCAGCTAAGGTTCGGCCGACTATCACTAATTTTATTATTTTGCTCCAAAAAGTTGAAGATCCTATGATTAGAACCTTATCAAACTCTTATCAGACTACCCCTGGAGTACATCCTTTCTAATAAAAAAAGAATCATCAAAATCGGTTGGCGGGATATTGAGTTATTCATACATTTATCGCGTACATTGAAAATGCAAATTTAAGACTTATGCGTTTTTCTTATGGATGCCCTAGTCAAA
Organism: Spicauda simplicius; assembly: GCA_949699795.1. NCBI lineage: Eukaryota > Metazoa > Arthropoda > Insecta > Lepidoptera > Hesperiidae > Spicauda > Spicauda simplicius. The sequence goes on along the minus strand of OX453081.1, from coordinate 12,203,607 downwards.
AAAATACTAAAAAAAAATTCGACCCTATGACACGCACTACCTTTCAAATAAAAAAAAAAATCATCTAAATCGGTTCACCCAGTCCGGAGAAATGAGGTAACAAATATAAAAAAAAAAAAAAAAAAATAAAAATACAGACGAATTGATAACCTCCTCCTTTTTGGAAGTCGGTTAAAAATATCTATTAAACTCAAACTGAGTGCATGCATAGTTATGTTTTAACCATCGGCACTTTAATAATGCGGCATCAAAGGTTTTGTACTTACTTCTCAAAGAAATTTGCCACTTTTCGGAAGTACATGGTTATGATACACGCGCCGGCGGCTTCTTTTGAAATCTAAAACAATCGTTGCCGCCACGCCGAAATCATAACATTTGACACTATTTGATTGCCGCCATAGGGCGTAGGTATACTCATGCAAAATAATTTCGAATTTTAAGAGTACCTACAGGTGTTCCAAAGAATAAAAAAGTTTCAGAGTGCTTAGAATGAAAATGAATACATTATACTGATCACGCAAGTAGTATTATGATTGGGATAAAATGGTAAGGATAGGTAGTAGATGTCATATTAATTCATTCTAGTAAGTATATATTATAATATTGATTACTTATATGGTTTTAAACTAATTACTTAAGTACTATTATTGTACATTTAGTCATACTTTAATAAATAGTAATAGACTAATAGGTAATTGCAAGACTTGCAAGACTCTTGCTGCAAGACCAAGACCAAGACCAAGACTGGGAGCGCAAGACCAAGACCAAGACCAAGACCAGGTGTATTGGCGCAAGACCAAGACCAAGACTGGCTAAGTCTCGTCTTGTTCTTGCATTTGGGCAACACTAAATGTTTGGTGAGGTGACAATAACAAATTTATGGAGGGTAAACTAAATTACAATTCTAAAAATCACTAAATATTGCTAATTTAATAAACAAACATTTTCCGATCTTTAAACTAACTAAAATAATTATTTTCGGCAACGTTTTTCTCATAAATACGCGGTGTCGCGCCGACATAGGTATACATTATTAATAAAAAAACGGTTTAAAAATTGCATGCCCTACTCGGGTGAACTGTTTTTCCGTGTTTGTAACAATATTGTAACAGTTACAGCAATAAATAAATAAGGTGAAATATTATAATAGGGTCTGCAATTTAGTTCTCAGATTCAACAGGGGTGTTTGATATTTGTTTATTGGAAATAAGCTATGGTATGTGTAAAATTAGGTACCTACTATTAGCAATTATGTAATATATTTTTTTACAAGATTAAAATTGCTAATGAGCATGCTGTCCACCTTTTTTATCTAATTGACATAGCAAACGAGCACGCAGTCCACTTGATGGTAAGTGGACTTCACACATCTCCGAGAACTTTTTTTTTAAATGAACTCTCGGGTGTAGGTTTCCTCACAATTTTTTCCTTCACTAAAAATCAGTGACAATAAATTTCTAATACGCACATAAATCAGTGGGTTTGAACCTCAGACCTCCCGATTGATATGACAAGTTGCAACCATTAGGCTATCACTGCTCTTTACTATATTACTATACTAGCTGTGCCCGCGACTTCGTCCGCGTGGCACGCAACGCAAGCCCTCAAGGATGAATAATTTTCCCCGTTTTTTTCACATTTTCCATTATTTCTTCGCTCCTAATAGTTGCAGCGCTCCTAATAGATGTTATATAGCCTTAAGCCTTCCTCGATAAATGGTCTATTCAATACAAAAATATTTTTTAAATTCGAACCAGTAGTTCCTGAGATTAGCGCGTTCAAACAAACAAACAAACTCTTCAGCTTTATATATTAAGTATAGATAATTTTCCTAAATAAATTCCAACATCTAATTCAAAATTGCAGAACCTCCTCCGCAACCAGAACAACAAGTCGAACTACAACCTGGTGTCGGAGACGCTGATGTTCCTGGACTGCATCTGCGGGTCCACCACCGGGGGGCTGGGGCTGCTCGGGCTGTACATCAACGAGGGGAACGTCGCGCTTATTAACCAGACGCTAGAGACACTCACTGAATACTGCCAAGGTATTGAGATAGGAGCTTGCATTTATTTGTAGTTGTGTCTTTGTTTCTGCCCGACTGCGTGAGAGGAAGGGTTATGTTTTTCGAGCATACATATTGAGTTTATGTATATCTATTTCGTTTATGTCTCCATCTATTTCTTCTATTTCATTGTCGTTAATTTCTTGTTTAACTCATAAAAATCTCATTTACCATATTATTATAATTTTATCGCTATCACTGCCTTGCATATTGCAATTAATTGCAATATTATAACAGTATACCAATATTTCCCAATTAGTTACCTACATGGTTTTTCAAGAAATGTACCTACAAGAAGCCTTTCTTCGCTTTAAACTAGGTAGATACCTATGCCTTGTCGACGTCAACCCCTTAAAGAGGCTCAGAATTTTGAAAAATCTATACTTGAAAGTCGAATACTCCTTTACTAAAATAGTTAAGTGATACGGAGTCCGTTTATAGGCGGGTTGGGTTTAAACAGGCGCGTGCTATTAATAGGTTTTCGAAATTTACAGTTTGAAAATTGAATATCACCCATTCAATGACGAAGGAACATATTGGAAGGTTCCATAAGGTTCCACAACGTCTGAAAGATCTACAAAAAATATTTGGAGTGTGTAGAGTTTTTTTTTATATGATTAAAGTAGCAAACGAGCATCTAGTCCACCTGATATATAGAGAAAATAGAACGTAGGTTCTATCTGAAGTCAATCACAGATGCGTTGCTACTTCCGAGTACTGAGATAGTCGCCTCATATAAAAGTGTGCCGGCAACCACACCCCTCCATCGAAATGCAAGAGATGCTTCACGCTAGAAATAGGTGTGGCGGTGGTACCTCCCCGGTCGAACCACACTGGTTCTACCACCTGTAAAAGAGCAGGAGTCTGGCAAGTCGAATCGAAAAAGTAACCCTTCTGATAAAATGGAATTAAAATATCTAGTGAAGTACAATTTAGAAGTAAGAAATAAACAGCCAGTCCATCTGATGGTAAGTAGTCACTGGTGCCCATGTACTTTCATGAAAAGCAACCCAGAAATCCAGAAACAGACTAAGTTGGATCGCTTTAGACAAACTACATCGTTATCTGTACCATACTTGGGGTACAACCCTTTATTGTCCCACTACTGGACACGGGTCTTCTTTCAGAATGAGAGAGTTTTAGGCCATAGTCCACCGCGCTGGCCAAGTGCAAATTGGTGGACAGTGCGAATTGGTGGACCATACTTACTTGACGCTAAGTGGCCCCTTAGCTATGGGTGGCATGGCTAATATGCATTTATCGATTTATTGATTTTAAATTCTACACCTTAACATTTTTTAATAAAAATATAATTTAATAAATTAATGCCTATTGTTACATTTAATAAACTTTAATTTACTTTTTTTTTTTTTTTTTTGTTTTCGAGGGGGAAACTTTCAAAAAGTACCCGACGTCGTGGGAGCGACGCGGGTTATGTGGGATTCTTACCGCACTAAAACCCCCCCGGTGGCCGACCTCGACGCTGCGAAGAGGACTCCGGGAACTCCAGTTGACCGCCGCCGGTGTCCTCAGCGTGTGCCCCATCGGGCTCTTCTCTGGTGGGCGTGAACTGCTCACCGCACCTTCTGGTTTTTACGGCAACATGCAACCACACATGCTGCCGTCCTTCCCGGGGTCACTTGACCGGACGGTTCGAGCTCCCACTCTTCCCGCCCGCAACCCCAGAAGCCTCTTTTAGTCGCCTTTTACGACAGGCAGAGGGTACCGTAGTCCTATTCTGGTCCCGGAACTACAGGGACAAAACTTTAATTTACTTATAATACATGTATCAAATAAAATTATTATTATAATCAATAATATAGTTGGATAAATAATTTTAATTTTTTTTTTATCTAAACTACATGTATCTTAAACAAGAACAATACTTATTAACTTATTTCCTATACAAAAAATCTTCACATCTCAATACACATTTATTTGTTGTTTTATATCTGATTTTGGTGTACAATAAAGTTGTACACATTCCAAAATAGGTAACCAAACAGAAGTAGAGATAGGTATAAAACTAAACACATCAAACACTAGACCAATTAATTAATAATCAAACCATCGACTAAACGTTACAAAATCCAAAACTAAACATACGTCCTACCGACGGTCCCGTTTAAAAAACGCAAGACAATGCACCGCCAGCAAAAAGTCGCCGGGCCACATAAAATATAGTTAGCTGGACCGCGCCCGCGAATTGCTTATGCAAACTTAAGCTCCACCTCCTCCACCACGCCTACACAGAACCTTCCATCCCTTTCCACCTCGCAAGCCTCCATATTTCCCTCTCACATGCCCCCAACGCCTTCGGGTTTTCAGAGCCCAGTTTTTAGTTGTCGGAAAGACATCGTGCGGGTTGTTCGCTAGTCGCGTCCGAAAAAAATACGATAAAAAACCGACGCGCGTTTTTGCTATGATTGTTAACGTTTTTTGGATGAAACGATTGATAACGATATTGGTTCTGATAACGGTTAGTGATAACCGTATCGCGTCTCGCTCGCACGTGGGTTTTTTGACGGTTCAGTGATGTGTGTGTGTTGTTGTTGTTTGTGAAGGTAATTAAACTATTGGTTACTTAAAGTTGCAACGCCCGATGTCTGTGAGTTAAAGTTATTGACTTTATTATAGTCTAGTCATTAAAAGTATTTTTTTAATATAATTAAAAGTTAATCATTCATAGATATTTAAGGCTGTTTCAGAATATCATATATATATACCCTACACCTAAAAAGTAGACCAAAAACTATATGATACTACAATGGAACCACAAATAAATCTACAACGTATTAAAGTACTTTGGAAAATTATTAACAAGAATATAAATAATAAAAAGAATGATACAAATCATAATAATTCTTAGAAAACTGGTACTACCTAATCTTAGTCTATATTGAACGAAAGATTTTGACTTTCCGTACCTTAGTTAATTAAATTTCATCTTTATTATTAAGGCAATTAAGTTTTTAAGGACCTACTTTTAAATTAATTCAAATAAGCTTGTTTGTGTGGAGTGTGGTAACAGAAATAGGTATATTATTGGCTGCCAAAAATTGTCCATAATCGCTTATTATGCCACTAACTGGCTTAGATATGTTAAGATAGAACGAAGGTTCTAATGTGGTGATTCGTTGTTAGTGGTAGTAGGTAGTACACAGATAAAATCATTGAGTCATTATGTAGGTACTCAAAGTAATTTATTACCTACTTATTATAGAGGAAAACCAGCGGATATCAGAGTCCAAGTTTTCCATTAATGTGCAAAATCAGTGATAGCCTAATGGTTGAAACTTGCCCTCTTGATCGGGAGGTCCGAGCTTCAAACCCAGGCACGCACCACTGATTTTTCTAAAATTATGTGCATATCAGAAATTAATTATCACTGCTTGTCGGTGACGGAAAACGTCGTGAGGAAACCTACACAATCGAGAGTTTTTTAAAAAAAAAAGTTCTCGGAGGTGTGTGAAATCCACCAATTCGTACTTGGCCAGCGCGGTGGGCTGTGGCCTATAACTCGCTCATTCTGAGAGAATACCCGTGCCCAGCTGTGGGACAATAATGGGTTGACGACTTGCATAATCAATTCGCACATTGCGAGTGTAGACATAAGGCCTAAACGTTTAAAACAGGCCTATGCCCAGCCGACGCTAATACATTTATGGACCACTGCTGGGCACAGGTCTCTTAGAGTGAAATGGAGGGAGGTCGTAGCCCACAGCTCTGGTCATGTGCGAGTTGGAAGACAACATATGCATACCTTAAATAAGTATTTTTTCATATTCAGTTTAGTAGTTTCCTGTTTTTTTTATTAAAGTTTAAGCGAGTGATAGTTCATAGTTCATTTAAAACCAACTTAACTTTATTTAAGTCAAAGGTAGCTTTTCCATCTCTTGGGATTTGAACCTCGGACCGCTTTTGAATCACCCTTATCTATCAGCCTTCTGAGGTCCATTGCTTAAGCTTTTCTTAAGGTTAACTGTGAGAGTCTTAAATAAATCCATTCCTCTCTTCTTGAATATCACTCTGTATGATTGTACGAATAAGCCATATCGCCATTTTTATCAAATTTATGTTATTTTATCATTAAAACAAGGTCTAATTACAAATACTGGGTGTTTTATATGTTACGTGTAAAATAAAAATTATTAAAGATTACTGTTGGTACAGTCGACAGTACTCTACATTTTATGTAGAGACTATACTGTCTACTGCTAAACGTTCTTACTGAGAACAAATTAAAGTTATATTTATTTAAAATTTAATTCCATACATTTCTTATTTAATATAAAGTAGGCTTTAATGCTCCGGAAACCATTTCAATACGAAAAAGATACTACGCAATAAAAACGTCGTCAACTCATTAGTGTCCCACTGCTGGACACGGGTCTTCTCTCAGAATGAGAGAGTTATAGGCCATAGTCACCGCGCTGGCCAAATGCGAATTGTTAGACAAATAAAAAACAATAGATAACAATTTTCCTGTGTGTTGCCAGTGATGACCTACGGCACCGAAACGTGGTCCTTCACTGTAGGCCTCATTAGGAGGCTCAGGGTCGCTCAGCGTGCTATGGAGAGGGTTATGCTCGGAATTTCGCTACGAGACATGATTCGCAACGATGAAATTCGTAGACGAACAAAGCTTACCGACATAGCTCTCAAAATTAGCAAGCTGAAGTGGCAATGGGCTGGCCACATCGCTCGTAGGACCGATAACCGATGGGAAAGGAAGGTCCTCGAGTGGCGACCACGTTTAGGCAAAAGGAGCACAGGTCGCCCCCTCACCAGGTGGACCGATGACCTGAAGAAGACAGCGGGAAACCGTTGGATTCAGAAGGCACAGGACCGGTTAGAGTGGCGTCATTTAGGTGAGGCCTATGTCCAGCAGTGGACCTCAAAGGGCTGATGGATGGGAACAATTTTCCTAAATCTCTAGATTTTTTTAAAAGTCCTCGTAATAATTTGATTTATTGCAGTTTTTTAATAATTTGAACTGTTATTTTGTATCTAAGCTGGTCAATGGTAAATTATTTTTCTTTCTATAAGTTCATAGCTGTTGTCACCAACACGCACTGTCGGGTAATAATTAAGAATGAATGAAAGAAACATGTCTGTCCCGGTATCTGAAACCCAAACACTAACAACTTAATTAACTTAATAAAAATAAAAATAAAAACATTCGTTCGTAAACCAGGAAGTACTCCGCGAACAAATAAAAAAAAATATTATACGGTCGAATTGAGAAACCTCCACCTTTTTGAAGTCGGTTAAAAAAAATTGAAGCACCCTGTCTAGAATAGAATGGAAAAACCGATGATTTATTATCATGCATATATTTATCGTATGAGTAATATACCTGCATATTTATAATCAAAAATCATTATTTAAGGTTTATATAACTGTGTTTCCTATTTTAAGTAAGTAACAAATGTACAACTGCTTTGAGAAATAAACTTTATTATTATTATTATTATTTTCTTTAGAAATCTCGACTCTGATGTAAGTGAATCGGTAGAATGAAGGCCGTTCACGGGTTTATATTATTAATATTATAATCTCTTCTCAAGAGGGCATGGTAAGCCCTCGTCGTTCTAAGTTATTCGTTAGTAATAAACTTTGTCGGAGGCCTTCCAACAGCTTTATGAGCTGGACATATCATCATTATCATTTTTTTTCACGCTTTCTACACTCATAGCCCCTAGGATTTTCTCCTGTGTCGTAGTTACCATGGATACAAACGAATACACAAACACCCAGACCCAGAACATGAATCTAAACTCATCATTCAGATACCTGTCTGGCCGGGAATCGAACCCGGGACCGGCGTCTGAAGCATACGAGCATGTAACTAATGGTAAGTGGTCACTGCCACCCATGGACATCTGTAATCAACTTCATACAGAACATTGGTTCCATCTAAAGTCAATCACAGATGCTTTACTGCTTTCGAGGACTATAATGGTCGCCTTAAGTGAAAGTGGGCCGGCAACCACACCCTTCTATCGAAACGCAAGAAATGCTTCACGCTAGAAATAGGTGTGGCGGTGGTACTTCCCCGGACGAACTACACTGGTTCTACCAACATGACCTACTTCGATCTATTAATAAAAATAGACTGTATAGTGACGCATCTGTGTAATCTCAGGTAAGACTCTATTCTTATGTGGGGTTGATCTTTATGAATCGGTATTGACCACTTACCATCAAGTGGACTGCATGCCGTGACGTGCAGCTTGGAATCTTAAATAGTAGCACTCCCCCTCTTTCCTTCAATCGTAAGTAGCGACTAAGGGGCATGAGAAGATGGGTAGCAACTTTTTTTTTTTGAAGTGAAACTTCTTTAGGCGCATGAGGGTAAAATTTTTACAGATGAAACGTCACGCCGGTATGCAACGGAAGTGTCGGAAAAGAGAGAGAGAGTCATCGAGACCGATTGAGAGAGAGTAAGACAGGGCGAACGTAGCATGAGCAACTAGCCGTGGAGTGAGAGTAGGGAGCAAGCGAGTGAGAAAGATTGAGAGAAAAAGTGAGACAGAGCGAACGTCGTATCACGCCTTTTTCCCTTCCTCTTAATCTTGGAAATTTAAAGTTTTAGATTTGTATAAATATAAACAAGATTTATAAATTAGTTCGCCAAAGAAGTTTCACTTCTGACATGTGTACTTTGTACGCACGCATGTTTTTTTTTGTTCTCGAGGGGGAAACTTTCAAAAGGTACCCGATGCCGTGGGAGCGACGCAGGGTTATGTGGGATTTTTACCGCACTAAAACCCCCCCCGGTGGCCGTCCTCGGCGCTATAAAGAGGACTCCGGGTACTCGGTCCGACCGCAACCGGAATCCTCTGAGCGCGTTGCCCCATCGGGCTCCTCCTAAATGGGTGGCTGGGCCCACCGCTCCGTCTTGTCTTTACGACGGTATGCGACCACATATACCGCCGTCCTTCCCGGGATTGCCTGGCCGAGTTCCTCCTGGCACCGTACCACGGAATCACGGGCACGCTTTCACATTCATCCGCGTACCCGCCTGGACCTGGCTGCTCCCACTGTAATTGGAGCTCCCCTCCAAAAGCAAGGCGCGCCAGAAAACATAAAAGCGACTTACCTCCAAGGCCCTCGCAGGGCGACGGAACCCCGAGACCGCCACCCAGGAGCCTTGGGCATGGGCAAGCCGACACCCGCAATGCCTTCTAAACCTTACAGACACCGACCTCTCACAGCGGCGGATCCGCTCTTTAGTTGCGCCGCAAACCTATTTATTGACACATGGGCTACTCACTTTCACATGAGGCGACCATCATAGTCTTCGGGAGTAGCAACACATCTGTGATTGACTTCAGATGGTTCCATCTGAAGTCTGTTGTCTTCATGTTCTGTATGAAGTTGATTACGGATGTCCATGGGCGGCAGTGACCACTTACCATCAGGTGGACTGTATGTTCATTTGTTACTTCTATCAGATAAAAATAAAAATAAATCAGTACCAATATAAACCTGATAAGAGAGGCAGAGCCGCGGGATTACACTAGTATTAAAATACAAATTTAATTCACGATCTACTATACAATAAAAGATGGCTTTACTACCACAATATTTGTATGAAAAATAAGTTTTTTGTAACCGTTTACTGTTTTTTTTGACCCGTACTGTCCCAAAATACAGATAATAGAGTCACGTATGATTTTGAATCTACTTCCACTTCCCTAACAGCACTCACGATTTATATTTACTTTGATATTTGAATGATCGACGGTCACAGAAGCCATTACGAAGTCACGACTGTAAGTACTTGTATAGAGAATTACTCTACAAATACTCTACAAATTTTATCAATAGAATTATGTTAGTATATTTTTTTGTTACCAACTGTACCTTGCGCCAGGGTTACCAAGTTAGGGTTTTCCCCTAAATTTAGGGGATAAAAAGTAGGATGGGGTTTTTAGGGGTACTTTTAGGGGTTTTTCTAAGTTCAACATATAGGTGTTTTTAAAGGGAAATCTCCAGCCAGGCTACATAATCCTTTTTTTTCATCATCACGGAAAGGATGCTGGGAAGAATTACCAAACCCACACATACACACACGCACATTCAGAGAAAGTTATACACACATGCAAACCCACTCTTAATTTTGCACTAAAAATGTCGCCGATTTTAATTATGGCATACGAAAGTAGTATTAAGTTTCTCATTGTAAGTGACAATGTACTTATGTATGTCTTATGAGAAAATAAATATTCTTTAACCCGAATTCCAATTCATAATTCATTGTGGGTATTTTAGGGGTTTTTTATGGAGGCTTTAGGGGGATACATTTTTGAGAATTGGTAACCCTGCGCGCCTTATTAAAATATTAAAGAAAGTAAGTGTGTACTTATGTATACGCGTCAGAAGTTATACCTTTTTGGCGTAACAAGATAAAAATCTTTTCAAAAATTTTATCTTGTGCCTTATTCCACGTTTACTTATACTACATCGGGGTGTCGGTTTTCCGTGACGGTGTGCGCGCAAAACGTACAACTAAAATGTTGACTATAGCTAACTTCGGGGTGTCGGTTTTTCGTGACGGTGTGCACGCGCATCGTAAAAAAATCTCATCATTATGCCCTAACGGGCCAAACGCACAACTTTACTGAAGATCATAATATGATCAAGGATTCAATAAAGGGCATACAGACAAATATTATTATTTTTATAATTGGATATTAAATTAAAGTAGGATCAATATTAACAATAATATTAAAAGCATTTAATTTTTATAATACAAATAGGTATGAAAACTTTTTTGGTATTGAAACTCTGGGACCGTGGGGACCAGAGGCTTGGCAGTATTTTAAATTACTGTCCAGTCGTCTGGTCGACGTTACTGGTGACCCGAGAGCTGGCACGCATTTTGCTTAACGAATTGGCATTGCCATTCAAAGAGGAAATGCTGCCAGCATCTTGGGAACCTTGCCCAGGGATTGCGATGGTGATATTTTTTTTTATGGTAGTGTTTTTGTTTATATGTTTTTGTTTTTCTTTTTTGTATATATGTACATTTTGTAAATAGATATTTTCTTTTTATATTTTGTTAAATTAAATTATAAGTATTTTAGTTCATATGTAATATAGTAACATATTATACATTTAATAGGTATGAACATGGAATGAAAAATACTTGCAACTAAAAAATTACAATTAAGTCGATTAAATTAATTTTAAAGATCTTATTTATCTCGCATATGATTTAAGTAATAAAACATTTTTAAAAAGCAAAACATGACTAATACTTTGGGACATTAATTTGTCTTATGAAAACAATCATCAAATTAAAAAATAAATAAAAAAAATATAATCTATTTCATACATATTCCAACATTTACTAAAAAGGTTTAAAATAATTATAAAGTCTATTCAATTTATTATTCTCGGTGGCCATGAAATATTCTCTCAAGCTGTAATCGCTTATCGCTGCAAGCGATAGCGTTTAGAATTGAAAACAATGGTATACGTCCGATCTTTATCAGGTGGTAGAACCAGTGTTCGACCAGACAGATACCACTCCCACACTTGTTTCTATTGTGAAGCAGTTCTTGCATTTCGATAGAAGGGTGTGGTTACCGGTACACTTATCGCCTAAGATACACACACTATACAGGTACACTTATCTTAGGCGATAAGTGTACCGGTAGCAGCTGTATTCATAATCACAATCACGTAAAACCAAAACCTTTTTTTTATCTGACTAAAGTAGCAAACGAGCATGCAGTCCACCTGATGGTAAATCACTGCCGCCCATGGACATCTGTAATCAACTTCATACTGAACATGGGTTCCATCTGATGTCAATCACATGCGTTGCTACTCACTAGGACTATGCTGGTCGAATCATGTGAAAGTGTGCCGGCAACCACACCCTTCTATCGAAACGCAAGAAATGCTTCACGCTAGAAATAGGTATGGCGGTGATACTTCCCCGGTCGAACTACACTGGTTTTACCATCTTGAAAAATACTTTCTACCTTCACTATGTTATACGTGAAGTTACTTATAAATTTCTATAGAGATGGCAACTTACCATCAGGTACTTGGTATTCATACATGGTTGCTACTCCAAATTTTATAAAAAATATATTATTTTTTACAATATTGTTAGTAACTAACTAGGTTACTCCCGCGACCTGGTCGCTTCGTCGCGTCTGCCACGCTAATGATTATCCTATGTACATCTATATAAACTATGTACCTATGTACCAAATTTCAGCGTACTTGGACCGGTACTTTAGAGAGTTAACGTTAGAGAGCAACAAACATACATACATCCTCTCAAACTTTCGCATATATAACACTAGCTTTTACCCGCAGCTTCGGACGCGTTGAAGCCTTGATTTTAATTTTTTTAGCAAACAATCATGTCTGTCTAAATATTTATAAATAAATATTTTCACAGATATGATTATAAAAATCTAATCTAAAAATATTAGTATAAATATTTATAAATAAATAAAATGCTAAAAATATTTACAAATAAATATATATATAAATAAATATTTTTTATATGAATAAGCATCAAATGTTTTTTTCTAATACCTCTTAGATTACAAATATTCATGAACAATCGATTGAGCAGTTTTGGCTTGAAAGCGTGACAAATAAGCTTACATCCACATTTATAATATTAGTAGAGATGATATAAGATACTTGCTGACCTTATAAACGTTGTTTTACCACATATAAAAAAATAAGGGTGGAAAACCCTTAAGGGGTATGAAAAATAGATGTTGGCGGATTCTCATAGATACCGGATAAGCACAAAAAATTTCATCAAAATCGGTCAAGCCGTTTCGGAGGAGTATGACAACAAAAACTGTGACACGAGTATTTTATATATTAGATGTTCATAAGTTACAATAATACATTCAAGTTAATTAGCTAAGAAATCTTATTAAAGTGAAATTACGCACCGTAATTGTAAAATTTATTTTTGCAGAAATACTCAGTGAATTCGCGAATACCATGAAGCGATGATAGGAATGCTTATTTATTTTGCTTTTGCTTGCTATGTAGGCATTCGACTTGTTCGGCCAGTTTATACCTGCATTGTATCTATACTTTCGCATTTCTATAGCTAAGAAACTAAGAGCTAAAAAGCTTTCTTTTTATTAGCTTGTTATTAGCTTCACCTGTATGTTTGTTTGTATGTTTGTAACCGACTTCTTTGGGCGCGATTTTGACCCACTTTAAACTGCCAGATTTCGTTCAAACTTTGTAGATTTATTGAGGACCGATGACAATACACTAATTTGATAAAATTATTCCATTTTTTAATTTGACTAAAAAGTAGAAAATAAATAATAGTTTAAAAAAACTAAAAAACACGCTTTTTATAGAAAACCGAATTAAAAAATAGAAAATAAATTTAAATTAAGAAAATAGTGTTAAAAATTTCAATGAATATAAATTAATAATAGTGTGAATAAAAAAAAAATATTTTATTTAAAAAAAAGCGTGGGGTGCATAGTGTCAATGGTTATAGATATTTTATTGACAGATATGAGTAGAGTGATTATCATTTCGATAATATCTTAAAAAGCACCCCACGCTCTTTTTGAATTTTTTTTTTATTCACACTATTATTAATTTATATTCATTGAAATTTTTAACACTATTTTCTTAGTTTAAATTCATTTAAATTTATTTTCTATTTTTTAGTTCGGTTTTCTATAAAAAGCGTGTTTTTTAGTTTTTTAAACTATTATTTATTTATAGAATTGTAACGATAAGGCAGACGAGGTACTTGATAGAAAGTAGTCACTAACACCAAAGGAGTCGCCAATGCATCGCCGGCTTTGAAGGAGAGCTCTTTTAACACCCTTCTTGAAGAGCCTCATGTCTTTCTATAGCCACGGTGATTAAAAACTCCTTGTAGTTGGACATAAAAAACCCCACCGTTGCAATTTCAGTCTAATAACATAGGTAAGCTGTGTTCTGGTCTGAAGAGTCTTCAGGGTTAGCATCGTATCTGTGACGTCAAGACTCCGATTTTATCTGAGATTGACTACAGATGTCAATGGGCGGCAGTGACCACTTACCATGAAGTGGACTGCCTGCACGTTTGCCACTTCTTTGTTACATAAAAACGTCAGAATTAGGTATGCTTGGTTTTTTTTATCTGACTGAAGTAGCAAACGAGCATGCAGTCCACCTGATGGTAAGTGGCCACTACCGCCCATGGACATCTGTAATCAACTTCACACAAAACATGGGTTCCATCTGAAGTCTATTACAGATGCGTTGCTACTCCCGAGGATTATGATGGTCGCCTCGTGTAAAATCCTTCCATCGAAACACAAGAACTGCTTCACGGTAGAAATGGGTGTAGCGATGGTACTTCCCCGGTCAAACTACACTGATTCTACCACCTTCCAGATCAATGTCTTTTTAGTAACATAGGTAAGCTTTGTTCTGGTCTAAAGAGTGAGGCAAGGGGGGGACATATCTCAGGCATTCCACCTTAGTCTTTAGGGTTAGCATCTCTGTGACGTCGAGACTCCTATTTTATCTTAGATTGATTACAGATGTCAATGGGCGGCAGTGGCCACTTACCAGTGGGTTGCATGCGCTTATGCTACTTATTAATTACAAAAAATGACATTATTTGGAATTCTTAGTGAAACAAAACAATATTCATAGCAGTTGGTATAAATAACTGTAATCTGTAGAAGAGGTTTAGTACGTATTATTTTTTAAAACACACTTTCTACACTCACAGCCCCACAGTAGGATTTTCTCCTGGGTCGTGGGTGCCATGGACACACAAAAATGAATACACTGACACCCAGAACAAGAACAGAAATCTAAATTCATCAATCAGATACCTTGTCTGGCCAGGTATCAAACACAGAACCCACTTCGTGTCAGACGGGTTGCGGTGACCGCTCCGCCAAGCGCGTCTTCTTATTCTGGGTGTTTGTGTATTCGTCTTTGTGTGTCTCCATGGCACCCACAACACAGGAGATAATGCTACTGTGGGGCTGTGAGTGTAGAAAGCATTTTAGGTTTT
Organism: Spicauda simplicius; assembly: GCA_949699795.1. NCBI lineage: Eukaryota > Metazoa > Arthropoda > Insecta > Lepidoptera > Hesperiidae > Spicauda > Spicauda simplicius. Next base: position 12,188,500 of record OX453081.1, on the reverse strand, counting down.
AAATGAGACATAGTAGTCAAACTTATAACAGCCCTCTTTTTGCATCGTGGGTTAAATAAGTGTGTCATAAATAGGGATTGCAATCCGGAAAACCGGATCCGGTAATCCGGCGGATCCGGCACTAATTTACACAAACCGGATCCGGTACCAATTCACCACCGGATCCGGTGATTATATATTTTGGCAAAGATTTCTCATTATAGAAAGAATTATTATTAGAAATCCAGCAAGAAGTTGCATCTTAACTTTGAAGCAGAAGTTTGGTTGTGGTGGTAACACAAATTAAAAATTATAATTTTGAAGAAATACTAAAAATAACTACATACATTTTAAAATGAAGTTGTTCGAAGAGAATAAGTACATGTTTTTTTTTTCTTACACTTATCCGACCGGATCCGATAAAAATTGATAAAAAAACAGCCGGATCCGGCTGGATTGAAAATGGGGCCGGATTGCAATCCCTAGTCATAAAGTACACTTAAAGCTCCTTATTCACGGTTACTCCATTCGCGATTTTAGTATTCGCGGGTTAAAAAATGTATTCATTTTCAAAAAAAAATCTGGTATTCATGGCAAAAATTGTCGGTACAAGTTTCAATCAGAAATTTGTCAATTAATAATTTTAAAACATTTATTAAGATCAAGCTTAGTCGTAAATCATATTATACAATTTCTGACTATATAGAAGATAAAACAGCTTGGGACTGAACAATACGTTACCGTAATTAATTGAATGTCAAAGTGTAGCGTATCCTGCCAATATGCTTCTTATAGGTACAGCCAAATATAAGGCAAGATACTGGAGCTAACTTTTATAACCAATCTAAAAACAATATGGCAATAAAAAGATATACAAAGAAAAAAGACAAACCCACTGAGTTTCTTGCCGGATCTTCTCAGTTGAGGTCGTGTTCCGATCCGGTGGTAGTGTAAAAAAAAATATATGTAACTGACAATTTGTAAGTGCCCCCGTAGGCCTGTGCAAAATAAAGACATTACATATTATTTTATTTGGTTTCAGTAGCTTCTGTTTTTAGAGCAGTGATAGCCTAATGATTGAAACTTGCCCTCTCGATCGGGAGGTCCGAGGTTCAAACCCAGGCACGCACCACTGATTTATGTGCGTATTTCACATTAAATAATCACTGCTTTTCGGTGAAGGAAAACATCACATACACACCCGAGAGTTCTTTAAAAAAATGTTCTCGGAGGTGTGTGAAGTTACCAAATTGCACTTGGCCAGCGCGGTGGACTATGGCCTAAACTCACTCATTCTGAGAGAAGACCCGTACCCAGTAGTGGGACAATAATTGGTTGACGACGACCTTCTGATTGCTCGTCAGCTTTCTTTAAGTACTGCTGGTCATATGACGTTTCCGTATTCGCGGTATTTGATCAGAACGTATCACCCGCGGAAATAGAGTTTTAAGTGTATCAAAAACACTTGATAGATAAGTTTTTACGCGATAACTAAACCGATCAGTTAAGTTAATGGATGCTCATTGGTTCAAATGAACCGTGAACTAAACTACGGTTTTCCATTAAATGAAAAACAGTTACCGCTTTGCGTTGCGATTAGATTTTATTTTGTTGTTTGCCACCATTTTCTTGTAGTGTGAAGCATTGATGAAGTAATTGCATAGACTTCTAATGTACTCTGGTTCATAATTTTGTGGTTTTTGTTTTTTTTTTACGAAGAGACTTCGTCTCATGTAACTCAGACCGCAGACGTGTCAGCGATATGGTTGGGGGGAGTATGCAGGTCTTAAGGACCCTCTTTGCCCGGGATGCCCCCCCTCCCCTCCCTCGATACCTTAATATTACTTTACAACAACATAATATTCATTAAAATATTATAATGTAGAGACTAGAGAGAAATCATTTAAGTTGCTTTTCTCGACTACGTCAGAAAGGGGTAGAGTTTTTCGAGCGTATGTTTGTATGTACATATCGTCGCTTAAGTTATAACACCGCATAACTCAAAAAATGCCCATTTTGAGTTAATTAAATTATGGCATCTCAAAATAATATAGGAACATGTTACATTTTCATAAAAAATATTATTTAAATATGAGTATATTGATATTTTAAAAGCAATATATTTTTTAGTAGTTGTAGAGTTAAAAATAACTATTTGGGACTGTAAATTTTCTCTCCTGAAAAGTTGCTAATTTTGAGATCCGCGGTGTTAAAATTTAAGCGACGATAGCTATGTAGGTATCTTTGTCCATTTCTTTGCACGCTCTAAAGACCAAATGATTGACAGATTGTACCTAAATATGATGATAGAGCAGTGACAGCCTAATGGTTGAAACTTGTCCTCTCGATCGGGAGGTCCGAGGTTCAAACCCAGGCACGCACCAATGATTTATGTGCGTATTAGAAATTAATTATCACTGCTTTTCGGTGAAGGAAAACATCGTGAGGAAACCTACACACCCGAGAGTTCTTAAAAGAAAAGAAAAGTTCTCGGAGGTGTGTGAAGTCCACCAATTCGCACTTGGCCAGCGCGGTGGACTATGGCCTAAACTCTTTCATTCTGGGAGAAGACCCGTGCCCAGCAGTGGGCCAATAATGGGTTGATGCGACCTAAATATGATGTACCTATCATTGGAATCGACTCAGCTATATGGCATAGGCTTTATAATTTTTAAATATAGCACCTGCAAATAAAAATGAGCGGGAAGCAAAGATATTTCTTTTGTTTTTTTTTTATAATTTTAGAAATACCCACTCTCCATAAATCTCTTGTCTAATAAGGCTATTATTAGTCATCAGCACCTTAATTTCCTGCTACTGGGCTTGGGTCGCTTACAGGAGCGTAGCTGCCGTTGTAGGGCTGATACGACGGTTTCAATTTATGTCAAAACCCTTCCACCGAAGCACACTATCTGTTTCACGCTGGGCATAGGTGTGACCGTGATACCTATCCGGTCGAATCATCAAACGAAGGTGGTAGAACGAGTGTAGTTCGACCGGGGAAGTACCACTGCTACACCCATTTCTGGCGTGAAGCATTTGTTGCGTTTCGATAGAGGGGTGTGGTTGTCGGCACACTTTTATATGAGGCGACCATTATCGCCCTCGAGAGCAGCAACGCATCTGTGATTGTCTTCAGATAGACCCCATGTTATGTATGAAGTTGATTACAGATGTCCATGAGTGGCAGTGACCACTTACCATTAGGTGAGCTGCATGCTCGTTTGCTACTTCAGTCAGATAAAAAAAAACGAGTAGTTCGATCTCCCTAAAAATCTCCCTAAAAATCTGTTACACCTCAACTACTACTTATTTCTAGCTACTACTACGTTTAGGGGTTCTTACGTTTCGCTTGAATTTTTCATGAATCATATCTGTGCCACTTATGCAATTTATGCATCAATCTCGTCGTCAACCTATTATTGGCCCACTTGGCACGGGTCTTCTCTCAGAATGAGAGTTTAGGCCATAGTCCACCGCGCTGGCCAAGTGCGAATTGCTAGACTTCACATACCTCCAAGAACTTTTTCTTTTTTTTTTAAAGAACTCTCGGGTGTTTAGGTTTCCTTACGATGTTTTCCTTCACCGAAAAGCAGTGATAATTAATTTTCTAACTCTACTCTAGTCTACTCTACTCTACTCTACTCTAGCTCTAACCAATCTAATTATCTATATATCTATGTAAAATGTAATAAAATAAATTGTAGTACGCATCTTTACGAAATCAGCTACGACCAGAAATCGAACCCCGATCTTTAAACAAAACCAGTAACCCATCACAGTACACATTTTATCAGCCAACAAATGTCTGTGCGATGCGTTGCCACGCATTGCGTAGCGTTGGATAATTGCAATTTTTTACTCTATTTCCAATGCTAATTACTGATTTCCATGTAAATTACGAGATGGCGTGGCCGCGGATACTGATAACGGGTTATTATCTGTTCTTGACATTGACTTTGTTACTTTGGTTCTTCGCAAATTTGCAAGTCAGATGTATGATGCTGAAATTTGCCATTCAATTCTAGGTGTAGAAGCTTTGATAAAAGTTTGGAAGGTTTTATGTCTACATCAATAAGGTTTTTATCTTTTTGATTATCTGTAAACAACTTCTGTCTTTCAATTCTCGGTGTAGAATGAAAGCTTTGATTAAAGTTTGGGGGGAGGGGTGTTATGTGTACATCAATAAGTTTTTGTATTTTTGAAGTAGCAAACGATCTGTAAGCAACTTCATATAGAAAAAGTCTTCTATCTGAAGTCTAAGATGGTTGCCTTACATAAAAGTGGTCTTCTCTCAGAATGTGAGCGTTTAGGCCATAGGTAGTCCACAGCGCTCGTCGAGTGCGAATTGGTGGAATTCACACACCTCCGAGAACTTTTTTTTTGTGATAAGGGATGGCCCTCAAGTATGGTTCACATTTGGTTGACAATATTGACTATATTGTCTGGGGTCCGTAAAAATGTTTATAGGTATTATTGTACGTATCACCACAGTGGCCAGTTACAGTGGCCACAAGAACTCCATGCTTGTTTGCTACTCTGATAGTTACCTATTATAAAAAATGTACCTATTAAATTTAACGGTTCTCAAAGCTGAGACCTTTTTTTTCTCGCTATACGCACGATTTTTTTCATATTTAAATCAATTTATCTACTTAAAAATTACTAAAACTTATGTATCTACTTAAGTTCATTTAGGCTGAGTTTTGAAACTAACAGCCAATATTTTTTATCAATAGATACATATAGGTAAATTATATACCTATAACATCAGTTTATCTTATGATCAAAAGCGGAATCGAACTACACACACTCACACGCTTTCTACACTCATAACCCCACAGGAGGGTTTTCTCCTGTGTCGTGGGTACCATGGACAAACACAATACGAATACACAAACACCCAGATCCAGAACAGGAATCTAAACTCATCATTCAGATACCTGTCTGGCCGAGAATCGAACCCAGGACCCATTGCGCGTCAGACCGGTATGGTAAACTCTGCGCCACGCGGGTCGTCACTACTACGAAGAGTAGGTTAGGTACTTATTAAAATATTGCGTTGATGTGACATCCCTTTAGTTTAGCAGGTGGTAGAACCAGTGCAGTTCGACAGGGGAGTTACCACCACCACACCAATTTCAAGCGTGGAGTATTTTTTTGCATTTCGATAGAAGGGTGTGATTGCCGGCATACTTTTGCATGCGATCATCATAGTCCTCGGGAGTAGCAACGCATCTGGAATTGACTTCAGATGGAATCCATGTTCTATTTGAAGTTGCTTACAGGTCTCCATGGGCGGCAGTGACCACTTACCATCAGGTGGACTGTATGTTCGTTTGCTACTTCAATTAGATAAAAAAAAGTCTTGTGTTCAGTGCTCGGTTAGTTTGATACTGTAAATTAACTCTTACGGTATTTAAAGCACATGAACGATCTATAGTATCCAAAAACGGTACCGTATTTCCATAAACATATCTAAACACTCAATTCGAAAGTACGAAATCACTTCATAAAAACTCGTATGAGCTTATCACTCGTATCACTTTCAAGCAGGTAAACAGTTTTTGCACTAAAAAAGGTTCCGTAGCAAAAACCGACGCTATGACGTCACGAAAGCCTGGGTGGGCGGGGCCTCCGCAGGGCGTGGCCCGGGGGCGTGGCCAAGTGGTCAATGACCCCCGCATATGCGATAACTCGGTTGTATAAACCCCACATGGTGGTAGCTCATTTACAATTCTATGATGGTAATGGACTTACATACCTATCGAAATTATATAAGACGGTTTTTTAAGGTATTTTTATGTGAGTTTTATGGTAACGTAGTGTAGGTATCTACCCATATTTTAAAAATCCATTGCTACAATAAAATGAATTAAATATAAAATAATGGATTAATAAAACTATTTAATAATATAACAATAATTATAGCAATATACTTCATAAAGTACTGTGTAGGTAGGTAGATACTTACCCATATTTAAAAAATCCATTGCTAAATTAATGATTATACATAAAATACCGAATTAATTAAACTATTTAATAATATAACAATAATTATAGCAATAAACCTCACAACGTACTGTGTAGGTAGGTACCCATATTTTAAAAATCCATTGCTACATTATTGATTAAATATAAAATAACGAATTAATGAAACTATTTAAAAATATAACAATACCTACAGCAATAAACCTCCTCATGTAAAAGCATAAAAATGATTTCTTATCATAATTTCTAATTACTACCTATAATTTATTTACCTACCTACTCGCTATCTTAATTTTAATGCAAAATATTATTTTTGAAGGTGTGTTTTTTTACAATAACATAAAATATGAACGTAATTTGTTACGTAGGTAGGTACTTTAAAATAATATAATACGTCATTAAATTTAAGAAATAGGTACTCAAATTTATCAAAAATATTTAATTCACTTACCTAGTTAATTTTTCCTATATAATAATAATTTATTTATTCAAGTAACTGGACTCAATTTACATTTACATCATTTTGTCATATGTTTACTGATACAGTGGTTAATATACTGACAATCTAATTGATTATTGATCATTTTCTATTTAGTGATATAAATGTAGGTAATTTTAAAAATAATCTAATACTTTATTACAATAAGATAAGCAATATTTTATTAACTAAACTTAAAATATGTAATCTAAAATACAATAACTAATTCTATGTCAGTTTTCCTCCATTTTCCACTTTTTTTATCTGACTGAAGTAGCAACGAGCATACAGTTCACCTGATGGTAAATGGTCACTGCTGCCCATGAACATCTGTAATCAACTTCATACATAACATGGGTTCTATCTGAAGTTAATCACAAATGGTCGCCTCATGTGAAAGTGTGATGTTATGCTATGCTCATGCTAAGTTGGCGCACGACAAAATATTCTCGTCAACCCATTATTGTCCCACTGCTGGACACGGATCTTCTCTCAGAATGAGAGAGTTTTAGGCCATAGTCCACCGCGCTGGCCAAGTGCGAATTGGTGGACTTCACACACCTCCGAGAACTTTTTATTTTAAAGAACTCTCGGGTGTGTAGATTTCCTCACGATGTTTTCCTTCACCGAAAAGCAGTGATAATTAAATACGCACATAAATCAGTGGTGCGTGCCTGGGTTTGTACCTCGGACCTCGATTGAGAGGGCAAGTTTCATTCATTAGGCTGTCACTGCTCACGACAAAATATTGCTGAGTAAAAAGTGTTATAATCTCTAAAATAGGTAGGTATGTAGGTTTCGATAGCTTATCAAGATAATTTATTGTTATGGCTTATCATCTTAAAAAAAACAGGTGACATTTTTATGCTGGATGGGGTGTGATATAAGAAAAATTTAAAGTTATAGAATTTAAATATGTTTTCTAAGAAAACTCAATATTAAATATCAATAGTCAAAAATATAATGAACTCAGTTCAATTAAAGCTCTTAGAACAAATAATGTATTAAAAAAATTTAATATACCTACCTAATAACACAACAACACAAAATATTAATATAATAACACAACAACACAATTTCTGTATTTTTTGTGTATCATCAACCCATTATTGTCCCACTGCTGGGCACGGGTCTTCTCTTGGAATGAGAGAGTTGCAGGCTGTAGTCCACCGCGCTGGCCAAGTGCGAAATGGTGGACTTTACACACCCCCGAGAACTTTTTTTTGAAGAACTTTCGGGTGTGTAGGTTTCCTCACGATGTTTTCCTTCACCGAAAAGAAGTGATAATTAATTTCTAATATGCACATAATTTTAGATAAATCAGTGGTGCGTTGGGTTTGAACCTCGGACTTCCCGATCGAGAGGGCATGTTTCAACCATTAGGCTATCACTGCTCTCTGTATTTTTTGTAACGTAACAATATAGGTCTATTCTTACCTATATTATAGGTAGTACTAGGTTATTCCTGTAGTTTCTCCCGTTTCAGCAGGATAATGGGTATGGGTCTATATTCATCTAGGCCATAAACTATGTATTTAAACTATATTGTATATAGGTCTATACCTAAAATTAAATGAAAAAAAATAAAAATAAAGATAAATGAGCAAGCATTTCAAAAGTCATCTATACTATAATAAATCTGTAAGAGGTCGCTGTCTGTACATGGAATAAATTTAGGTGAAAACCATTTCTAGAGGTCTTTAATACGCTATAGAACCCAAAATAATGGTTTTTAGAAATCTTTTCTGTTTGTCTGTTTGTCGGTTTGTCTGTTTGTCTGTTTATCTGTTTGTCTGTTTGTCTGTTTGTCTGTTTGTCTGTGTGTTTGAAAACGCTAATCTCAGAAACGGCTTATCCAATTTGAATATAATTTTCACGAATGTGTTGTGGGAAACTTCACTTAACATTTAGTGTTTATTTTATGTAAATCGGTTTATAAATAAAAAAGTTATGTCAATTTAAAACTACGCAGTATTTATTCTGTGTTCGATGAGTGTTAATAAGATAAGTAACTGCATAGTTGAATTGGTTGAAACTAAACATGTTATGGTCTGTAAAATGTATTACTTTGTTATGTATTTTTTATGGGTATGTATGTACCTATGTTATTTGATACTATACAAATCTATATCTCTAAATCTTTAAATACTTATATAAAAACGAAAGGATGCTCTCTCACTCATCTATTGAATAAACATCGTAGAGCCTAAACTGCTAAAGATACGAATATGATTTTTACTAGGGGTTCCTTTTATGACGTAGACGTCAGTTAAGAATGAATTTTCTGATCCCCCCCCCCCCCAATTTAACCCAAATAGGAGATGTAAGTTTGTATGAAAGTCAGTCAATTTTGAGGCCATCTCAATAAAATTTAGTATTTCGCTTTGATTTTTATGTTAAAACATCGTTTTAAACCGACTTACAAAAAGGAAAAGGTTATCAATTCGTCTGTATTTTTTTTTTATTTATTTTTTTTATTTTATATTTGTTACTCGATTTCTTCTCACTGGGTGCACGGATTTGGATGATTTTTTTTCATTTGAAAGGTAGTGCGTGTCACGGGGTTGGGACCCCCATTTATTTTTAGTTCACTTTTGACAGTGGCATCCATAAGAAAAGCGGATAAGTCTGATATTTGCATTAACGATGTGCGCGATAAATAGATGAATAACTCAATTTCCCACCAACCGATTTTGATGATTTTCTTTAATTTGAAAGAATGTACTTCAAGGATACTCTGATGAGTTTGATACGGTTCTGATCATAGGATCCATTTCTTTGAAGCAAATTAACGAACTTAGCGATACTCGGCCAAACCTAAGCTGTAGTAGTCCAATTGGGTTGAATGTAGAATGAGATTACTAAGCAGATATTTCCTAAAAAAATTGAACTTCAACTCTTCAATCCTGATGATGCAGGGGTACTGCTAGCCTGAACCGTAGAAGTAAGTCAATTTGTTTTTATGGATATATAATAAGATTGCTAAACAAATTTATGGGACAAAAATTTGATCTTCAACTCCTCAACCCTGATGATGTAAGGGTATTTCAAGACTAAACCGTAAGAGTTGGCTATTTAGTACTTACGGTTATGTAATAAAAATACCAAGCAAAGATACACGGTAAAAATGTTGACCTTCAACTCCTCAACCCTGATGATGCAGGGTTACTTCAAGCCTAAGCCATAGGAGATGGCCATTTGGTGCTTTCGGGTATGTAATATGATTACTAAGCAAAGACACAAAATGAAAATTTCAACCTTCAACTCCTCACCCCTGATGATGCAGGATACTGCTAGCCTAAACTATACGAGATGGGCATTTAGTGCTTTCAGGTATTTAATATAATTACTAAGCAAAGACACATGATGAAAATTTTGACCTTTAACTCCTCAACCCTGATGATGCAGGGGTATTTCAAGCCTAAGCCATAGAAGTTAGCTATTTAGTGCTTTCAGGTATGTAATATAATTACTAAGCACAGATACATGATGAAAATTTTGACCTTTAACTCCTCAACCCTGATGATGCAGGGGTACTTCAAGCCTAAGCCATAGAAGTTAGCTATTTAGTGCTTTCGGATATGTGATATAATTACTAAGCAAAGACACAAGATGAAAATTTCGATCTTCAACTCCTCAAGCCTGATGATGTAGGGTACTGCAAGCCTAAGCCATAGGAGTTGGCCATTTAATGCTTTCGGGTATGTAATATAATTACTAAGCAAAGACACAAGATGAAAATTTTGACCATCATCTCCTCAACCCTGATGATGCAGGGGTGCTTCAAGCCTAAGCCATAGAAGTTAGCTATTTAGTGCTTTCGGGTATGTAATATAATTACTAAGCAAAGGCACAAGATGAAAATTTCGATCTTCAACTCCTCAAGCCTGATGATGCAGGGTATTGCATGCCTAAGCCATAGGAGTTGGCCATTTAATGCTTTCGGGTATGTAATATAATTACTAAGCAAAGACACATGATGACAATTTCGACCTTAAGCTCTTCAGCCCTGATGATGCAGGGTACTGCAAGCCCAAGCAAATTGGCTCGCAAGTGCTTACGTATAAGTAATACGAATACTAAGCAAAGACACGGTATATATTTTTTTACCTTCAACTCCTCTCTGATGATACGGGATAGTGCAAGCCTAAATTATAAAAGGTAGTCACATAATGATTACGGTTGTTTTTAGTATATATTATAAGTTTAATGACAGCTCATTAAACTGAAATGTGATTAATAAATTAAACTTCAATTCATCAACCCAGATGATCTAAGTACACAACCTACTGAAGCCGTATGAGTTTGGTATTTATTGATTACAATACATTACAACCCGTTCCTGAGAGAACATTATGATGAAAAGTGTCACTTTGAATACCTAAATCCTGAAAATGCAGGAGTATTGTCATGTTATTGTTAAGAGTTGGATTAAATCCAACTGTAGCTTTTTAAACAGGTTGGGTTAGCTTAGGTTGGAACATAAAAGAAAACATAAAAAATAAGCGAGCAGGGTGCGGCAGCGCCCTGCGAGCGGGTGCGCCCTGTTCGTATGAATTGTAAAAGTGTTTTGATTATGTCTTCTGCTTTACAAAGAACAATGCGGGATTTACGCACACAAATGGCCACATGAAACAAAATATGAACTTAGAATATATGTCGCTGTTCAGTGCAATTCCAATTTTCTAATGATTTCTTTGTTATCCGGAAAAGTTAAAATCAATCTTTATATATATTTATTATTATATCAATACGTCTTCGTTTAAATGTGGAGGAGTTGGTTTAAAAGGATATCCCGATATTGTTAATACAACGATATTGTTAATATAACACTATAAATTGGTTCCAAAAGACGGCTATATACCCACCCACCAATGAACGTGTCGATAAAAAAATGATTTATTTTTTTCAAAATTTAAAGCAGCGTCACAGATCTACTATTCGGTAGACACAGTCATTGAGATGGAGGAAGCAGTACATTATCCAACAGAATTTTTGAATTCATTAATGCCTTCCGGAACTCCTGACCACGAATTAATATTAAAAGTAGGTTTACCTATATTCTTACTTAGAAATTTGAATCCGCCAAAATTACTTCAAATAGTATTTTCCAATTCGAAAAAGTTCAAATCAATCTTTATATAATCGATACGTTTTGGTTCAAATGTGGAGTTGATTGAAAAAAAGTATCCCGATATTGTGAATTAGACCACTAAGAATGTAAATTGGTTAAAAAAAGCGGTTTACAATATTAGAATTCGTCTAATTTAAAAAAAAATGATAACAATACGTTCCTACCCACAAATACACACTTTAAATTCGTTTTTTCACTCTGTGTTTGACCAGGTAATCCTTGAGCGGCCAAACCGATTTTAATGTTACTACTTTTTATCATAGAATTCCCACGGTGTCGAGATTTGCGCGGGAAAAACTTTATGACACGTTGATTTGCACGCGGGCAAAGCCGCGGGTACAGCTAGTTACTAATATTTCTAGATGAGCCATCAACTTGAAAGATTTACACTTATCCAATGGCGTAGCTAGACCTGGGCGCAGTGGGCCATTGCCCACGGCCTTGCACTTAAAGGGTCCTCGCGAGACCTCTTTGGAAGAGGTACACGCAATTTCACGGGCACCATCCAATGGAATCAAGATTCTGTTCTCTCTTTGAATGTCAACGATTTTTGGGTATTCTTTTTCTATTTTTTTTTTTGTAATAAGTTGATATGTTGCGTCAGAACACGTTTGTTAAGATAGATTTACTGGATAGTAGATCTTGGGAACTATAGGAAAGGGGCCTCGCTGATAAAAAATCATCTACGTTTAGATTGGTAATTTAATTATGGAAATATAATTGTAGCTCGTCAAATTGTACTACAACGTCGCGGAGGAGAGTACCTCTTAACTAAGAACCTATGACCCTTGCTTCGATTGACTATCTACTACTACTTACTGGAGTTAAATTATTGAACCTGTGAACGAGATGATTATTCAGTCTTTAGCCTCTAAACTTAGTGGTACCCTGTCGCGACACTGTAGTACAATTTTAACTATTGTAGTATAATTATATCATACTCGTCTTGACCTTTCATTTGATACTCCACATGCGTATAATTGGCAGTACTCGATTACCTCGATACCTTCCCACTTTCCCTCCCACGTCAAGTAACTGGCTGAACCGATTTTAATAAAACATCTCTAATTGTAATACCTATAGGATTTATTTTTCTGTCATTTGATACCCCACTCGGGAATATATATATAAATATTTGATTTTTCATCCCCACTTTCACCCACTATATCTTGTAAATGGCTGAACCGATTTTGATAAAACATTTAAGAACCAGTACCCGGAAACCAGATTTCTAACAAAAAAGGCATCTAAATCGGTTCCCTCATTTAGGAGCTATGTTTCCACTGACAGATAGACATAGCATTCAAACTTTTAACACCCTTTTTGCGTCATTAAAAATAAAGACATTTCATATCACTTAATTTAAACAAAAATACGAATTGAGAACCTTCTTTTTGGGTTAAAAACGCATACATACGTATATGATGTTGAAAACACGACAATCCGACGTCTCTAACGCGCTTGTTTCATTAACCTGTAACTTTACTCAATTTCCTTATTATACTACTCGTAGGTAGTATTGTGCAACATTGCTATAATGTTTAATTAAACCCATTGTCAACCTCGGAAGTGGTAATGATGGAGGGCTTGTGCGCACTGTGGAGCACAGCGCCTTAGTATGAGTTGAAAAGTATTCGTTTACGTTTTCGTGCATAAATTATAATGTAGGTACATGGCACGTTTTCGGCTATACTGGAGCTAACTTTCATTACTATGGTTGGTTGGTTTATTTAAAAAAATAGATTTATATAAGAAAAAAGACAAACCCGCTGAGTTTCTTGCCGGATCTTCTCAGTTGTGGTCGTGTTCCGATCCGGTAATAGTGTAAGAAAATAAATGTAACTGACAATTTGTAAGTGCCCCCGTAGGCCTATCCAAATTAAAGGCATTTTATTTAATTTTTGAGGTTTTAGTGGGTAAAAATCGGTGTACCTTTTGAAGGTTTCCTCCCCGTAACAAAAAAAAGGTACTTCTACCATTTCGAAATAATAAACAAGAAATATGATTCTAAAGTAGGAATAGTATATACATTTACATTACCAATTCACACTACAGTGCGTATTAACCCTACCCACAATCAAGAGATACCTAATTGGTTTAAAATTATTGCAATAAACTTTGGATTTATCTTTATGTGAATCATTAGATTATACAAGGATCATCTTTATGATTGTATATAAATGATTCACATTTAGGTATTAGAAGTCATTACATGTGTACATGTACCTATCATCTATAATCAACTTTTAAGTTTTTTTTTTTATTTGACTAAAGTAGCAAACGAACATGCAGTCCACCCGATGGTAAGTGGCCACTGCCGCCCATGGACATGTGTAATCAACTTCATACAAAACATGAGTTCCATCTGAAGTCAATCACGATGCGTTGCTACTCTCGAGGACTATGATGGTCGCCTCATGTGAAAGTGTGCCGGCAACCACACCCTTCTATCGAAACGCAAGAAATACTTCACGCTAGAAATAGGTGTGGTGGTGGTACTTCCCCGGTCGAACTACATTGGTTCTACCACATTGAAATAAGTATCCCACTGCTGGGCAAGGGTGTCACAAAATGTAAATCATTTAGACCGTAGTTTACGCTGCCCAAATGCGGTCTGGTAGAGCTCACACATCTTCGAATTTGCTTAGAGCAGGGTTTCGCAAAGTGGGATACGCGAACCCCTATGAATTCGACATTCATTTTCGGGTTTCGCGACAAGATTTACATAGTAAAAATACAAAAATATTCCTAAAAATGACTGAAATTGAGACCACAAACAAGCACACCCTTTAATACCTAGTAGTAAAAATATATTCCTTTTGGCACTTTATTGTTACCTTTTATTGAAATGAAAACATTTTTTCCCGCAACAGTCAATTTTATTATTTACTTTGGGGGGGATTTTGAGATCTTATTAGTTATTTAAATTATGGGAGGTTCACTGTCACTTACACACACACAAACTTAAATAGAGGTACGTGAAAGCCGAAAGTTTGGGCAACCCTGGTTTAGAGAATTGGACTTGTAGATATCAATAACGGGTACTTACGATATGTATTAAATTTTGCCGATATTTCGACCCAGTTACATGTACGTCATTTAGGTTTCGTGTTATTTTTTACCATTAGGTATACGAATAAATTATCCATACATTATTCTTATTACAAGTTATCATTTTTTCTTGTTTCAGATGCAGCCATCGAATCTTGAAAACAAAATGAACATCATAAACAAGTTCACAAATAACAATATATTTATTTTCAAATGTACTTAGTGCAATATTTAATTTATAATTATTCGATTTTAAATCAAATTATTATTTTCTTTGAAAACGGGTTCAATTTAATTGAAAACTTGGTGCTTCTTGTTTGATAAGAAAAGTAATTGTAATTATTTTTTACGAAATAAATTATAATATTTTCATTTGCATACATAATTCGGATACATTCTCTATAATTTAATTTAATATTTAATTAAAAGTAATAACAATAAAGTGACTAAAAACAAAGTGTAAAGTGAACGAATGTAAAGTGCAATAAGTGTTGAAGTGCGTGATTTGTGACAAGTACACTTGTTCAAACAAGTGAAAACCAAAACTCGTAAAACAAAATACATATGAGTGACGAATTATATGCAATAAATCACGTACACATTAATTATTTCAAACTGTGTACACTTTTTAACGAAAATGTGAACTGTGAACTATGAAACGGTGAACTGTGAAACTGTGAACTTTTGTTTTTTTTATAAAAAACTTGTGTCAGTTGGTACAAAAATGCCGTATTTATGAGTGACTGTTGCGAGCAAGGCTACGGGATGTACACCACATGGTACAGCCGGGGGGAGGGTGGTATGCACCACCACCAGATGGGGCAGCTGTACCACCACGGTCCCCCCATGATCAAGACTGAAGCGGGAGTAAATAGTGACTGCATGATGGCGGTCGACTACGCTCCTCCCATTAAGGTAGGTCTCAATCTATCAAAATTTTATCAAATTAACCATACTTTTTTTGACAGAATGACATGTAATTTTTTTTAGTAAAATTAATTATTTGCAATAAGGTTCCAGTACTAGTATGTTACAGTATTGTTAAGAATTGTGATCTCTGATCAGCTATACGTTTTTTTATAACGTTAAAGAGGCAGAGTAATCTATCAGTGGTATGTGATCACTGCCACTTATGACCATCAGGTCAATTACAGTTGTATTGCTACTCCCGAAGCCTAATATGTTCGCCTCATATGAAAGTATAGCGAACACCACATTCGACCGCCAGTCCTGACCTCAAACCACAAGACCAGGACAATTACAACCTCAAGTCATCAGGACTAGGTAGGACTAGGACTAGGAGGCGACCATGATAGTCCTCGCGAGTGGCAATGCATCTGTGAATGACTCCAGATAGGGCCCTTGTTCTGTATGAAGTTGCTTACAGATATCCATGGGGGGCAGTGGCCGCTTACCATTATGTGGGCTGCATTATGTTACCATTATGTTTGGTACTTCAATGTAACAAAAAACGGTGTTTTATTTTAAATTTATGTACTTTAGAAAGTAAGTTATTTTAAAACTGTACACGTGGTCTTTATTTTCAAAAATCACAATATTTTGATTTTAATGACTTTTTATCAATAATGTTATTGGTAATTTTATAAGCAAAAAATAAAATTAATATTTTTTTTCATTTATGTTTTTGTGATTTGAAACAAAAATAATTATCCTTTTTTATTTAAATTCATTAATTTTGTATAGATAATATCAATGAATGATTTTATTCAATATTACTGAATATATTTATATGTTTATTCAAGACGAATTATCGATTAACGATCACAAAATAATTCGAATAAAATGAAAATAAGTGACAAATTAATATTTATCTATAAATTAATTGAAACTGTGTTTTAGCTCGGAATTTCAATTACTCCGTTTTATCGATTACATTAATGCAATAAATGATAATTGCTTAATAATTGGGACAGGATTAGAATCTATGATGGTAAAAATCAATTATTAATAAATTAATACAATGTTACATGGAAACAACGTAAATATTAACTTAATCAAAAATATAGTTACATTAAAATCTGATAAATAAAACAGTGATTAACTAAGAGCTAGTTCAATCGATTAAAACAATAATTAATAATTACTTAATAAACTTTTCGAAGAATAATTGGGACGGTATTAGAATCTTTGATCGCGAAAATCGAAATAAAAATTAATATTGAGAAACATGTAACTAGTTAAAAGGAGAATCGATTATTCGTACGATTAAGCTAGTTTTTGCACGCGGATTCGTGTGGCTCGCTAACTTTAAAATTAAATGGTAAACACATAATTTGATACAATTATTATATTATTTTCTTTTATTTATAGTGATTATGATTTTGTGCCCTTACTGGAGACGATTTAGTCTTATTAGTCACCCGTTGCAACGGTAGATATTCGACCGTAATTTAAATTATAAACTAAACTTCATATTGTTGAAAGTAGCACCAATATTTCTCTTATTTAAATAAATTGTAATAATCATCAAGTTGTTTTGAACGCACCCGTTAAAGGTAAAAAAGGTTTATTAGCTATTCTGCATTTAAAAGCAATAGCAGATTTTGACAAAGAAATCTGTCATTTTTGACGTAAGGTTTGTGTTTTCATAGTAAGACATCTAAAAACACACGCTTTCTGTGATTGACTTCAGATAGAACCCATGTTTAATATTTTTTCTTTTTTTTTCATTTTATTTGTTATTAAAAAACACGTCTTCTACACTCGTAGCCCCACACTAGGATTTTCTCCTGTGTCGTGGGTACCAAAGACACATACAAGACGAATACACAAACACCCAGACCCAGAACATGAATCTAAACTCATCATTCAGATACCTGTCTGGCCGGGAATCAAACCCGAGACCCATTGCGCGTCAGACCGGTATGGTAACCGTTCCGCCACGCGGGTCGTCTAGAAGTGATATGAAGTTGCTTACCATCAGATGGACCGTACGCTCGTTTGCTACTTCAATCTGATAAAAAAGACGACCACCTTAATCCTCAGGAGTGACACCGCATCTGTGATCGGCTTCGGACAGTACTTGTTCTATGTCCCATAGAGTTGATCACAAACGTCCATGGCTGTCTCTTATTCCTTGTGTGATTTTAACTCGTGTGTTACCTACAAAGTTTATGTTTGTTTTTGAAGTGAAACTTCTTTATCGGGGTTGGAAAAAAATTTAGTGTAACATTTTTTCGTTACGCGCCATCTTTTACTGTTACGCGCCATCTTTTTCTGTTACGCGCCATCTTTTTCTTATCCCTACCACGCGTGATATTAGATAGATTATTATAGATTAGATTATTAGATAAAGTGTAATAAAAGCCTTTTATTAAACTTTATCTAATTTAACTTTATTTAACCAATTTCTGTAAAGTTGCATATAGAAAATTATTTTTTGAAAAATAACGTCATAAAGAAGTTTCACTTCTTACGAGTGTACGCTAGTACACGCACACATTTTTTTTTTCACATTATAGTCCTGTACTTTATTATATTTCCGTTCATATTGAGGCTATCATTTAGTAGATATGACATATTAGGTATCTATAGTTGACTTGAAAAAACAAAACCATAATTATAAGATGTAGGCACCCATGTCATCATCTTGTTAATGTGCAAATGCAAGCTGAGAGTTCATGTTTAATTAAAATTACATGGAACATGATTAATCAAAATTGTTATTAGTGTTATTACATTATAATTATGTTAACACACCTTATAATAAATAACTATGAACCTATTTATTCGCCACTGCTGAGCATAGGTTTCGCCTACTTTCCCTGTAGTCGGGGAATAGAATACGACTATGGTATCCCCTGCCTGGCGTAAGAGGCGACTGAAAGGGGGTTCCTGGGGTTGCGGGCGTCTCGAAAGGGAGCTTGAACCATTCGGTCAGGCGATCCCGGGAAGGACGGCGGTATCCGTGGTCGCATACTGTCGTAAAGACTAGACGGAGCGGTGGGCCCAGCCGCCCATCTGGGAGGAGCCCGATGGGGCAACGCGCTCGGAGGATTCCGGTGGCAGGTCGTTGCGAGATCCCGGAGTCCTCTTTATAGCGCCGAGGACGGCCACCGGGGAGGTTTTAGTGCGGTAAAAATCCCACATACCTAACCCTGCGTCGCTACCCACGGCGTCGGGTACCTTTTGAAGGTTTTACCCCTCGAGAACAAAAGCAAAAAAAAGGTTTCGCCTACTACTGGGCAAAGGCCAACAATATATCCCCACTTCTAACTTCCAGAAATGACTTAACCTTGCAGCACAGAAGTTTAGCTACGCAATTCTCAGCAAAACTGTTTTTTTATAATAAGACACCCAAGATAAATACTTACACCATTAATTTGACATTCCATTATGTTACTATAATTGTATTATTTGACAAATTAAAAAAAGTAGGTAAATGTAACTTGTTATTATTATGTTAATTAGTATAAGTGGTATTGTATCGTTCTAATTAACAATAAATAAATAAATGAGTCACATAACCTTTCATAAATCCATCTGAAAAAAAAACAATATAACTCAATAAACAAAACTGAATCGACAAACTCTCTGTAGGCTTATAATAATTAAACAAAACATTCACTGACTGACAAAATAAGATCAAATCATAATTTATTTATTTAGATATACCATTGACTTATCACTATACATTGTTAAAAAAAAATACAATTTATTTGGTTCAGTGTGAATCGCCATTACAGGTATATACAACTCACCTAATGTGTACGAAGTGTAATATCTAACTAAATCTAAGAACAAAAAAGATAAACATAGAACAAAATAAAACGAAATATAGGTATTATATAATGCTTCAAGTACTAAAATGTAAAAAAATCTATTAGGCATCGGTCTACAAAAAGTACTAATTCCGAGTAAGCCGCACTTTATTTACAGCTTCATAATCCAATTAGGCACTTTTTAGAGGTAATTAGTTACCATGTCTTGTACATACCGAGATTGTAAATAACTATTAAAGTGACATAGCAATGAAGATATGAAAGTTAAACCCTTTCCAATTCTACTCTTATGGCACTAATGTCACACCTTTTTCTACCAAATAACAGTTTTAAGTGCTTTGCCTTAGTACGACTACGGGTAGGTACTAGTACTTAGTCAATTTAAAGTTGAACAATATTTTTGAAGGTGGTAAAACCAGTGTAGTTCGACCGAGGAAGTACCACCGCCACACCTATTTCTAAAAACGTGAAACATCTTGCGTTTCGATAGAAGGGTGTGGTTGCCGGCACACTTATATATGAGGCGACCATCATAATCCTTGGGAGTTGCAACGCGTTTGTGACTGACTTCAGATAAAACCTATGTTCTTTATGAAATTGCTTAAAAAAATCCATGGGCGGCAGTGCCCACTTACCATCAGGTGGACTGCATGTTCGTTTGCTACTTCAATATTATAAAAAAAAACGTTGGTCAGCGTCCAAATTTAAAAGTGTTTTACATGAGGCGACCATCATAGTCCTCGGGAGCAGCAACGCATCTTTAACTTCAGATAGAACCCATGTTCTGTATTCTGTATGAAGTTAATTACAGTCCATAAGCGGCAGTCCCCACTTACCATCAGGTGGACCGCATGCTCGTTTGCTACATATAATTAAAAAAAAAGGAAAAGAGTTAATCGTCATCTAAAATCTTAATCATGAAACCATTGCCAGATAAAAAGTAACAAAACGTACCTACTAAAACTAACCAAACCATCGCTTCCTATAAAAGCTCGAACCAACTCAGCCACAGTTTTTGCACGCACGTGATCCCAGGAACCCACAGGACCATTCATACCCCATGAATGGAGTGTCATTCACCCAACAGGTGCAAAGTCAACAGTTAACGAGATGATTATTCACGTAGCGTCTACGTGACGGTTTTTTGATCCCAGCATCCGATCTATAGACCGACAATGGTGTGGAATGAAAAAACAGTCGCCCGATGCCAAAGCATGGAGAATCGTGGCCAGCCGTGCGTGGCAGAATGGCTCGGACAGGTTGTTTGGTTTTTTATAACGCCAATGGGCACGGGCACGGTAACTGAGCCATAACCTCAGGATGCTGTGATCTGAATCCGACTAATCTTAGCTCGGAATTTGCATTTAAATTACATAGAAGACAAACTCTTGGGACTGAACAATAATATGTGTAGCGTATCTTGCCAAACTGGCCTCTTCTAATAAATTGTAAGGCAAGATATATATTTCTTATCTGACTGAAGTAGCAAACGAGCATGCCATTCGCCTGATGGTCAGTGGTCACTGCCGCCCATGGACATATTTAAGCAAGTTCATACAGAACATAAGCTTTATCTGAAGTCAATCACAGATACGTTGCTGGGACTAGGATGGTCGCTTCATATAAAAGTGTGCCGGTTTCAAGTTTCAACCATTAGGCTATCACTGCTCTCCCATGCCTTACGCCGCCACTGAATCTAACAAACCAAGTTTTTCTTTCTTACTGAAGTAGCAAACGAGCGTGCAGTCCACCTGATAGTAAGTGGTCACTGCCGCCCACGGACATCTGTAATCAACTTCATACAGAACATGTGTTCCATCTGAAGTCAATCACAGATGCGTTGCTACTCCCGAGGACTATGATGGTCGCCTCATGTGAAAGTGTCCCGGCAACCACACCCTTCTTTCAAAACGCAAGAAATGCTTCACGCTAGAAATAGGTGTGGCGGTGGTACTTCCCCGGCCGAACTACACTGGTTCTACCACCTTCTTACACATATATTCCACGTTAATAAAGGAAATCTTCTAAGAGACAGACGGCACACTATCCCGACTTGATCCCATAAGGTCCGATTTCTAAAGCTCAATAATGTAACAATTTCCTCTTACTCGAACATTTTGATCGACTTTTCAATATACGTATCTAATTAACACAGATTAGGTAATTAACACCGGAAGCGACAAGATACGGGCAATTCTCTGAAATCTATTCGCAGTATGTGAATGTTGTCGCGTGCGCATTTCAAATGACATAATTTATTGGATTAACTAGAAAATTAACTGTAGATTCATGTTTTTGTAGGTTTAAAATCTCGTTTTGTATGAATTTGCTGATGTTTAAAAATCTTGTCAACGCATTATTCTCCTAGTGCTGGGCACAGGTCTTCTCTCAGTATGAGAGAATTTAGGCCTTAGTCCACCGCGCTGCCCAAGTGCGAATTGGTGGACTTCACACATAACCGAGAACTTTTTTTAAAGAACTCTCGGGTGTGTAGGTTTCCTCACGATATTTTCCTTCACCGAAAAAGAAAAGCAGTGATAATTAATTTGTAATTCGCACATAATTTTAGATAAAATCAGTGGCCTGGGTTTGAATCTCGGACCTCCCGATCGAGAGGGCAAGTTTCAACCATTAGCCTATCACTGCTCTCATGTATATGAATAGCAGTGACTGAAATACCATTAGGTGGACTGCATATTTGTTTGCTGCCAACAGGCATCTCGTCTGGCATATCTCGAATTTAATCCCTCATGAGAGGTTACGATTTCTGCAGAAGGAAGTAGCAAACGAGTTCAGTCCACCTGATGTGGTCACTGCCGCTCATGGACACCCGTAAGCAACTTCATAAAGAATGGAATCTGAAGTCAATAACAGATGCGTTGCTACCAAGGACTACGATGGTCGCCGCATACCTAAAAGTGTGCCGACAACGACAAAACGAGAACGCTAACGAGAATGCAGTATAATAATAATAATCCACCTTATTGTAAGTTGCAAGGTGGTAGAACCAATGTAGTTCGACCGGGGAAGTACCACCGCCACAGCTATTTCTAGCGTGAAGCATTTCTCGCGTTTCGATAGAAGGGTTTGGTTGCCGGCACACTTTCACATGAGGCGACCATCATAGTCCTCAGGAGTAGCAACGCATCTGTGATTGACTTCAGATGGAACCCATGTTCTATATGAAGTTGATTACAGATGTCCATGGGCGGCAGTGATCACTTACCATCAGGTGGACTGCATGCTCGTTTGCTACTTCAGTCAAATAAAAAAAAAAAGTGGTCACTGCGCCCATAGACTGTTAGCAATTTCAAATGCAGATGATCGTTCTGTAATCAATCACAGATGCATTGCTACTCCCGACGACAAATAACCTAAAAAAAAACCTCAAACGCTTTCTACACTCATAGCCACACAGTAGGATTTTCTCCTGTATCGTGGGTACCATGAACACACACAAGACGAATACACAAACACCCAGACCCACAACAAAAATCTAAACTCGTCATTCAGATACCTGTCTGGCCAGGAATCGAACCCGGGACCCACTGCGTGTCAGACCGGTATGTTAACCGCGGGTCGTCAAAGATGATCGTCGTCGTCGTCAACCCATTATTGTCCCACTGCTGGGCACGGGTCTACCCTCAGAATGAGAGAGTTTAGGCCATAGTCCACCGCGCTGGCCAAGTGCGAATTGGTGGACTTCGCACACCTCCGAGAACATTTTTTTTTTTAAAGAACTCTCGGGTGTGTAGGTTTCCTCACGATGTTTTCCTTCACCGACAAGCAGTGATAATTAATGTATAATACGCACATAAATCAGTGATGCGTGCCCGGGTTTGAACCTCGGACCTCCCGATCGAGGGGGCAAGTTTCAACCATTAGGCTATCACTGCTCTGCAAAGATGATCGCCTCATATAAAATCCGGCAACCACATTTCGACCGAAAAGAAATGCTTCACGCTAGAAGGTGTGTCGGCGATACCCGGTTAAACTACACTGGTTCTACCAATTTCGTGATAAGTTAAAATAATGACCACAACTATTTAACTGGAATTCAGTCGCCGCAATGCCATCTACTAGCTACGAGAATGCGAATAAAAATGCGGTTTGACCATTTACAAGAACGGAGTATGTATTTTCTTTGTTAAATTAGTATGCAAATCATGTCGGTTTGTGTATGCATGAATTTGTTATGTGAATGGAAATTTATTATTAAATCGAGGACGAATACGATTACCATGTAAAAAAAACATGATTGTAATTATATAAAAAAAATGGATATAAATAAGAAAAAAGACAAACCCGCTGAGTTTCTTGCCGGATCTTCTCAGTTGAGGTCGTATTCCGATCCGGTGGCAGTGTAAGAAAAAAATGTAACTGACAATTTGTAAGTGCCCTCGTAAGCCTATACTATTGATTTGATTTGATTTGATACTAGCTGTCCCGACAAACGTTGTTTTGCCATATAAAAAATAAAAAAAAAATGTTAAGGGTGAACAACCCTTAAAGGGTATGAAAAATAGATGTTGGCCGATTCTCAGACCTACTGAATAAGCATATAAAATTTGGTAAAAATCGGAGTCAAGCCGTTTCAGAGGAGTATGACAAGAAAAACTGTGACACGAGAATTTTATATATCTATACTTATAAATAAAATTGAAGTGTCTGTTTGTAATATCAAAATAACAGCTTTTTATCAATTGCATATGAAAGTATACATGATACTGATAACAAAACAACAATCAGTAAAATTTTTGTCTGTCTGTCTGTCTGTCTGTCTGTCTGTCTGTCTGTTTGTTTGGGGTAATCTCCGAAACCACTGGACCGATTTTATCGGGATTTTCACTATTAGATAGCTAATTTTACAGCGCGTAACTTAGGCTACTTTTATTTTAGAAAAATAATTAGGGTACTTCGGAAAAACATAAAAACCTTCAAAAAATACCTCCGCTTTACGCAGATTAAATGATAACTTAGGTTCAGTCGACATGGTTTACATGAAACTTGGAGTGAACCTTGAGTATCTAGAATAACATATTATGATAAAAAATTGACCTTCAACTCCTCAACCCTCATGATGCAGGGGTACTGCCCGCCTAAGCCGCAAGAGCTACTTATTTTCTGCTTTCGAATTTGGCATAACGTTTTTGAGCAAAAACAAATAGTGAAAAATTTGACCTTCAACTCCTCAACCTTCACGATGCAGGGGCACTGCCTGCCTAAACCGCAAGAGCTCCTCATTTTCTGCTTTCCAATTTGTTATAACGTTTTTGAGCAAAAACAAATGGTGAAAAATTTGCCCCTTAACTCCTCAACCTTCATGATGTAGGGGTATTGCCTGCCTTAACCGTAAAAGTTAAATTTTTTTGCTTACAAATATTTAAGGAGGTTTGTAAGCAGAAACAAATGATGTAAAAATTGACATTTACCTCGCTCGAGGATACATCGTTAACCCATTATTGTCCCACTGCCGTGCACGGGTCTTCTCTCGGAATTAGGAAATTTTAGGCCATAGTCCACCGCGCAGGCCAAGTGCGAATTGGTGGACTTCACACACCTCCGAGAACTTTTTTTTAACGAATTCTCGGGAGTGTGGGTTTCCTCACAATGTTTTCCTTCACCGAAAAGCAGTGATAATTAATTTCTACTGCGCACATAAAACAGTGGTGCATGCCTGGTTTTAAACCTCGGACCTCCCGATTAAGAGGGCAAGTTTCAAGTTTCACTGCTCTTGATTCGAGGATACCTACTGCATATTCTACAGAAGTTGGCCATTAGGTGCTTTCATCCATACAAATAAATGTAATTTAAATGTCTTTTAAATATGAGAATTCTACTTTTTACTAAATATGGAAATGGATATTCCGTTGTAATAAATCTACTTCGTACAAACAAATTTATACCTACAAAAAACAAAGGAAATATAATTAATCAACTTTCAAGAGTGTTGATTTTCTTTGTGTATTGTTTTAATAAGGTATAACAGATGTCGCTGGATGTATCCTGAGTTACACCAAGGGCTGAATCCTGTAGTTTGTAGGTATATAAAAGTGAGTGAATTATTTTGAGTTCAAATTCGATTACGTTGGATTCAATTGGTACGATTTGTTTAAAATAGGGAATTTGTAACGTATCACTATTAATTATATGCAGGTAATATTATATTTTTTTCTTAACGTAATGATATACTCAACTCAACTCAACTCAACTCAAAGGAGGAGGATCAATTCGGTTGGTATGTTTCTTTTATGTATGTAGGTACATCTATTTTTCGGCCAACTGAGGAAGAATTTTCTTTCATTCAATGGAGTTTACTTGCAGTTTGATACTATTATCATCATTCATAACTTCAGAACTATGTGAGATTGCGATGGAGCATCATATAAGATATTTTGGCATATGTACCTATCTATGTAGAATTGAAACGAAGATAACTTAAGTCATCGACTTGCATGGATTATTAATAAGAGCTGTTAATAATTGTTACAATATGCTGTACAATGTGTACAAGTACCTACTGGTATTAATAAATATTTAAGGGGGGGACATTCATGTGACAAATGTTATCTATTGACTCAATATTAATAAGAAACAACAGGTAGAGCTTGAAATATTCAAGGAATTTTCAATCAAACAAATGGGGCTTTTTGCCGTTTTGTTTATAAATAATAGTACGGAACCCTTCGTGCGCGTGTCCGCTTCGAAGTTGCTTAGTTGCTATCAGTCCTACCGCAAAAATATTGTTTAGTTAAAAATTTTGTGGGCATAAAATTGGATACGTAGGTATATGTCATGTGTCCCTGTAGTTCCGGGATTAGAATAGGGCTACTGCATCCCCTGCCTGTCGTAAGAGGCGATTTAAAGGGGCTTCCGGGGTTGCAGACGGCTAGAGTGGGAGCTCGAACCGTTCGGTCAGGCAATCCCGGGAAGGACGGCGGTATATGTGGTCTCATATCGTCGTAAAGACTAGATTTTAGCGCCGAGGACGGCCACCGGGGGGGTTTTAGTACGGTAAAAATCCCACAATCCTGCGTCGCTCCCGCGGCGTCGGGTACCTTTTGAAGGTTTCCCTCTCGAGAACAAAAAAAAAAGGTATATGTCATGTATTTTTAAAACGCGGGCGAAGCTGCGGGTTTCAGCTAGTTAAATTATAAAGAGGAAAACTTTGTATTTGGTATGTTTGTTTTGAATTAACTTAAAAACTACTGAACGGATTTTAATAATTTTTTCACCATTAGAATGCTACGTTATCCCTGACTAACATAGACTATAATGGTTGGATATATTATTTTATGGTTTGCGCGAAGTCGTGTGGATTCTGCTAGTCATATATATGTCCATCTTTTGGGCACTCTGCAACTCGTGACAGATTATATTATAACATACGACGTATCATTTTTTTTTTCCTTTAAAAAAAAAAAAAAAAAACGCTTTCTACACTCATAGCCTCACAGTAAGATTTTCTCCTGTGTCGTGGGTGCCATTGACACACACACAAAGACGAATACACAAACACCCAGACCCAGAACATGAATCTCAACTCATCATTCAGATAACTGTCTGGCCGGGAATCGAAGCCGACACCCACTGCGTGTCAGGTCGGTATGTTACCGCTGCGCCACGCGGGTCGTCTAATCATATCAATATCATTAGAATCATGATAAATACAATTTATATTTATGTATTAGAATCAAATCAACATAATAACTACCTACAAAAAATACGTTTGTCGACATGCCCTAATTATATATTTTATGTTGATATGTTTCATTTATATAAGAATGAGAATTTGTTTTTCTGTTTTCACTCATTTATTTTTAAGCAATCGGGCTTATTGGTTTTATAATATTTTTGAAGTGAAACTTATTTATCGGGGTTGGAAAAAAATTTAGTGTAACATTTTTTCGTTACGCGCCATCTTTTTTTTATTCCGTTACGCGCCATCTTTTTCTTATCCCTACCACGCGTGATATTAGATAGATTATTATAGATTAGATTATTAGATAAAGTTTATAAAGCCTTTTATTAAACTTTATCTAATTTAACTTTATTTAACCAATTTCTGTAAAGTTGCATATAGTAAATTATTTTTTGAAAAATAACGTCATAAAGAAGTTTCACTTCTTACGAGTGTACGCTAGTAGGTACACGCACACATTTTTTTTAATTACCCGAATATGCCAGGAGGGGGATGACGATTTCTATGTGTAATTAAACGTAAAGTTTTTGGTAAAACAAAAAAAAATAGAATTAAATGTGACTGAAATCAGTCTTATACCCGTCAGGGGCTTAGATAATAGACAGTATAATAATAATTATGAAATCCGTAGGAGAACGAAAGTTACCGACATAGCTCTCAGAATTCGTAGGCTGAAGTGACAATGGGCAGGCCACATCGTTCGTAGGACAGATAACCGATGGGGTAGAAGAGTCCTCGAATGGAGACCACGCCTCGGCAGAAGGAGTGCAGGCCGCCCCCCGACCCGGTGGACTGATGACCTGAAGAAGACGGCGGGTAACCGCTGGATTCAGATGGCTCAGGACCGGTCGAAGTGGCGCAGATTAGGGGAGGCCTGTGTCCAGCAGTGGACTTTCAAAGGCTGATGGATGGATGGATGGATAATAAATACTAGTCACCCATCGCAACGGTCGAAATTCGACCATAATTCAACTCAAAAACTAAACTTCACATAGGCCAAAGTAGCACGAATATTTCTCAAATTCAATTATAAATACACCCGTTAGGTAAAAAGAGGTTTAGTTGACTAAGCTGCGTTTTAAAGCAATAACAGGTAGGTATATTGACAAAAACATCTCACATTGTTGACGTAACATGTTTTCATAGAAGACATTAATGTCTATTTCGTTTATTATATATGTTCAATGTACGGTAGTGTATGTAATGCATTTTTAGTACATTTTATGTATGTTTAATTCATTCTCTTCATAAACTATAACCGTGCACGTATTAATATATAGATTGTCTTTACATAAATCTAGAAAATAGCTCGTCAAAGCCATTTCCACGCCAAAAAATCCCCAAAACAAAACATCCCATCGGAAAGCTCATCGTTAAATAAAATAAATTCTACCACCGAGACTGATCGGGACGGTAATGACATCTCGGTCTGACGTCATTAATCACGTCACACGAGGGTGGATAGGGGGTATGTGTGGAATGAAAAATAAGATTTTGGTTAGCCTAGTTTAGACGGTATCTGTTTTGTGAATTTCGTATTTCTTTTTAGTAGCATGGTCCTATGGTAAGATATACATCCGGCTAAGAAATATAGAATCATACAGAGCAGTAATAGGCTATGGTTGAAACTTACCCTCTCGATCGGGAGGTCCAAGGTTTAGACCCAAGCACCACTGATTTTTTTATATTACCTATGTGCGTATTAGAAATTAATTATCACTGCTTTTCGGTGAAGAAAAACATCGTAAGGAAACCTACACACCTGGGAGTTCTTTAAAAAAAATGTTGTCGGAGGTGTGTGAAGTCCACAATTCGCACTTGGCCAGCGCGTCGGACTATAGTCTTAAATCTCTCTCATTCTGAGAGAAGACCCGTGCCCAGCAGTGGGACAATAATAGGTTGACGAGAGAGAAAGCCTTCTACCCTTTTAGAACCTTCAGATATCATCTGCAACCCATTATGTTCCCACTGCTAAGCACGATTCTTCTCTCAGAATGAGACTGAGATAATGGGTTGACGAGAAGAAAATCATAGTATCTATTTTTTTACAGATATTGCAAAGCAAACTCCAG
Source organism: Spicauda simplicius (assembly GCA_949699795.1). Classification (NCBI taxonomy): domain Eukaryota; kingdom Metazoa; phylum Arthropoda; class Insecta; order Lepidoptera; family Hesperiidae; genus Spicauda; species Spicauda simplicius. The sequence continues at coordinate 12,159,351 of OX453081.1, read as the reverse complement.
AAATCTTTATTGTAGTAGTTGGCTTTTTATGTCAAATTGATCAAATTAATAACATTTCTTTTATTGCTAATTCTTATGCAATAAAATAAATTTTATTAATTTGATCAATTTTATTACCAGTAACCAATAAATTAATTATGTACACCGGAAAGCACTAATATGCCCAGCGATAAAAACTCATACTAGCCTACAGCAGAATATTCTCTAGTTTTATGGATGTCATGGATACACATAAAGACGAATACACAAAACATTTGGGTAAGTACCTGGGGTGTTTACTCAAATGTTTTACCAGGTGGTAGAATCAGTGTAGCTCACCCGAGAAAGTACCACCGCCTACTTCTAACGTGAAGCATTTCTGGCGTTTCGATAGAAGGATGTGGTTGCCAGCACACTTTTTATATGAGGCGACCATCCTAGTCTTTGGGAATAGCAACGCATCTGTGATTGACTTCAGATAGAATCCATGTTCTTTATGAAGTTGGTTACAGATGTCCATGGGCGGCAGTGACCACTTACCATCAGGTGGACTGCACGCTCGTTTGTTACTCCTATCAGATAAAAAAACCCAGACGAAAAAAAAAACTAAATTCATCATTTAGAGACAACTTTGGACAAGAATCGAACCCGGAATTAGCTGTTATCCCCAACTTTTTATCCCAAATGCACCAAAATAAAGTAAGAGGTAACAAAATAACATTGTAACATCTCGTTCACACAAAAAATAAATATCTAACAATAGATAAAATCGAATCGGGTATTTTTATGCTTTCGCTTAACAAACCCTAAGCCCTTTCTGAAAATACCAAAGCCAGCAGGGGCACAATAGTTTAGTCAGAAAAACGTTCAGTACTTTTCACTAAGAAATGGTCACTCAAAAAGACTATAACGATAAATAGGCATAAAAATGAAGTGATTTGAAAGTATGTAACATTTACCAATTGCTTTGAAATAGCGGTTCTCAAACTTTTGTTTTTTTTTCTTGCGCCTTTAAAAATTGTTTTTTGTTTAGGAATAGATTTGATGAAACAATAAAATTGGTCAGCTTAAATATCAAAATTTTCGGCGCTCTTTATAAGCCTCTAACGCGAATAAACACACACTTTCTACACTCATAGCCCCACCCAGACCCAGAACAAGAATCTAAACTCATCATTCAGATACCTGTCTGACCGGTATGGTACCCGCTCCGCCACATGGGTCGTCATTAGAATAAGGGGTTGTGCATTGTACAGTTTGAGAACCACTGCATTAAAACTTACACAAGCTTGTTAGGTTTTCTTCATTTTAACTTTCGACTTACAAAAACCGAGTTTTAAGTAAATCGATGAGCAAACAGTGGCTTTGTTTATTTTTGCAAGCATTTATTGTATTTCTTCTAAATACCGTTAAGAAACTGAGGAATTTAGAAATGCTGTTGTTGCTAACACTTACTTTTTAATAGTTTTATAACATAGTAGGAGTAAACGAGCGTGCCACTGATGGCAAGTGGCCACTACCATCTATCCATCAGGATTTTGTTGTACAGTGTTTGGTCGTAGCCCACCAGAGAAGAGCCCGATGGGGCACACGCTGAGGACACCGGCGGCGGTCAACTGGAGTTCCCGGAGTCCTCTTCGCAGCGTCGAGGTCGGCCACCGGGGTGGTTTTAGTGCAGTAAGAATCCCACATAACCTGCGTCGCTCTCACGACGTCGGGTACTTTTTGAAAGTTTCCCCCTCAAAACAAAAAAAAAAAAGGCCTCCAATAAACGGCCTTCCGTAAATACTCGTATTTCACACGAATTTCAGGACTTTTAACCTCTCTTCCATCACATTTGGAAGACTTTGTCGACACCCCTCCTCTCTTAAAGTGTGCCGTTTTGGCCACTAGAGCACTAATACCATCTATGGATATCTGAAGTCATCTCCATACAGGAATTAAGGTGGTAGAACCAGTGTAGCTCGACCGAGGAAGTACCACCGCCACACCTATTTCTAGCGTGAAGCATTTCTTGCGTTTCGATAGAAGGGTGTGGTTGCCGGCACACTTTCACATGAGGCGACCATCATAGTCCTCGGAAGTGGCAACGCATCTGTGATTGACTTCAGATGGGACCCATGTTCTGTATGAAGTTGATGACAGACGTTCATGGGCGGCAGTGACCACTTACCATCAGGTGGACTGCTTGCTCGTTTGCCACTTCAGTCAAATAAAAAAAAATAATGGAGTTCTTAATAAAGTCAGCCACAGGTGTAGCGATGCATCACCTAAAGCATACGTTTTTTAACAAACGAGCATGCAGTCCACCTGATGGTAAGCGGTTAAGCGGTCGGCCATCGGCATCTCTAAGTAACTTCATACAGAATATAGGCTTCTATTCTATTAAACCACATGTCAGTCACCCATTATTGTTCCATTGCTGGGCACGGATCTTCTCTCGGAATGAGAGAGTTTTAGGCCAAAGTCCACTGAGCTGGCCAAGTGCGAATTGGTAGACATTACACACCTCCGAGAACTTTTTTTTAAAGAACTCTTGGGTGTATGTTTCCTTACGATGTTTTCCTTCGAAAAGCAGTTATAATTAATTTCTAATACGCACGTAAATCAGTGGTCGTGCCTGGGTTTGAACCTTGGACCTTCCGATTGAGAGGGCAAGTTTTAAGTAAAAAATGTGTGCGTGTACTCGTAAGAAGTGAAACTTCTTTATGACGTTATTTTTCAAAAAATAATTTACTATATGCAACTTTACGGAAATTGGTTAAATAAAGTTAAATTAGATAAAGTTTAATAAAAGGCTTTTATAAACTTTATCTAAGAATCTAATCTATAATAATCTATCTAATATCACGCGTGGTAGGGATAACGTAACGTAACGGATAATGGCGCGTAACAGAAAAAGATGGCGCGTAACGAAAAAATGTTACACTAAATTTTTTTCCAACCCCGATAAAGAAGTTTCACTTCAATAATAAATAAAATCTAAAGTCAATAACAGTCTCGTTGCTACTCCTGAGGTCTAATATAAATCTCAATAAACCCTAGTCGGTAACCACACCCTTCCTCCGAAATACAAGAACTACTTCTTGCTAGATAGGTGTAGTCAGAATGCCTTTCACTTCACCCCCTTACCACATTCTTACCATATTAAACCAGAAAACCAGAATACAGTAGCTTGACTATCTTGTTATTAAGTAGGATCCCTGCTTATGACTGAGGCGATGGTGTTCCTTTAGTCAAGCCACGAAGAATTATGCCCGTTTTATTTTAAGAAATATTATAAACTTGTTTGCACTAGGTATGGATACCCAACTCAAAGTGGCTAGGGGTTTAAGTCTGTATTAAAGTTTAAATTAATTTTGCGAGTTTGCACTCGAATAAAGTAAGTAAATTAGTGGTCAGTAGGTGGCAGTACCGCCCAAAAACAAAGAACTCTTGTGGCACATTTTGTCCTCACTTTAGTACTTCAATGTCAAAAAAATCGTTACAATCATTTTACAGAAAAATCTTAAAACAAAACAGCATCAAATTAAAAAAAAAAAAAAACACCAACAACCCTCAATTCAAAATGCCTATAAAAATATCAGTTTCCCCGATGAAGCGTCTAATACACTGCTTCCACAAAGACTTCATTCCCACAAGTGAACAATCCATCAAAGCACCGAAGGCTCACATATTAATGATACCACCGGCGTGCGGTTGAAAGAACATCGCTTGTCTTTTAAATTAATTGTTCAGGAGCTGACAGAGTTGCGACTAGACGGCGAGCGACTGAAACGCTTGTAACATTTATTAATATCAAAAATTGTACTCATAACTTCAGTCAATTATGTATAACCACTATTTGAGGTGTAGAGTATAATATTGTTTTCAAATAAAAAAGTAGCAAGTCGGCCTCGCACACGAAGTTTTAAATAACATACTAATATTATAAAAGCGAAAGTTTGTGAGTGTGTATGTTTGTTACTTCTTCACGTGTAAACGGCTGGAGCGATTTTCATAAAATTTGGTAGGGTAGTAGGTAGGTTAGCTGACAATCTGGAGTACCTAACATATAGGCTACTCTTTACTGTGAGAAAATATTTTATTCCCACTGGACAATCGGTACATCGATTTTTTTAACGGGGGTGAAGCTGCAGGGTTCAGCTACTCATCTATAAAAACAGCAAAAATAAATCACTATTGTTGCATATTAGCCCTCTGACATATGCATTTTATTCTGTTATTAGTATATTTAATGCTAAAGCAACAACATAAACACATTCTGTGAAAATTTAAACTGTCTAGCTATCACGGTTCATGAGATACAGCATGCTGACAGGCAGACAGACGGACAGATGTAAAGCGGAGTAGTAGATAGTGTTCCGTTTTTAACCGTTGTGTAAGAAATTCTACAATATTGGCCAAGTGCGAGTCAAACGAACTTGGAGGCTTCAATGAAACTAAATTTGAACAATTTTTAGTTTTGTTTTTTAAGAAGCGACTAAGACATCGCACTTACCAACAAGCGTGGTAGCCGCCATGACTATAATATCACAAATACCCTATTAGGAGTATAAGGTATATGTCGGCGCGACACCGCGTATTTATGAAAAACACGTCACCGAAATAATTATTTTAGTTAGTTTAAAGATCGAAAATTGTTTATTTATTAAATTAGCAATATTTAATGATTTTTAAGAATTGTAATTTTGTTTACCCTCCACTCACCTCACCAAACACTGTTATAAAAAGGCGAGCGCCTGTCGGTAGAAAAAGATTTTTGTTAAACCGTCGAAGCGATCGGACCTCCTCAATTGTGATTAAATCGACGAAGTTTATTCCTGTGTTTTACTTGAAATCTTCAAGAATGAATAATAATGAAGACACTTCGACCTTCCTGACGTCACATATCACTCTATCACTCTCTTCGTTATATATATTATTTAAAAATATAACGTCAGCATGACTACTAAATTTACTATCTCTATATCTCTTACAAAAGTATCGAATTAAGTTGTCCCTAAAACGCGTATAATATGAAGAGAGCCTTACACTAAGAGCTTAGGGGAGGAGGGAAGTTTACGAAAGACGCGGAGGACGCTAATAAGCACGTTAAAGTGAACCAGAAGCCGACTTGTGGTTTATACGAACTGACATCTCTGTTATTGTTATATATACATACCCATGTATATGTCGCACCTTTAATACGTGGTATAAAACAAAGTTCCCGCTGTCTGTCTCTATGTATGCTTAGATCTTTAAAACTACGCTGCGGATTTGAATGCGTTTTTTTTAGTAGATAGAGTGATTCAAAAGAAAGGTTTTTATGTATAATAAATGCATAATATAGTGAACACTGATAAGTATATTTTTGACTTTTAGGCGGAACGAAGTTCGCCGGGTCAACTAGTTATTCATAAAAAGAAATAACTAAAATTTATGTGTTGCGAGTTTATCAACTAGTTCGTTCATTTTATGGGATAAACTCGCAAAACATATTTTTTGGGTTATTTCTTTTTAAGAATAAAACATGTATTAAAGTATGGTAGAGGGCTCTCTTTTACTGAACTTTAAAGCAAGATACTGGAGCTAACTTTCATTGCCATGTAAAAAAAACATGATTGTAATTATATTAAAAAAAATGAATATTTGAAGGTGGTAGAACCAGTGTAGTTCGGCCGGGGAGGTACCACCGCCACACCTGTTTCTAGCGTGAAGCATTTCTTGCGTTCCGATGGAAGGGTGTGGTTGCCGGTATACTTTTATATGAGGCGACCATCATAGTCCTCCGGAGTAGCAATGCATCTATGATTGACTTCAGATAGAACCTATGTTCTGTATGAAGTTGATTATAGATGTCCATGGGCGGCAGTGACCACTTACCATCAGGTGGACTGCCTGCTCGTTTGCTACTTCAGTCAAATAAAAAAAATAAAAAAATATATAAATAGGAAAAAAAAGACAAACCAGTTTCTTGCCGGATCTTCTTAGTTAAAGTCGTATTCCGAACCGGTTGTAATATAAGAAAAAAAATGTAACTGACAATTTGTAAGTGCCCCCGTAGGCCTATACAAAATAAAGACATTTCATTTCATTGCAGAGAATTTAAACATATCGTCGCAGTCGTCGCTTAAGTTCTAACACCGCGGATCTCAGAATTAGCAACTTTTCAGAAAAGCAAGTGAACTGTCTCAAATAGTTATATTTAATTCTACAACTACCAAATAATATATTGCGTTTAAAATATTATTCTACTCATATTATAATAATATTTTTATGAAATGTAACATTTTCTTATATTATTTTGAAATACCATTATTTCATTAATTCAAAATGGGCATTTTTGAGTTACGCGATGTTAGAACTTAAGGGACGATTTTTTTTTTTTTATCTGACAGAAGTAGCAAACGAGCATGCAGTCCACCTGATGGTAAGTGGTCACTGCCGCCCAAGGACATCTGTAATCAACTGCATACAGAACATTGGTTCCATCTGAAGTCAATCACAGATGCGTTGCTACTCCTAGAAATAGGTGTGACGGTGGTACTTCCTCGGTCGAACTGCACTAGTTCTACCACCGTGAAATGGGTATTAATAAATTAAAATGGAAGTAGACAGAATTTTAAATGAATTATTATATTATTGCAACAGGCTAGAATTTATTATGATAACAAAAATTCGAATGCTAAATTTACATTTTGCAATTAAATGTTGTTTTATACTTAAGTTATTCAATGTAACCTTCCCTTTTTAAGAGTTTGCGGTAGAATGGTCTATTTAGTAGCTTTTATTTGATACCCATTGAAATTGAAATTGAAATTAATTTATTGTAAGAACGTAGTACAAAGATGGTTACAGTAAGAAAGATCGTACATTCTACCATGAAAATGGTGTGCAATCATGTCAATTGTGAAATTATAGTTATTAAATAAATTGTTATTATAATTGGCATAAACATATTTAAATTACATCTTAATTAATTATTACATGCATGTCATTCTTAGTCTATATATTGAAAATATTCATTAATGTCATAAAAGCAGTGTTGCATAAGCCATTCTGTAATTCTACGTTTGAAAGTATTTAATGTTAAATTTTTATACTTAACTTATTATAAATTTTTATAGCCATAGGATAAGCATTTCTTCTAAATAATTCTAGTCGAGATTTTGGCACGTCCAGTTTAAATTTCTTTTGTTCTGCAATTCTGCTTCCATAATGGGGTTGCATTTTAAAATACTGTGGGTGTTGCCTGACAAACAGACAGACCTCTCTGATGTACATACAGGTCCCATACTGTTATGATGGTGAAAAATCGTCCCTCTTCCCCTCTTTTTCTTACCCTTCGTCACAATCCGTCACACCGTTTAAGTATGTTTAGCGCTTGTCAAAGAAATAGTCATGTAAGTATCAACATATACATCGAAAAAGATTATCCTCCTTTTGATTCAGTCGTCGTAGAATCGTCATACGAATTGTGAAGTCTTTTTTTAAATGACTCGATCCTGAGAAAAAAAAACCGCACACGTCTCCTCATAAATAGCCATAGTATTGGTTAGTTATGTATATCCTTAAAATTATTATCTTTTTCATCTTTATCAATGTATAACTTGTACAATGTAACTTTCTTTTAGTTGTCAATATTATTAACTCAACATGTCTATTATAGATAATGTTGTACGCACCTGTAATTGGCGTGCATACTATCTTTATTTCTATGTAAGATTATTGTAATGTGTTGTTTGTAATGCTGTTGGTGTGTCATTAAATAAAAAAAAGTCATGTAGATTTAAGTAAGCAATTAAGTAAAGTTACTTAATTTACTCTGATGGTAACAGCAGACCATGCTTTATAAAAGTTTGCATAACTTAAAAAAGACTCTACACTCATAACCCCACAGTAGACGGGGCGGTTACCATACCGGTCTGACACGCAATGGGTCCCGGGTTCGATTCCCGGCAAGACAGGTGTCTGAATGATGTTTAGATTCATGTTCTGATTCTGGGTGTTTGTGTATTCGTCTTGTGTGTGTCATGGTACCCACAACATTGAAGAAAATCCTTTTTTTTTTGTTTTCGAGGATAAACCTTCAAAAGGTATCCGACGCCGTGGGAGCGACGCAGGGTTATGTGGGATTTTTACCGCACTAAAACCCCCCCGGTGGCCATACTCGGCGCTGAAAAGGAGGAGTCCGGGATCTCGAAACGACTTCAACCGGAATCCTCCCAGCGCGCTGCCCCATCGGGCTCCTCCCGGATGGGCGGCTGGGCCCGCCGCTCCATCTAGTCTTTACGACGGTATGCGACCACACATACTGCCGTCCTTCCCGGGATCGCCTGACCGAACAGTTCGAGCTCGCACTATAGCCGTCTGCAACCCCGGAAGCCCCTTTTAGTCGCCTCTTACGACAGGCATACGGGGATGCCGTAGCCCTATTCTGATCCCGGAACTACAGAAATCCTAGTGTGGGGCTATGGGTGTAGAAAGCGATATAACAATTTAATAACATTGCTCGTGAATAGTAAGAGGCAGTAATTACTGTGTATTATAATTTACCCTTATAAGATACTAGCTGACCCGGCGAACTCCGCCTAAAGATCTAAAATCTAAAGTTATCAGTGTTTATCTACTATATTATACATGTATTATACATAAAAACCTTCCTCTTGAATCACTTTATCTATTATAAAAACTGCATTAAAATCCGTAGCGTAGTTTTGAAGATCTAAGCATACATAGGGACAGACAGCGGTAAGCGACTTTTTACTATTGTTACCAACCAACAAGTAGCTTGTCTGTGGACACACTGTTAAACTCATGACTACATTAGTTATAAACATTAATAAGAATCTATATAATGATTGTATTGAAATTGATCGTGCCATGTTATTATAAATATCATAAATCAATAGAAGTCACAATATAAATAAATATAAATGATTATATGAATAATATCATAAATGCATATATTTAATTTTTATGTAATGTAAAAGATTAATAGTAATGTTTTTGTCTCTGACGGATTCCTTAACACCTGAAATATTTAGTATAAAAGAGAGGGTTTAACAGTAATATGGATTATTCTAATAATTCACAAGTGTAAGACGTTACTCTGTCCGAATGTATTCTGAAATTGTATAAGTGTGAAATCGGGAAAATATACCAGTGTTGTACATAGAATAGAATAGAATAGCATAGAATAGAATAGAATACTCTTTATTGCACACATACACATAGTGTGCACTACTTTGTATGTTATTGTTATTTTTGTTATTTATGTTAGATCTGTAGTATGCAATAGGCGGTCTTGTCGCTAGGCAGCGATCTCTTGCAGACAACCTATGCATGGAATTGGGAAAGATAACAGGAATGAAGAGTGGGAAGTGTGTGTAAAGTTAGAAAAGGATTAATGAAGGACGGAAATTATAGTGGTATAAATAAGTAACATTAAGTACACAGTGGAAAAATAAAATGAAATTAGAGAATAAATTAACAAACACAAAGAGAAATTAAACATAAGACACACATACATAATGTGTCGTTTACTTTGGCCATCCAATCCTACTGGAACACTATGTTATATAGATCAGCAAATTCTAGCTAAGTTCATTGACCTTGGTTTAGCGAGGGTGTGATATCGTTTGGTTTTTTGCTATCTGCGACGGATGTTTCATCTTGCGCCATTTGTCGCATGAGGACGTCAAATCCTTCATATTAGTATTGAAACTCCTAATATAACTCTGATTTATTTAATATCGAATAATCGATTTATATAGAACGAGTTTGGTTCGACCAGAGAGGTACCACCGCCACACCTATTTTTAGTTTTTTTTATCTGACGAAGTAGCAAACCAGCAGTCCACCTGATGGTGGCCATTGCCGCTCATGGACATCTGTAATCAACTTCATACAGAACATCTGAAGACAATCACAGGTGTTGCTACACCCGAGGACTACGATGGTCGTCTCATGTGAAAGTGTGTCGGCAACCACATCCTTCCATCTCGCGCAAGAAATGCTTCACGCTAGAAATACGTGTGGATGTGGTACTTCCCCGGTCGAATTACAGTGGTTCTACCACCTTCAATATCAGGTACTAAATATGAAGTCTACCAATTCGTATTTAGACCACCACAATGGCATTGGCCTGCAGCTCTTCCATTTTAAAAGAAGACACGTACCCAGCAGAGAGAATATAATGGGTTGACGACAAATTTACAACTATAAGTGATATTTTTGTAATAAAAAAATAGTAAATAAATTTTTGTATATGGCCGAAATAGCAAACGAGCATGCAGTCCACGTGATGGTAAGTGGTCACTGCCACCCATGGACATCAGTAATCAACATCATACAGAACAATGATTCCATCTAAAGTCAATCACAGATGCGTCGCTACTCCCGAGGACTATGATGGTTGCCTCATATAAAAGAGTGCCCTTACAAAACGCAAGAAATGCTTCACGCTAGAAATAGGTGTGGCGGTGGTTCTTCCCCGGACGAACTACACTGGTTCTACCACCTTGACCTACTTCGATCTATTAAAAAAATAGTCTGTATAGGTAGTGACGCATCTGTGTAATCTCAGGTAAACGAGCATGCAGTCCAGACCCGTACCCAGCAGAGAGAATATAATGGGTTGACAACAAATTTACAACTATAAGTGATCTTTTTGTAATAAAAAATAGTAAATACACTTTTGTATATGGCCGAAATAGCAAACGAACATGCAGTCCACCTGATGATAAGTGGCCACTGCCACCCATGGACATCTGTAATCAACATCATACAGAACAATGATTCCATCTGAAGTCAATCACAGATGCGTCGCTACTCCCGAAGACTATGATGGTTGCCTCATATAAAAGAGTGCCGGCAATCACACCCTTACAAAACGCAAGAAATGCTGCACGCTCGAAATAGGTGTGGCGGTGGTACTTCCCCGGTCGAACTACACTGGTTCTACCACCTGCAAAATTCTTGTGATGATAAAGTGTGTTGATGAAGTGTGATTGTGATGTGAAGTGCGATGTACATATAAGAATATATTGGTCGCAGCTCTTTAATGCAGAAATATTAATATAACATCAAATAAAATAAAATTTCTTACATACAATGTTATTTATATAAATTGCATAGTTCTCTTAAAATTAAGTCCAAAGTAAATAACAGATGCGTTGCTACTCCCGAGGACTATGATGGTCGCCTCATATAAAAGTGTGCCGGCAACCACACCCTTCCATCGAAACGCTAGAAATAGGTGTGGCGGTGGTACTTTCCCGATCGAACTACACTGGTCCTACCACCTTAAAAAAAAAATTGTAGATGGTTTGTAGATAAAATAATAAATAATTATTATTTTATCTACAAACCATCTACAACTACCGTTTGCTATTCAGTTTGAACTTTATATAATCATCGTAGGAAACACACATACATATATATTGATCTAAAACACACATATTCTTAAACTGTATGGCTATACCAAAACATTAGAAGTAGAAGGATCCCCACATTTTCGTTTCCCCTCAATAACAGGAAAACGCAGGCTTCATAACGCCCTCTCGTTTTTTGTCAATTTTCCTCCTCGGCCGCTGAAAAAACGGCTGAAAAACAGTTTCAGCGTCCGTACACAGATGGCGCTGATCCCCTTAATGAACGCTATCTGGATGAGTCCACTGCAAAATATCACACAGTAAGAACGAAGGCGACTGAAAATAAATTTTCGGAAAATAGAGTTATAAGTACTTAACTCTATTTTCCGTTAGTAACTAAACTACTTAAACTACGCGTTATTATGAAATTTCTCTTCTAGTAAATTAAAAGTGATTACTTCGTGTTATAAAGGTGTCTCGTCAATCCATTAATGTCCCACTGCTGGGCACGGGTCTTCTCTCAGAATGAGAGAGTTTAGGCCATAGTCCACCGCGCTGGCCAAGTGCGAATTGGTGAGCTTCACACACCTCCAAGAACTTTTTTTTTAAGAACTCTCGGGTGTATAGGTTTCCTCACGATGTTTTCGTTATAAAGGTGTAAAGTATAGTAAATAGTAAGAACTCTGGGCTGTAAGAAAGTCCTTAAAATGCAAACCCAATTTTGTTATTTTTAATTACAAAATTGCATTTTCATTATAGTCATAAAATTTCGCATCAGGTCCTTTTATCGTAACCATGGAAATTTGAGGTCTCTTATCTGTAACATAAAAAGTCATCTGATATACACTTAACGAAAATTTCATAGATATTATTACATTATGAGTAGCAATTCTCGTTTCTCTGTCGAGTGAGATAATTACCGACCTACTTTCATATGAGACGACTCCCTATGATTGACTTCAGATAGAACCTTTTTTTTTATCTGACTAAAGTTGAAAACGAGCATGAAGTCCACTTGATGGTAAGTGGCCACTGCCGTCCATAGACATCTGTAACAACTTCATACTTCATGGGTTCTATCTGAAGTCAATCACAGATGCGTTGCTACTCTCGAGGACTATGATGTGGAAGTGTGCCGATAGATATTTGAAAATGTCCGTTTATCAAAATTAAATATCAAAGAAATTGTATCGCCATAAAGTGTATATTTTTACTTCAGAAAAATTTATGGATTATTTTTTAAATCATTTAAAAGTGCATTTTTATAATATTGTAGCAAACGAGCATGCAGTCCACCTGATGTGGTCACTGCCGCCCATAGACATCTGTAATCAACTACATACAGAACATGGGTTCCGTCTGAAGTCAATCACAGGTGGGTTGCTACTCTCGAGTACTATGGTCGCCTCATGTGAAAGTGTGCCGGCAACCACACCATTATCGAAATGCAAAAATGCTTCACGCTAGAAATACACTGGTTCTACCACCTCACAAAAAATCCTAAAAATCTAGTGTGAGACACATCTACTGTGGAGTCCAAACATACTTACAATTTGTAAACGTTTTATTTTTATTTACTCGGTGGTAGGTAATATTGGATTATTCCTTAAACGATACTCAAAAGGTACCATTCTCCCATTGACCTGGAATAAAAAGACAATCACTTTTAAAATGCATCCTATTCTATAAGTTTTTTATTTACATTATGGAGATGGGTGTGTGTGGTGAGAGTCTGAGGTGTGTGCAGGAAAAGGTAAAAGTCAATGACGCACAAGTCCACTTAAAATAAAGAGGCGCGGTCACAATAATACCTTAGGGTCCACAACATAAATACATATCGATATTTATCTCATGTTCATACGTTCATAGTATGTTTGACGACCCGCATGGCGCAGCGGTTACCATACCAGTCTGACGCGCAATAGGTCCCGGGTTCGATTCTCGGCCAGGCAAATATCTAAATGATGAGTTTAGATTCATGTTCTGGGTCTGAATGTTTGTGTATTCGTCTTGTGTGTGTCCATGGTACCCATACACTGGAGAAAATTCTAGTGTGAGGCTAAGTGTGTAGAAAGCGTTTGTTTTAAACCGTGTGTTTAAATGCTCTTTCAATTTAATTATTAATGCAAACTTATCTTTGTTATCTTGTTTCCACAATAAACATTTTACTTGTCTGACGATAATATTATTTTTATTATAAACTCGTTTCTGCTGTACACGGGTTCTTATATCAGGCTGGCATGTAATTTGGTCTTGACCTATTTTTCAGAGCCTTGTATAAAGCCTCTTGTGATTCTTCTTTCTTTTACTATTAAAATAGACATCAGAAAGTATTTGCTTGGGAATCCAACTTTGAAAAGACATTTTTCAAGCATTATTTTTGACCACTGGTGTATCTTCTGTAATAAAAGTGTTTAATATTTATTACTTTAGTCGCATTAAAACAGGTATTATAAGATTTCGTTATTTTTTTTAATTAAAACTATTGGCACCCAATTTTGTATCAATCTTCTACTATATCTACTTTATAATATCAGTGTTAAGCGCTGCCGTGTTCTGGTTTTAAGGTTATGGTTAGTCTAAGGTATTCCAACTTAGTGTTCAGGGGTAGCAACGTATTTATAATCAACCTCATGTAAGACATGTCTTATCTGGGGCAGTGGCCATCAGGCGGACTACAAACACATGCTCTGATATTAGTTTAAAAAATAAAGATGGGTTGACCTCTTTCGATTTGGCTTATATTGCACCACCACATCTCTTTTCTATCTTCACTACATAGTATAAAACAAAGTCGCTTTACGCTGTTTGTCCCTTTGTATGCTTAAATCTTTAAAACTATGCTACGGATTTTAATTTAGTTTTTTTCAATAGACAGAGTGATTCAAGAGGAAGGTTTTTACGTATAATACATGTATAGTAGAGGAACACTGATTATTTTTGACTTTGACTTTTAGGCGGAAAGAAGTTCGTCGGGCCAGCTAGTATAACATAATTATGAACTGCTACATTTTTGGGAACATGTAAAATTAAGCCGTCCATTAAATTGACCCAACTTCATGAGTAACAGGACATCTGATAGCCAACAGTTGCCTGTCTCAACAGTACTTCAATAGTATTGTACTGAACCATGTACCACTTACCATCATACAATGACCACTTACCGTCAGGTAGACTGCATGTATCTATTAAGGACATTGCCAAACAGAAACTTACGAAATAAGTATCAACTATCAACCCTAAAAACTGAAATAACTAACCTAATCTTCACGTCTATGGCGCATTTTTTCATCGTCGTTTTCGTCCGTCCTATATTTACTCAATATTAATCGTCTTTTTACACGAAATTCACGTTTTTACCACAAATCCGTTCAGTTCTTGCAAATCTTAGGCCATCGCATCTGCCTTGACACTAAAGGAAATTTCATGCTATGAAGCAATATGGCTGTAAAACTAGTAAAATCCACCTAAAATTAGGTTATAAGACAAAAAGCGACCTCAAATTGTTTTGAAAACACCTGGATTGTGATCAGAGGTTAGAAACTGTTTTATTGACGACAGCTTACTAGCGCCACAAGCGGAGCGGGAAAATTGTGAACTACGCTCAATGTTATCCGACCAAATGTAAAGGAAGTCAATTTTATACGATGTTATGCTGTAAGATGACTTTTCAACATGGCCAGGTTGCCTTGCCTTAACCCTTTACTGCGCATGTCCCCATACATAAGTAGGTGAGGGGAAAAAAACACAAATTTATACCGGGTAAATTTTAAACCTATACTTTTTTTTTCCTCCCGCATTTTTATGTCGATCCTTTGTATGTGTGCGTTGTGCCAGTTTTTAATTACGTATCGACTTAATTTGCCTGCGAGGTTCTCTCAGGGTATGTCTGGAACGATTCCCGGATCGCAGACGTTTTATCACTTTACTTTTGTATTTGGTATCATTTTTGTGTTGTTTGAGCTACGTAGGTTATGTTTTTGTGGCGGTCCGGGTGTTAAGTAGTCAGTTTTGGTGGGAAAATCGAGTATTATGTGTACGTTGAGGGAGAAATCTCGTTGTGTGTAACCTTGTGGATTGTTTTTGCGGATTGGGCGACTACAGTAGCGAAGATGTGATTCAAGTACGTATTAAATTTAATATAATTTAAACTTTGTGCGCTAAAAATGTTTCGAACACCTTTCTTGCTAAATAAATATTACCTTTGAATGAGTGAACAAAAAAGTTATTTCACGGTTAGTTTAGCTTTAATAGTTATGAGTTATAACACATGATACCCACCTGTTGGCGTACTTCGATACGTTGCGATACGCGTTTTGAATACGCACGTACTTGAACGTAATAACTAGTGTTTTGATGAGATTTAGATAAGATTGTGGTTATGCTGAGTTACGTTTACGAGGTTTTAAAACCGTAAACGTTAATGTGACTTGAATCATATAATTATAATATTCTTGTGTTGTTTATTGGTATTTAAAGTGTTTTACGATATAAATTAGAATGAATCAATTTTATACGATGTTTCTTTCGAGATCATCTTTTTATTTTGTTATAAGTTAAAAAAGGTGGACTGATGACCTGAAGAAGACGGCGGGTAACCGCTGGATTCAGATGGCTCAGGACCGGTCGAAGTGTCGCAGATTAGGGGAGGCCTATGTCCAGCAGTGGACTTTCAAAGGCTGATGGATGGATGATAAGTTAAAAAAAGTTATTATAAAAATGTTGCGAAATATAAGCATTTCTTTTTTATAAAGTCAATAATTTAAGTTCATATTCGTTTTATTATGAAAATTGAAGTAGCATAAACTACTTTAAAAAAAAATTAGATGCTTTTATGTTATTATTTACTAATGCTATGTTTTTTTTTCTGTTTACAAAGTTATTTTACTATAAACAATGTTCACCTGTAAGTGATTATTCATTTATTGTTAAGTTACTATGTTCTACGTTTCTATGTCAAATTTAAATGTTATAATCGTTGGTGAATTAAATAAATAAAATAAAATAAAATAAGATGTTCTCTATCCGATGGTAAGTGGCCACTGTCGTCTATGAACATCCGTGATCATCTTCAGATTGGTAAGATTAGTTAGTAAATTATTATGTTAGTCCTCGATAGTAGCAACGCATTTGTGATTGACTTCAGATATAACCTTTTTTATAAGATTGAAGTAGCAAACGAGCATGCAGTCCACCTGATGGTAAGTGGTCACTGCCGCTCTTGGACATCTGTATGCAACTTCATATGAAACATGAAGTTCTATCTGAAGTCAATCACAAATGCGTTGCTACTCCCGAGGACCAAGAACATAATGTTAATGATAATTATAATTATAATGATAATTATCACCTATGTACTATATGAAGTTGTTTACAGATGTCCATGGGTGGCAGTGACCACTTACCATCGGGTGAACCGCATGCTCGTTTGCTACTCCCGAGGACTATGATGGTCGCCTCATATAAAAGTGTACCGGCAACCACACCCT
This sequence comes from Spicauda simplicius, assembly GCA_949699795.1. Lineage (NCBI taxonomy): Eukaryota > Metazoa > Arthropoda > Insecta > Lepidoptera > Hesperiidae > Spicauda > Spicauda simplicius. The sequence continues at coordinate 12,142,526 of OX453081.1, read as the reverse complement.
TCAAAATATAAATATATAGAAATATTTCACAGATATCGCTATCCCACGTTACAAATGCAGTATTATTTATAGGTAATATAAAGAACTGACTTTACTGGCCATAAATGGTTCGTTTGCCCACCGTGGTTTATGTTCCACGCCCTGAGATTGTAAAAATCCCTTTTGTGCCTTGACTTTCGTTATTTTGACGTAGAGTTATGTGGATGACGTAGAGACGGTAGTCTGTTAGAGTACGCTAATAAATATTATTGGCATAAGAGTTTTTATATAATTAACTAGTTGACCCGGCGAACTTCGTTCCACCTAAAGTTCTAAAATTATTATCAGTGTTGCTCTACGATATTAAGCATGTATTAGACATAAGAACCTTCATTTTGAATCACTCTATCTATTAAATTAAACTAATTAAAAGGTGTAGCGTAGTTTTAAAGATCTAAGCATACATATGGACAGACAGCGGGAAGCTCACTCTCACTCTAAAAGGTGACCCGTGCCCAAAAGTGGTAAAGTACTGTGACAATAATTACATTTTGAAGGTGGTAGAACCAGTGTAGTTCGACCGGGAAAGTGAAGTATTTCTTGCGTTTCGATGGAAGGGTGTGGTTGCCGGCATACTTTCACATGAGGCCACCATCATAGTCCTCGGGAGTAGCAACGCATCTGTGATTGACTTCAGATGGAACCCATGTTCTGTATGAAGTTGATTACAGATGTCCATGGGCGAGGGTGATCAATTACCACCAGGTGGACTGCATACTCGTTTGCTACTTCAATATTATAAAAAAAAACGTTGGTCAGCGTCCAAATTTATTTTACTCTAAAAGAAGAGCCGTGCAAAAAAGTGGAAAAGTCCACGGGTGGCAATGACCACTTACCATCAGATGGACTGCATGCTCGCTTGCTACTTCAATATTATAAAAAAAAATGTGTGCGTGTACTAGCATACACTCATAAGAAGTGAAACTTCTTTATGACGTTATTTTTCAAAAAATAATTTACTTTATGCAACTTTACAGAAATAGGTTAAATAAAGTTAAATAAGATAAAGTTTAATAAAAGGCTTTTATTAAACTTTATCTAATAATCTAATCTATAATAATCTATCAAATATCACACGTGGTAGGGATAAGAAAAAGATGGCGCGTAACAGAAAAAGATGGCGCGTAACGAAAAAATGTTACACTAAATTTTATTCCAACCCCGATAAAGAAGATTCACTTCAAAAACTCACATCTAAATTTCTCTCACTCTAAAAGGAGGCCCGTGCCCAAAATTGGTAAAGTACTGACACAATGATTAAATTTAGGAAAAAAAACTAGGGCAGTTCTATGAACTCTCAACTCTACGTTCTTCGTAAAGGCATCAAACTATCATATTGACAGCTTGTCGATGGGCGTCGAACGAAATACTTAACAACGCTTACAATTTAAACAAACAGAGTCCGTGATTCATGGTACGTCCAGCCGTCTTGTAACACATTCTTGAGCCAAAATTGTAAGGTAAGCTGTGAGTTTGATGCAAATTTCATGTATTGATGGTATGATCTGGCCAACTCAGAGAGAGGTAGTATAGAAGTAGTAGAGTATGATCCAGTCGGCGCGGTAGAATATGGCCTAAATATCTCTCACTAGCTGTGCCCGCGACTTCGTCCGCGTGGCACGCAACGCAAGCCCTCAAGGATGAATAATTTTCCCCGTTTTTTTCACATTTTCCATTATTTCTTCGCTCCTAATAGTTGCAGCGTGATGTTATATAGCCTAAAGCCTTCCTCGATAAATGGTCTATTCAATACAAAAATAATTTTTAAATTCGAACCAGTAGTTCCTAAATTAGCGCGTTTAAACAAACAAACTTCAGCTTTATATATTAGTATAGATATAGATTTTGAAATAAGACACGTCTCTAGCAGTGGGACGTTAATGGGTTAACGATGATGGTGTAAGGATAGGCAAGCAGTTATAGTCTAATAGCGACTATTAGACTATAACTGCTTGCCTAGGCCTCTCAGCGAGCGTCTGAATTTGGAATCCCAGGCACACAGAACAATGTTTTTCTAAAATATTATGGGTGTTAGAAATTAGTTGTTACTGCTTTGCGGTGAAAGGATGTCCTAAGGATAACACATGAGACTTGTCTGAAATAGTTGAAAAGTCTGAAAAGTTGACGATTCGCGTGGCGAAGCTGCTACCATACCGGTCTGACGCGCAATGGACCTGGGTTCGATTCCCGGCCAGACAGGTATCTGAATGAGTTTAGTTTCATGTTCTGGGTCTGGGTGTTTGTGTATTCGTCTTGTGTGTGTCCATGGTACTCACGACACAGGAGAATCCTAGTGTGGGGCTATGTGTGTAGACTAGACATAAACAAACAAAAAAAAAATACATTTTCTATCAGCACCTTCAAATACTCGCGTACACAGATCAATTAACGAAAGACTACTCAAAATAACTCAATCAACAAACAACGTCGTCTACCATCAAACTAGCGCAATAAAACAAATAGACGCTAATAAAGATAAGCTCAAATGAGATATAGGGATAAAGCAAAAACGTTAATGATACCAAAATTCGTTACGCGGCCAACCCGCTTCCGCTCCTCGAATTTAGAACTTATTTTTACTCCCAGACTAAGAAAATAGACTACGCCTTGATGATTTGGTTAGCATCAGCAATTTGGATTCGATGTGAGCTTCGGCATGGTGTTTTCAATAATTGTTTTTGATTTTTTATTTTTATACTTATATATAATACCTACTACCATGATATTAACCTAGACATAGGACAAACAATTAACACGCTTTCACACGCTTTCTACACTCATAGACCCACACTAGGTTTTTCTCCTGTGTCGTGGATACCATGGACAGACACAAGTCGAATACACAAACACACAGACCCAGAACAGGAATCTCAACTCATCATTCAAGATACCTGCCTAGCCGGGAATCGATCCCGGAATCTATTGCGCGTCAGACCGGTAAGGTAACCGCTCGGCCACGCGGGTTGTCAAAATCTGTATCTTTAATTAACTTCAATTTGATATATTTGTTTTCTTAAAGTACGTTTTACTACAATTAATAGTAATCATTGAATGAATCGAAATATTGCTAGCTTTTAAACTAATCTAGTTTAGTGTCCAAATTTTACCAATTTGCACATATTATGCACTTGTGCAATAAGAGCTCGTGAGACTGACAACCCGCGTGGCGGAGCGGTTACCATACCGGTCTGACGCGCAATGGGTCCCGGGTTCGATTCCCGGCTAGAAAGGTATCTGAATGATGAGTTTAGATTCGTGTTCTGGGTCTGGGTGTTTGTGTATTCGTCTTCTGTGAGTGTGTGTCCATGGTACTCACGACACAGGAGCAAATCCTACTGTGGGGCTATGAATGTAGAAAGCGTGTTTAGCGATAAGAGATTAGGGATAAGACTAATATGTTACTACAAAAAACTTGGATACATGAAAGAGTCCTTAGATTTCATTAAAAATTTAAAATATTCAGTGTCATAAAGGCTCAAATTTGGCCTTTAACAAACCAACCACACGAGTCCAAAAACCTCATCTCTATTTTTGATCCGAGCCACCGACACCGTTCCTGTTCTTTCTACCGCCAGTAATGGTTTTTGCGTTTTTTACTTTTTAATCTCCACGATATTATTGTTTTCAGAACTTATAAAGCTAATGATGATTGCTGCAATGAATTGGTCCCGATTTGTTCGTTAAATTATCTTTGCCTTTAATGAAATTGGGTATCAGTCTAATGCATTTTTTTGCGAGAATTTCGCTCGTTCGGATGTGGTATCTTAGTATGGGTTTAAGTTTTCTCGAAACAATTTGTGTTTACGTTTAATTCGGACATTGCAAAATATGGTAGAAAAGAAAACATAAACTACAAGTTATATCGCAGTTTTTTTTATCTGACTCAAGTAGCAAACGAGCATGCCGTCCACCTGATGGTAAGTGGTCACTGCCGCCCTGTAAGCAACTTCATACAAAACATCGGTTCTATCTGAAGTCAATCACAGATGCGTTGCTACTCCCAAGGACTATCATGGTCGCCTCATATAAAAGTGTGCAACCACACCCTTCCATCGAAACACAAGTTTTTTTTTTTTGTTTTAGTATGTATTATGAGTGTATGAGTAGCAGTGTATGAGTAGAGACGTAAACAGTGGTGGTTTTGAGTTAATGTTACTTTTGCTAAGGGGTCTTTTTTTTTTGTTTTCGAGGGGGAAACCTTCCAAAGGCACCCGACGCCGTGGGAGCGACGCAGGGTTATGTGGGATTTTTACCGCACTAAAACCCCCCGGTGGCCGTCCTCGGCGCTGAAAAGGAGGACTCCAGGATCTCGAAACGACTTCAACCGGAATCCTCCGAGCGCGCTGCCCCATCGGGCTCCTCCCAGATGGGCGGCTGGACCCACCGCTCCGTCTAGTCTTTACGACGGTATGCGACACATACCGCCGTTCTTCCCGGGATTGCCTGACCGAACGGTTCGAGCTCCCACTCTAGCCGCCTGCAACCCCGGAAGCCCCTTTTAGTCGCCTCTTACTACAGGCAGGGGATGCCGTAGCCCTATTCTGACCCCGAGGCTACAGGGACGTTGCTCTGCGATGAGGAGTATGACCAATATTATAATTAGGTATAAGAATTTTAAATAGTGACTAGCTGACCCGGCGAATTTCGCTCCGCCTACAAGTCAAAAATCTAAAATTGATCAGTGTTCCTCTCCATGTTATGCATGTATCTCTTTCCTCATAAAAATGAATGTTTGTCTGTATGTCCTCTACAGAATCGCAAACTATTCATTATCATGTGATGATCTTTAGCAAAGTTGTCATTCACGAGGTCGCGAAGGTTTCTCTTTTTGTGATGGCGTGATCCTCTTGAATCACTCTATCTATTAAAATAATTTAAACTCTGTCTATTAAAAAAATGTGTGCGTGTACTAGCGTACACTCGTAAGAAGTGAAACTTCTTTATGACGTTATTTTTCAAAAAATAATTTACTATATGCAACTTTACAGAAATTGCTTAAATAAAGTTAAATTAGATAAAGTTTAATAAAAGGCTTTTATTAAACTTTATCTAATAATCTAATCTATAATAATCTATCTAATATCACGCGTGGTAGGGATAACGTAAAGTAACGTAACGGATAATGGCGCGTAACAGAAAAAGATGGCGCGTAACGAAAAAATGTTACACTAAATTTTTTTCCAACACCGATAAAGAAGTTTCACTTCAAAAGCAATCCGTAGCTTAGTTTTAAAGATCTAAGCATACATAGGGACAGACAGCGCGAAGCGACTTGTTTTGTACTACGTGATAGGTTAAATAGTAGATGTATGAACTAGTCAGAGGTGCTGACCGTCAGAGGTACCTCGGTCAACTTTCCTCATTCTACTAGCCAACATACGGAGTTACTTCACTTTTTTTAAATCAAAGAAAGACTTCGCAAGGAGTCATCGCAACTCCTATTTCTAGCGTGAAGGCTTCGTGCTTTTCAGTGGAAGAAAGTATTTGCCCGCTTACTTATACGATACGTGACCATTTTAGTCCTCGGGAGTAGCAACGCATCTATGACTGACTTTAGTTAAAACCTCTGATCCCTGTGTTATTGTTTATAAATGTCCATGGGTGGCAGTGGCAAAAAAATACAGGTTTAATTAATGATCACTAAACCAGGGTTATTGGCGTACAATCCAACACTGTCCCACTGCTGGGCACGGGCCAAGTGCGAATTTGTGGACTTCACTGACCTCCGAGAGCTTTTTTTTAAAGAACTCTCGGGTGTGTAGGTTTCCTCGCGATGTTTTCCTTCACCGATAAGCAGTTATAATTAATTTTTACACGCACATAAATCAGCAGTGCGTGCCTGGATTTGAACCTTGGACTTCCTTATTGAGAGGGCAAGTTTCAACCATTAGGCTATCACTGCTCTACCAGTCTTATTACGTATCTAAATTCCACTCATAATTATTTCCGTTGCACCGCTGTTACGGTTAAACCGAAAAATAAACCAAAACCCAACGATAACCAATATTGTTGGTCGGGTTGGTTACCGCAATCGGTCGTTACGGTAGCAATCAGTGGTATTCATCTTAAACGTAATCTGTATGTATATAAATGTGGTTGCATAGTCTGTCAGTGTTTTGTCTTTTTTTATCTTAGTCTCTTACAATAGTAAACCTGATGGTAAGTGGTCACTGTCGCCCATGGACATCTGTAAGCAACGTCAAATAGAATATGAGTTCTATCTGATGTCAATCACAGATGCATCGCTACTCCCGAGGACTAGGATGGTCGCCTTATATAAAACTGTGCCGGCAACTACACCTTCCCATCGAAACGCAATGAATGCTTCACGTTAGAAATAGGTGTGGCGGTGGTACTCCCTCGGTCGATCTACACTGATTCTAGCACCTGTAAAACTGCTCAGAATATGTTATACTGTAACTAGCTCGGTTTGTATGCTCGTTTTTGCCATGGACGTGCAAGTTGTGGAATGAGCTTCCACCTGAGGTATTCCTGGAGCGCTATGTTCAAGAAAGGTGCGAAAAGAGCTCTCCTTCAAAGCCGGCGATGCATTGGTGACTCTGGTGTTGCGAATGTCCATAGGCGACGGTGACTACTTTCCATTAAGTAGCCTGTCTGCCTTATCGTTACAGCGACGCAAACACTGCCGGTCGGATTCTGCAGATTTTTGCCACATACATAATTTATAACCTACATTAAAATATAGCATACCAAATACAGTGGTAAACGTGACCGAAACGGACGAAGCCGCAGGAATTATCTAGCATAATTCCTGCGGCTATACTAATATTATAAATAGGAAAAAAATGTATTTTTGTACGTTTGTCATGAATTAACTTAAAAACCTGATTTTAAAAATTCTTTTACCATTAGAATTCTACATTATCTCTGCTCAACATAGGCTATTAGCTAATAGAACAAAAAAATGTTCTACCATATAAGAGAAACACTGGACACCGCCGCCGCACGATGACCAGTGTGCCCTTACGCAAAGCAATCGTCGCTAAATTTCTTGGGACTACTATCGGAATAGCATAAATACCCACTGCTGACTATGACTATCGACCAAATCCCCATTACGGATGGGGGAAGGACATGTCCAGGAGTGGTGCTCAAATGTATAATGGTTGGATAGATTACATTATAGTCTGCACGAACGAAGTCGCGTCGGTTCTGCTAGTCTTAAAAATATCAAATTCACAATTTACATTATTTCGTTTTATAGTTTTCGCGTTCCTAGTCGTCGGCAATAGCACAGCATTAATATCATACAGTAGTCTAACTCTGCCGTGTTCTTGAATTTTATACCTACAGACGCGCTGGACGAGAGTTCGCGTTAGGGCTACCGGCCTAAAGTATTTTAATACATCTGTATACTTGACTTTCTTTCCTACTTATTATGTATTTTATTCAGTAGATTAAGGTAAAAAACAACGCGTTCTTTTAATATTTAAGAGACTAAATAATAAATCTTACACAAATAATAGTTATAAATTTCCCACTGAATAATATTTTACCAACCAAAATAAAAATTATTAACACTGGACGTGTTTATGCACAACTAAAGCAATCAAAAACAGCCTAATATAGTTTACAACTGCTCTTCGCTACATTATTATTTAAATAAAAAGATTCACTGCTTAAAAAACGTCACATCGCCCGCTCGCCACTCCGGCACATTCGCTAGCTGTTGCGTACCGAGTGCTTACCGAAATCGTGGCGCGTAGGTACATTTTACGTTTCGTGCGTTTGTAGGAAGTTAGAATACTGTAGATACTATTACCGTGCTAGTACTGTGGCAATAGCTACATTCAAGATGTGTAAATGCAATAAAAATTACAATTAAATAGCCATTTTGTCTGTAACATCGCATCCGGTGGAGGTACAAAAACTAAGCCACATAGATTGCAATTGACAGCGATAAATGTATTAATTTATTGACCATTATACGCTGTTTATGGCACAATGCGTGTCGATGCAAACTTATTAATTAATCCGTTATACATGTTAATTATTTATAATTTTTATGTAACTGAAGTAATAGAGGTATGGCTTGAGGTTATATTGTTATTGATACTCGTGGATTCCGTTATTGTAAGTAAATACAATGATTAAAATAAAGTTCCTTTGTTGCTTATAATTTTACGTAGATAATTATGTCTCATACTTCAAATTCACATTTATTATAATTTCTGTTCAATTCATTATTAACCTTAATGTATGTTTAACCTTTTATAATTAACGGATAATAACATAGTTTTGAATTTTGAAATTACGGTCAAAATTCGACCGTAATTTAAATATTACAATATGTATTAGTACAAATATTTCTCAAATTCAAATAAAATACAAAAAAATTCAAGGAATTTTGAACGCACCCGTTAAATATAAAAAGAGGTTTAATTAGCTAAACCGCATTTAAAAGCAATAGCGGGTATTTTGACACAGACACTGACATTTCTGGCATTATCTGTTGTCATAGTAAGGACATTGAATGTTCTATTTCCTTATTATTTGTGTGTTTGTGACAAATGCACGGTAGCGTGTGTAATGTGTTTTTAGTTGATTTTATGTATGTTACATGCAATATTCGAAATAAATATTAACATTCTGCACTCCTTCTCTACGTCCACTATTATCGTGCAAAATTTCGTACTAATCCGTCCACGGCGTATTACTTAAAAATGCGTCATAAGTTTTTGCTTCACGTATTAATATATAGATGATACAGTACCCTTCGTGTGCGAGTCGAGTCGAGTTAGCGAGTTATTTAAGTTAAAATAATAAAATTATAACAAATTGTAGGCTTCTGGATAAAACTGTATCTTTAGCATGAAATCGATGAATTTTGAATTGTTCAATTATTGACACAAAACAGCGACTTGTTAAGTTTTTAAATGTAAAGTAACATGTAAAAAATGACCTAATGAACTCTATGTAAATAGATACCTATGCCCCTTTCTATTTACACATAAAAAAGAAAGAAACGAGTTACTGCAAAAAAATCTTACGCACGTTACACATGGAAAATAAAAAATGATCTATTATTGTATCTAGGCCTTAGTTGCCCCTTGTCACATGACTTATTTATAGAGGACTAGGTTATACCCGCAGCTTTGCTCGCTTTAGTCATATCTACCACGGTAATTTAAAAAAAAGGATCTCTCGTCAACCCATTATTGTCCCACTGCTGGGCACGGGTCTTCTCTCAGAATGAGAAAGTTTTAGGCCATAGTCCACCGCGCTGGCCAAATACGAATTGGTGGACTTCACACACCTCCGAGAACTTTTTTTTTTAAAGAACTCTCGGGTGTGTAGGTTTCCTCACGATATTTTCCTTCACCGAAAAGCAGTATTAATTAATTTCTAATACGCACATAAATCAGTGGTGCGTGCCTGGGTTTGAACCTCGGACCTCCCGATCGAGAAGGCAAGTTTTAACCATTAGGGTATCTGTGTACTGTTCCAACGAGTGTACAATATACCTAAAAGCAGCTACCACCTCTGTAATTAAGCCCCGAACAAAATTATTGTCCTACCTACGCTCTGTCACAGATTTACTATCATCTCTGTAGGAGCGCATCTGTGACAGCAATGCATCTATAGCCTAAAACTCTTTCACCCCGAGAGGAAGCCCACGCCCAACATTGGGCCAATAATTGACAACAAAATGAGCATACAGTGCAACTGACGTCCACGGGCAGCAAAGTCTACTTACCATCACGTGTACTGCATAGTCATTTGCTATTCCAAATGTATAAAATAAAAAATCTTCAACTTCGTGGAAAGGAAGAAATCTTTTTAGATCAAAATACCGCTGTTTTACTCATCAAATAGTACCTACTTTTTTATTTGCATAAAACAAGACATTGAATTTTGTTTCTAACCAGCTTTTTAGTACCAAATTAATTCCAGCTATTGTCAACAGGCGTAGAAATCGAATAGAAATCTGAACGTAGAATAGAAAATATTTTTTGGTAGAGAAAATACTTTTTTGGATAAAAGTTACAAAAAATCTACAAAATCTAGTTTAAACAGTGCCGCTGTTACCGTCTTGTTTTCCTAGACTTAGCATAAAAACTAAATAGTTTGTCTTTTTTTAGTTGTAGAGTAAATTTACTATTTTTTTCTTATTCATGATATGTATGTTAGTAATTATGAGTAAATTGTTTTAATAACATTACATATGTCACTAAAAATATGGAATTGAATCAAAGTACTTCATAATACCTTTGGTTCTATAATACATATTTATAATGTAAAATATGTAAAATAATATCTTCAATATTTTGAGTTTGGGAATGTTTTAAAAATCATTTATTTATTTATTTATTTATTTTTTAGTCAGAACGGAATGATCCAATTACACTAATGACAAAACATAATATAACAATGGTGATTATGGACATAATTAAAATTAAAAGACAATAATAATTATATAAACAAAGAACAGTAAAATAAAAATGTCAAAATAATTGCATACAACAATAGAGAAAAAATTAAATAAAAGTCTACATTACATCATACAAAACTATCTGAGGTTTTTTAACTTTACCGATGCAACTTATATTCATTTTCATAGAAGATACACACTTACATAATATTACATTGTTCTTAAACGCAAGACTTCTACGATTAAAGATATTTTTAAAATTTCGAAGTGTATGGCCACAGTTCTCTTCTTGGGACTTCACACATCTTTAAAAACTTTTTTTAAGATATCGATTACGCACGTAAAGCAGTGATATATTTTTTTTATCTGACTGAAGTAGCAAACGAACATGCAGTCCATATGATGGTAAGTAGCCACTGCCGCTCATGGACATCTGTAATCAACTTCATACAGAGTTCCATCTGAAGTCAATAACAGATCTGTTGCTACTCGCGAGGAGTATGATGGTCGCCTCATGTGAAAGTGTGCTACACCCTTCTATCAAAACTCAAGAAATGCTTAACGTAGAAAAAGGTGTGGCGGTGGTACTTCTCCGGTCGAACTACACTGGTTCTTCTCGTCAACCCATTATTGTCCCACTGCTGGGCACGGGTCTTCTCTCAGAATGAGTGACTTTAGGCCATAGTCCACCGCGCTGACCAAGTGCGAATTGGTGGAGACTGGTTCTACCACCTTGCAAATAATAATAACATTCATTACTAACATGCACATAATTTTATGCAACTCAAGCTTTTATTTGAACTACGGACCTCCCGGTTTAGGTAAGTTTCAACATTTGGCTATTACTGCTCTGTTACCTCGTTTACTTCTTAACAAAAGCAGGAAGTTGAAAATGTCTATATAACTTCGAAGGAAGCCATAACAGTCCTTATAACTGCAGTCTTCGTAAGTTCGTAATGAAAGATACCTTTCATACATAGATATGGGAATTTTCTATTCCATAAAGAAGTTCTCTAATGCATTATCCGAAACTATAAGTTATAGCGAAAAAGCATCGCCGTAGCGTCAGCAAAATAAAGGTCGGAAGAGATAGCAAAAAAATATTTTTGTCTAACTTTTATTAAGTCAAAGGAATTTTAGAAAGTAAAATTTATTTATTTTATAGTGTAAGTGATCCTCTTATAAATCATAAAACATTATTTTTATTAATATTACGTAACATTTATTTTATTTATATGTCTAATCTTTTACTTGATTTTGCAGTAATATTACCTTTTTAATGATTGTCGAATGTTACCTATGTTCAAAATATTTCGAAAGTTGTGGAGACCTCATTTTAGATGATGTATTCATGCATTTTCAGGCCCACTGCGGGACAAACGTCCCTCTTCCCTAATAAGGCGTGTTAGCAATTACGCTTAGCAGCGTTTTGGTGACCATTTTACATAATATTCTCGTATTTACCGATACATCCCAGAAATAAAGTTATACATACATCTCTCGTCAACCCATTAGTGTCCCACTGCTGGACACAGGTCTTCTCTCATAATGAGAGAGCTCAGGCCATAGTCCACCGCGCTGGCCAAGTGCGAATTGGTGCATACATGATAATATTAATACTGTACAAATAATATTTTATTAGATTTAACTTGTTATTTAATATACACCCAAAAACGATACTTTTCAGTCTTCTCTTGTTGAAATAGATAAATTATATCCATACAATGAACTTCAAGAAAAACCTGTATTTCTTTTTTTCTAATTTACCATTAAACTGGAGAATGATACAATTTAATCTTTTTATAATATATATAAACTAGTCAAATTTTAAATTCAAATATTTTATTTTAACAACATTGGTATATAAGTAACATTGTGATATTCAATTGACATGTCAAAGTTAGATAAAGTTTAACAATATACAGTCGTAGTTTAAAAGAGCTTTAAGAAAATTTATAATTCGTTTTTCTATTTCAAAATCAGGAAATACTTCACCAAAATTACTTTTGATAAGATTGGTAAGATTTCTTCTATGTATGAAATGTTCTGAAATAAATTCATAGAATATTTTACACATTTTCTGACCGTACCAGGCTTGTGTGCACTGCAGGCCAAAACAAGAACCCATTTCTGAAGTTTTTCTTATCTGACTGAAGTAGCAAACGAACATGCAGTCCACCTGATGGTAAGTGGCTACTGCCGCCCATGGACATCTGTAATCAACTTCATATAGAACATGGGAATATCTGAAGTCAATCACAGATGCGTTGCTACCTTCGAGGACTAAGATGGTCGCCTCATGTGAAAGTGTGCCGTCAACCACACCCTTCAATCGAAACGCAAGAAATGCTTCACGCTAGAAATAAGTGTGGCGGTCGTATTTCCCCTGTCGAACTACACTGATTTTACCACCTTGATATTTAATTTGATATAATATTACATTATGATATTATTTTAAAGTATAAAGTATTTGATTTATCGGCAGTGGAGTTATGTGTCGTTATTGATATGGTAACACTGTCATACCTATTTTTGTAGTTTATAAAGCTTATAAAATTTAGCTAGCTGTTGATTCTGTATAACACGACTGAGTATTATATGTGTTAACTTGGGTCATAAACTACGTGGGTGGGTGTGTCTGTATGTCTGGGTCATAAACTAACCAAATTTCAGCGAAATCCAACCAGTTATTTTTGCATGGAAGAATAAAAACAAAAACGTTCCTACAATAAGATTTTTATAACATAGAATTTGTAAATGCAGTTTACCTGACTGCCTGAAAGTGAGTCGGCAAACCTCTCACCTTTCCACAAAATACGGGCTTTGCATTCATATATTTCCAATCCTTGAAAATAATTTCAGTGGTTTTAGTTTGTTACGATTTTAAATACACAGTCAAAAAGACAATCAAACATTCTAAAAGTAATAGCAATGTCTACTATTAGGTCCTTGTTATTTACAATCCTTCAATCTATTTTGTTATATATACATGTTTTTTATTGAAGTGAAACTTCTTTAGGCGCATGAGGGTAAAATTTTTACAGATGAAACGTCACGCCGGTATGCAACGGAAGTGTCGGAAAAGAGAGAGAGAGTGATCGAGACCGATTGAGAGAGAGTAAGACAGGGCGAACGTAGCATGAGCAACTAGCCGTGGAGTGAGAGTAGGGAGCAAGCGAGTGAGAAAGATTGAGAGAAAAAGTGAGACAGAGCGAACGTCGTATCACGCCTTTTTCCCTTCCTCTTGTAAATTTAAAGTTTTAGATTTGTATAAATATAAACAAGATTTATAAATTAGTTCGCCAAAGAAGTTTCACTTCTGTCATGTGTACTTTGTACGCACGCATGTTTTTTTTTATTTTCCTTATACTTATTGATAGCTGCCACGGCCACCCATACTCGTAGGTATAATTGATAAGCTTTAATAAGCCAGCATAGGACGTAGAATTGTTGACAATTCTATGACTTATCAAATAAGTTCCGAGCCGGTGGTAGTGTAAACAAATATATATGTAACTGACAATTTGTAAGTGCCTCCGTAGGCCTATGCAAAATGTCCCTGTAGCCTCAGGGTCAGAATAGGGCTACGGTATCCCCTGCCTGTCGTAAGAGGCGACTAAAAGGGGCTTCCGGGGGTGCAGACGGCTTGAGTGGGAGCTCGAACCGTTCGGTCAGGCAATCCCGGGAAGGACGGCGGTACGTGTGGTCGCATACCGTCGTAAAGACTAGACGGAGCGGTGGACCCAGCCGCCCGTCTGGGAGGACCCCGATGGGGCAGCGCGCTCGGAGGATTCCGGTTGAAGTCGTTTCGAGATCCCGGAGTCCTCCTTTTCAGCGTCGAGGACGGCCACCGGGGGGGTTTTAGTGCGGTAAAAATCCCACATAACCCTGCGTCGCTCCCACGGCGTCGGGTACCTTTTGAAGGTTTCCCCCTCGAAAACAAAAAAAAGGCTTCAACAAAATAAAGACATTTAGTTTCATTTCATTTCAACTAAAACTACACCCGCTATATGGGATTACATCACATAAATAATAAACAAATTAAATTATTATAAACTCCAACATTAAATAAGTTTTGCTTATTTAATATTAAAATAAAACACACAATACAACTTCATGAATAACCTTTTGAGCTATTAATATTTTTATTTCAATATACTTTAATTTACAGCAAGTGTACCGCTAGCGTGCTATAAGGACGTAAGTGCGATATGAGCTGTGCTTTATACGTACACGGGTTTGGATGTGTGGGTTTACACTGATGTAGGGGTTTGGGAACTAGATGTGTCTTTAGACTATTCACATTAGTTACAAAGGTACAAGCTTTTTAGCAGTGATAGCCTAATGGTAGAAACTTGCCCTCTCAATCGGGAAGTCCGAGGTTCAAATCCAGGTACGCATCACTGATTTACGTGCGTATGAGAAATTAATTATCACTGCTTTTCGGTGAAGGAAAACATCGTGAGAAAACCTACACACCCAAGAGTTCTTTAAAAAAAAGTTCTCGGAGATGTGTGTAGTCCACCTATTCGCACTAGGCCAGCGCGTTGGACTATGACCTAAAATTCTGTCATTCCAAGAGAAGACCCGTGCCCAGCAGTGTGACAATAATGGGTTGACGCTCGATGGGTGACTTCACCGAAAAGTAGTGATAATTAATTTCTAATACGCACATAAATCAGTGGTGCCTGGAATTGAACCTCGAACCTCCCGATGAAGAGGGCAAGTTACAACCATTAGGCTATCACTGCTCTATCTTTATCAACTGCTGCGATCAACGCCAGGCGCGGTGATAACCTCCAAAAAATATCCGCTAGCCATAGATTATGTTCAGTAGTAGACACCAAGACACCTCTCGTCTATGGCCAGTGGTGAAACACCAAAGGTCTGTTAGAATGGCATTCACACGATACGCCAGTATGCTTAAAACACAGTAATATTTTAACAACATTCTTAATATATTTTTTTAACATGAATGGATTTTGCAGTTCACCTGATGGTAAAAGGCCACTCCCGCCCGTGGACACTTATAATTAAAAAAGCGCCCAGGTTAAAAAAACAGGTAAAATCAAGTCTTACCTGAATAATTTGGTAGGGAGTTAGACACACTGGATTAACATATAGGCTATTTTTTACTGTGGGAACATCGATACATCGATTTATTGCGAGCTGCGGGGCGAAGCTGCGGGGTTCAGCTAGTTAAAACAAATCTTCCTCTTGGGAGAGTTCCAAGAATGCAGGCGACGTTACCTTTTTGTATGGTCAAATTGATTCTTTGGAGGAAATACGCACCAGCCCTTGGGTCTCCTGAAGCGTCAACCAGACGCGACCTTAGTTATTATTATTATTTCTATTATATTAATATCACATAAAATATATTATCGTATTAAAAGCCCATCTAGTTTAGTACTCATTTCTAGCATCCACGTCAATACTTCATACGATACGGGAAGGTGCAACACACACGTTACCGTCTACTCGCTAGGAATAGCTCATACTAAAATACGTGGAGGCGATGTTAGTGCTAAATATTTTGGTAATTATATAATTTTTGAGTATAACTTTCAAGGTATATTTTTAGCATGTTATTAATGTGTGCTTAATAAATTTGGGTGTACACCAAACAATATTATGACAAACACTGAATCCCAACTTCGTTTTTTTATCACAATTGATTGTCTACGCCCTAAATAGTGTAATTTTGTATTTGCAATATATCTGATTTCGGCTTATGTCTGATTTTTTTATAAGAAGTAGCAAACGTGTATGCAGTCCACCTGACAGTAAGTAATCACTGCTACCCATACACATCTCTAAATAACTCCATTAAGAACCGAGGCTCTATCTAAAGGCACTAACAGATACGTTGCTCCCGAGTTTTAGTACACTCGCCTCATATGAAGGATAGCTGGTAACCACACCTCTCCGCCGATACACAAGAACTGCTTCAGCGTGGTTTTGACCAATTCGGTCGGTTTGGTACTGTACAGTTTAAGTTTAATCAAATTTGGTTCACATAACCTATGAATTCCTTATTGACTGTTTCCTGATTGTATGGCGAATGGTCAAAATATTGGCTGATTGTCCAAATCAAAGTTTTGACTGATTGTTAAAATCAGTAATCAGGGGGTATTTCTAATATTTTGAGGGACAGCAAAAGCTAAAATATGGCGCTTACTTCATTAGTATTTTAGTTTGTCTTTGTTAGTCAAGGTACAAGTATACCTACTTGAATTTGTGATAAGGTTTAAACTATTAAGATTCTATTTATTTAGTGTACATTTATTAATATTAGCGAAAGATTTTTTCAATTCTAGTTTTTCGTAGTTTATATCGTGATTTCTTAAAGACGTGCAGACCAACGGACAGACCTAAATCTTAATATTTATATACATAAACTCCATCTTATAATCCTATTAACATACAAGATGGCATAATAAGCTAAACCATATATGTTACGAGCAATTATCACTTCAACTTCAGACATACATTCATAAATCTTGTTTCCTTTTTCACACCTTTAGACATCTCCATTTTGCTCACCTATCATTTTTTCCTAATCATACCTGACATACATTTGACATGATAATCTTAAGTATGGAGTATGACCATTTGGTCTTATAAGTGTCGGTTGGGAATTAACAGTAATTATATGTAGTTGTCTATTTTTTTCAAATCACATCTTACTTTGTAAATAAGTGCTGGTAGATTCTGCTAGACGTAGAATAATATAAGAACATAGTAATGATAACATTATATACGAGATAGAACTACACTGAGTTCGATCGGAAAGGTGCCGCCACTTTCAGTAGAAGGGTGTGGTTGCCGGCACAGTTTTATATGAGCCCACCAACATAGCCCTCGGGAGTAGTAACGCATCTGTGATCGACTTTAGATAGAACTTCATGTTTTATATGTTTACAGAAGTCCATGGGCGGCAGTGACCGCTTATCATCAGATGGACTGCATGCTCGTTTGCTACTTCAATCAGATAAAAAAAAATACCATCAGGTGGACAGCTTGCTCGTCTGCTACGTCAATGTGATAAAGTAACATGTGATAAATAACAATAATATGAGGATTCTTTAATGGATTAGATGAAACCTGGATTTATTTAGTTGATACGACATTCGTTTTTCCGCATCGTTTAGGTTTTTTTTTAAGATCTTATTTTATTTTACATGAAGTTTAAAGAATTGCAAATATTTTAGTACTAACAACTCTCCACCCATCTCCATAGCATCGGTCGCACACGAACACAGAAACACATAGAGGCGCACCTGTGTGAGCACTCGTCTTGAGAATAATATATTTTTGTTGCTTTTATATATTTTTTACCCGCCGTATTTTATATTTTTCCTATGTACATGTACGTACGAAGTTTAGAGCCATTTTTTCCTTTTGCCTCCACTGCAGTTTTATGTACCTATTTCTTTTATTCCTACCTAGAGTAGTGTAAAATTGGGCGTTATTCTATGGCGCTTTTAAAATATTTTTTATAAGATGAATGCAGGTTTTATGTTTAAATATTTTGTTCATGGAACCTACTTTACTTTTGTGCGTTTTATGGTAATGAAATGGGCGCGTTTATTTATTAAGTGGTGTATTTCTGTGTAGCAGTATTAATGAAAATTTCAACAAATCTCAAACGTCTGGGCGACTATGTGACGAAATAAATTTTTTGGAGTGATGTTCAATGAAATGAAATGAAATGAAGTGTCTTTATTTTGCATAGGCCTACGGGGGCGCTTACAAATTGTCAGTTACACATATATATTTTTACACTACCACCGGATCGGAACACGACTTCAACTTAGAAGATCCGGCAAGAAACTCAGTGGGTTTGTCTATTTTCTTTGTGGGTAAGAAAAGTTTGTTTATATTACAATGTTTATTTATATCGTGTAAGAAATGTTCCCCGCGTCTCTACATCGTGTAAATTTGTAAAAAATATTGGTCGAGTGAGAAAAGCACTGATAGGAATTTAGATCATTTGAATGACTTTTGTCTGAGGGTTTGAAATCGTACAAATCAAAACTATGACATTAACAAGTCGTTCTTTCATTAAAATTCATTAAATCTATCAAAAATAAGTAAAATGTACAATTTTGTTATCTATATCTATATATTAATACGTGACGCAAAAACTTGTGAAGTATTTTTAAGTAATATAGTGGACGTAGAGAAGGAGTGCAGAATGTTAATATTTTTTTCAAATAATGCTTAAAAATATACATAAAATCAACTAAAAACACATTACACACACTAACGTGCATTTGTCATAAACACATACTTAATAAACGAAATAACCCATTCAATGTCTTACTATGAAAACATATAACGTCAGAAATGTCAGTGTCTTTGTCAAAATACCCGCTATTGCTTTTAAATGCGGTTTAGTTAATTAAATCTCTTCTTATATTTGACGTGTACGTTCAAAATTACTTGAAAATTATTACATTTAATTTGAATTTGAGAAATATTCGTACTACTATGGATGATATGAAGTTTAGTTTTTTAATATAAATTACGGTCGAATTTCGACCTATAATTATGACGGGTGACTAGTAGTTTAAAACAGGTAAGAATACATTTAAAAATTAAAACTTTTTCAAACTCATACATTTATAATACACTAATTTACTATTCATTTTTTATAGTCACTTTGCCTTGTATTTTAAATCAATCCAATCCAAAGTACGCATCCCTTATTTCAGCGTATAAAAAGTATTATAAGAAAACATTTAACCACAAAACTGGCGCTCAAAATAACATAAATCATATCTTGGCGTGCGTTCAGAAGGCCATGCAAAACACCACATAACAGTCTAAAAGTGCTAACTAAGATAATTGCTGAAGAAATATAGAACATACAGCGCTTTTTCTGCTCGATTGCGAATGTCTTTATTCATCCATACATATTTCACAAAATTAAAGGCACCGAACTAAAAAATTTGCTAAAATAATATAAATTTTCCTATTTCTAGCGTGAAGCATTTCTTGCGTTTCGATAGAAGAGTGTGGTTGCCGGCACACTTTCACATGAGGCGATCATCATAGTCCTCGGGAGTAGTAACGCATCTGTTGACTTCAGATGGAATCCGTGTTCTGTGTGTGGTTGATTACAGATGTCCATGGGCGGCAGTGACCGCTTACCATCAGGTGGACTGCATGCTCGTTTGCTACTTCAGTCACATAAAAAAAACTTTGAATATGGACAAACATGAATGTTGCTTAATTTTATTATTTGTTCAAAATACAGTTTTCGCAGGTCTCTTTTATTCTCACTTTGCGATGTGTAGATACAAGTTCACAAAATTTGTTCTTTATTAAAACAGGCTATACTCACCGATTCTTACATATATTAAACTAGTTAACCCGGCGAACTTCGTTCCGCCAAAAAGTCAAAAATTCAAAATTATCAGTGTTTCTCTACTAGATTATACATGTATTATATTTGTAAAATCCGTAGCTTAGTTTTAAAGTTCTAAGCATACATAGGGCAGACAGCGAGAATGTACTTTGTTTTTTATCAACTTATGCAATTATAATTATTTATTTATTCATGCAGTTTTTTTTCAAGTTTTTTTCTTTTTTTCTTTGATATTATATATTTTGAAATAAATAAATAACTGGACTGGGGAGTGTTAGGTTTTTTTCGTTAGGTAATTTCTTGATTCGGTCTTGAAAAGCTATACACAACGCGAACACAGCCAACCTACAGTCCATGTGGTCATAGCACATGGTCATTGAATCCTCTAGACATCGGTAATCAAATCATCATTTGATTGGAACTGAATTTGCCCATAGCCTTACCATTCGAGTACCATTACAGTGAAACGAAAAGAAATATTTTTGAAATAGCAAACTTTCGAAGTGCACTCTGTTCTTAAGGTCCCTCGATTCCAATTTAGTTGCACCAATGCTGTGTTGTCCCTGTAGCCTCGGGGTCAGAATAGGGCTACGGTATCCCCTGCCTGTCGTAAGAGGCGACTAAAAGGGGCTTCCGGGGTTGCAGACGGCTAGAGTGGGAGCTCGAACCGTTCGGTCAGGCAATCCCGGGAAGGACGGCGGTATGTGTGGTCGCATACCGTCGTAAAGACTAGACGGAGCGGTGGGCCCAGCCGCCCATCTGGGAGGAGCCCGATGGGGCAGCGCGCTCGGAGGATTCCGGTTGAAGTCGTTTCGAGATCCCGGAGTCATCCCTTTTCAGCGCCGAGGACGGCCACCGGGGGGGTTTTAGTGCGGTAAAAATCCCACATAACCCTGCGTCGCTCCCACGGCGTCGGGTACCTTTGGAAGGTTTCCCCCTCGAAAACAAAAAAAAAAGGATGTACGAAGGCAGCCATGTTTGTCTTATATCAGCAGTGTTAAACGCTGTCGTGTCTCTAAGATATCTATGAAAACAGCGAAGTGTTCCAACCTGGTCCACAGAGGTAGCGATATCTGTGGCCCAACTAGACTCTTATAGGGGTTGATTACAGATGTCCATGAATGAGTCACAGGTTATATACCATCTGCATGGTCAATTGCTCTTTCTAATATATAAAAATAGTTACACAGTTAAGGGAATTGTACCGTATTAAAGTTTAATGGTAGAAACTTTGCTTTCAATCGAGAGCACCAGGCCTCTTTTTTGTTATCGAGGGGGAAACATAAGGTAACCGACGCCGTGAGAGCCATGCCGGGTTATGTGGGATTTTTACCTCACTAAACTTACTTTACAAGCGTCTAGATCGTTCCAGGTTCTATACTATTTGATGTCATACTAAATTCAATATGGCTCCCTCTAAAGGGCAAAAAGTTATGACGTCAAAAATATGACTTTGAATAGTAGATACCATGTTGGAGAGTAAAAGGCTTAGTTTACATATAAAACCAATTAAGATGATAAAATCAATGTACTTCGACCAGGGATGTACCACCGTCAAGCTTTCTAGCAAGAAGCAGTTCTTGCGTTTCGATGAAAGATGAAAATACATTTCTTTTCATTATTATATTAAGGGCTTAAAACTCAAAGTTTTTTACTACCCACCGTAATCCTTTATTTACAAATGAATTATACCGAAAAGACCTAAATTATGTTGTTGTAATTAAAGGTAAAATATACAAAGAAAAAAGACAAACGTCGTGTTCCGATTCGGTGGCAGTGTAAAAAAAATATATGTAACTGACAATTTGTAAGTGCTCCCGTTTTGTCATATCTTTTGTCATCAAATTTGAAAGCCTTGTACCGGCTGATAAGTTAAAAATTATTTAATTTGAAGAGCATAATTGAATTTATAGCTGTCAATTTTTAACGTTAATTATTTCAAGCTTACTTACTCTATTAGCTAGCGACTACTATTATTTTTGGCCTATTTAAAATCTAAAAATAACCGTATGTAACGCTAAATTTCGTCACGACTTCCACCGCCTCGGTAGCGCAGTAGGCAGCGCGTAAGTCTCATAATCTTAAGGTCGTGAGTTCGATCCTCACCCGGGGCATATTTTTGAGGAAATCTCTTTTTTATATTTATTTTCATTATAATTCTGTATTTATTGAAGTTTTATTTCTTTTGGTGCGTAAGAAAAAATGAGAATAAATTTTACAATGCGCGCAGCCAGCATGAAAAACCCTCAAGCTACAAGCCAACCAAGCCAACTAGACGAATGTCAGGCGTCACTAGAAGCTCGGTGAGCACATTAGAAAAAATAGCATAATGATTTTTGTTCAAAATTGTCCTATGTCAAGAAATGTAAATTTTAATAAACTTCTTCTTCATTAAGTTATACTTAAATTACGCATTTTTTTTTTTTGGTTCTGTTATAATTGTATCAAAAACTAATTAGTACAAAAACATAGTCTTTGCTTATTTATTTTACGATAATTCATTGAAAATCTGATTGAGATTAGCCGCGAACGGTACTACGGACGAGCATAGCACGGGACGGGTAGGGAGCCCGCATTCCGCCGATTCGTCTAGTTCGCTTGGTCAAGTAATACAGTCAACATTTTGGTTTTTACCCGACTGCCTAAGGAGAGTAATGTTTTTCGAGCGTATGTATGTATGTTTGTTTGTATGTATGTCCATTTTTTTGGCACCCAATACAGCCCAAACGGCTTGACGGATTGTAACATATATGATATATCCTTTGAAACAACTCAGTTGTGAAAGTGAGATAGGCTTATTAGTGTTTCTCAACTATATTATACATTTATTATACATACGAAGCTTCCTTTTGAAAGACTCTATATGTTAAAAAACACTCCATTAAAATGCGTAGCGTAGTTTTAAAGATGTAATCATTAATAGGGACAGACAGCGGGAAGCGACTTTGTTTTATACTATGTAGTAATGAATCAAATGACTTGGGTTCTATATGATTTTAGACTAATATTATCGCGGAATTGACACGTTAATACTTAACGGGTAACGGTAACGGGTTTTTGAATCCTTTTCGAATTATTTTTGCCGATATTTTGACCCAGTTGCATAGATCGTGGTCACGGCGAATCTTGAGTTCTATTTGAAGTCAATTACACATGCATTACCGGAAACTGAGATGGTTGCCTAATATAAAAGTAACCGGCAACCACACTCTTCCGAAACGCAAGATTTGGTAAAAAATAAGTGTAACGCAGGTATTCTGATCGGAACATATTACTCCACACTAGTATACACCTTAGTACACTAGTTTAGAGTAAATTGATAACAAAATTTTTTTTTTCAAACTTAAACCCAAGGTTTCAAACCCCTTTTGCCGCTTAAGTGCAAAATGTAGAGCTTTCTCTTGAGGTATTCCCACAGAGCTATGACATGGGTTCTTCAAGAAAGGTGTTAAAAGAGCTCTGCTGCAAAGCCGGCGATGCTCTGGCGACTCCAGTGATGTTGCAAAGTCCGTAGGAGACGGTGACTACTACCTAGCCCTACTACTACTAACTAGTCCGTCTGCCTTGGGTGAATAAATAAATAAAGAAAATGTTTTATTGATTTCATAACAGTTACAAAACAAGACGCAAGGGCCCGTACTGGGTTGGATTCCCGTATTACTGGCTACCCCGCTCATCACCAGGACAAGTAAATAATTAAATCAATTATATGCACAATACTACTTATAGTAATTTCACTAATATAAGTATAAACAACATTATTAGATGAATCGTTATGTACGAATATAAAAAGGTGTAAAATAATGAAATCATTACTTAATTTATGTCATGATATGGTACTCCTTAGCAAAATTACATGCCTCTAATCCCACCGAGTTTAAGCAACGCGTTTTATATCAATTAGTATTACTTTAATGAAGTAGATTTGATTGAACGTGTGTAACCAACCACATTCGAAAATGGCTGCATCGTTTGTGTCCAACCTAAAGTTCTTTGTTTTGTTAAAAGTCTTGTTCCAATAAAAAAGCTTACCTTCATTTTACATACAAACTGTACTCCTTGTTAAAATCATTCGATTGTTTCGAACAAGTCATCTGCTATACGAAAAATTCTCCGAACTTACGTGTAAGCACTTTTCTTCGTCCAATAAAAAAACCTTTAAAAATAAAGAAAAACCATAAAAGCCGTCTTGCGATGCGTTATCATTTTTATATGTTCTACCCCCTCAACCCTTTTAAGAAACCCCCCCACCCGGTAGATGCAGGCTCACCCACACAGAGAAACCATCTATAAATGGGTTAAAGAAAAATGTGTCTACCTGAAAACGTACGATGCATGCATTTTTTTATTCCTCTTACATTTTCTTTTCCATCCGCGATTCTCATATCGGCGATATAAAACTGAAAAATACATTTACTATGTACACCCAAATATCACCCTTAAAACTAAGCATTCAAGGGGAATATTCCCTCGAACGACACCGAAAAAACAGAGCACCCATACTACAGTTTCGTTCGCATACACACGGAAACGCGCCGTTTAGAAAAAAAATAAGGCGCACACATATAAATCCCGTGCAGTTTGAAAGGGATGCACTCAGAGTCATAAAATACACACACCGACTTGCACTCACACATGCACCGCCCAAGTCGCGACTCACAGACACGTGTGGCCTTACTCAACCTTACACACACACGTCCGCTCGAAGAAAACCTTCCATGTGTTGTGAAAATGCTTTTCCTTGCAGCAACCTCTCGGGAAGAGTTTCATAGCGAATACCTCGCGGTAAAGACATCTAGTCGTTCTCTAAAAATTTAAACTTGGAAAAAAACTTGAAATCATAGCTTTGTTTAAAAAATCACTTCGATATCACGCAATCGATCGGTCATGCCGGCCGTTCGAAATTCAAAATCATTCTTCACCCGTTTCGCGGCGTAAAAACTCGAGCCTAAACAAAAAACGCGACAGATAATAAAAAAAGTTAAAAGTGATGGCCGTTTCGCGCCAAAATAGGCCTAGTGATGACCGTGAAACGAATTAATTGATAATTGAAAGTTTTGATTGCAGTTAGTCAACTAATCGAGGCGACACGTGTTCGCTTGTGATGTAAATGTGTTCGTTAATGAGTGTGTCGGTGTGTGCGGCGTCCGTGTCTTCGCAGATAATGAAGAGAGTTGTTTGAAAAAATTCGCGCTCCATTTGATTATCATGCGGTGCGCGAACACCGGAAAAGCGACACCTGAAACTAGTGATGTAGATAAATCAATTCGTGTTGGATTCTATTTTTAAACTTTTCTTTTTCTAATTAGAAATTGCTCAGTTTTGTTTGTATTCTCCCAATATGTTTCTGTTTTAGAATGTTTTTAATAAGTTGTTTTTCGATTTTATGTTTCCGTTTTATCTTAAATGCTGTTGTGTGTCTGAAAGGCACTCTTCATAAAATATTTTTCTTATTGAAATATTTAAAATAAAATAAGAATGCAAAATAATAAAACAGTTCAAAAACCACGAATATTAATAATTAAATTATAATAGACAATAATAATATTACTAATTTAGGTACATTTATACTAACTAAACATTTCTGACGTGGAATTCTTATAAGATTTCCAAATTATTTTTTACTACTAGAATTAACCTTATAAGATTTATCTTATTTAAATAAAATTAAACCAAGACAACACATAATCATAACGGTACAAAAAATACGTATACTGATAATGATAATAGACATAATATGTCATATTTTTAGACTTGCATACATGAATTTTATATTTCACAAATTTTACATTAAAGCCAATTGTTTTATAACAAGAGAATCTTTATAGCTTTACCCATGTTTTTTCATTAACTATATATCTATTTTAAAACTAAGTTGGAATTTTAATTATCAAGTACAAAAATGCACCATGAAATTGTCACTGCGTAAACCGTTACCTGTTAATGGTTTTTATTGCCATCGGCTGACTCCACATTAAATATTTATGAGGTCATTAACAACTTATTTTCTGTAAGGTCTTAGACTTTAAATAATAATAAACTTAAGGAGAAACTCAAGTATAAATGCACATTTTTAGCGGAGCGGAAAAAAATATATTATTATTAAATTCCTTAAACTTTAATTAAATAAATATGATTATTTTTGAACGAAACATAACAAATAATATATTTATTAAAAAGCCAGTGCCATTTGCCAGTGGTTACAGTACTAATTGTACAAATTTGACTTAACCTATTTAAAAAAACTAAGTAGGTATATACCTAACCTATTAAAGCAAACACCGAATGCTCAAACAGTAGTACGTATTATGTGAAAGTAAAATTAAACTACATTTGAATTTATGTGAAATATTTAAAGTTTAGCGACGTATAATATAATATATTGCTGCTGAATTATATTAATAAAATAATTTTAATAACATATGATATAGCCATTTGAAATAATATTAAAATTACTTAATGCTACATATTTTAAATAACAATTTGTGTAAGTATCACATATCATAAATACTCAACTTTAAATGAGGCGACCATCTTAGTCCTCAGCAGTAGCAACGTCTGTAATTGACTTTAATAGAGCCTTTGTTCTAAATATAATTGATTACAGATGTCCATGGGTGGCAGGTCCCACTTACTACCAGGTAGATTGCTTGCTCATTTGCTACTTTAGTCTTACAAAAATATTTAATACAGTATTAAGAAGAGCTTTTAGGCATATAGAGTCTTCATTAAGTTTTCTTTTACTGTTAAAGTAATTAATGTTTAAAACATAAAAATGTCTCAGAAATTTGCGCGTTTAATAGTACCCACATTTAAATAAGATAAAAATTCAAAAAATATAAAAAAATGTTAATTATTACTTGTTCTCAGTCCTCCAAACTATGATTTTTGAAAGAAACGACACTTTTATTTTTATCACATGATTATAAATATAAATCATGATAACAATATCATGTCGACTAAATGTATTGAAGGTAAACTCATAAGTGTATTTCTTAACTGCAAAAACTATAAATGAAACCAATTAAACACGTTTTTCCTTGAAAAGGCACGCGACATTTATCAATTTAAATGTGCGAGCTCTCTCGTCAACCCATTATTGTCCCACTGCTGGGCACGGGTCTTCTCTCAGAATGAGAAAGTTTTAGGCCATAGTCCACCGCGCTGGCCAAATGCGAATTGGTGGACTTCACACACCTCCGAGAACTTTTTTTTTAAAGAATTCTCGGGTGTGTAGGTTTCCTCACGATGTTTTCCTTCACCGAAAAGCAGTGATAATTAATTTCTAATACGCACATAAATCAGTGGTGCGTGCCTGGGTTTGAATATGGGAGCCGCCATTAATTATTTATTTTATTCTGTTTTTTATATTTTTTTTTATCTGATCGAAGTGATGATGCGTTGCCACTCCGTATCTGTGATTGACTTCAAATAGAACCCATTTTCTGTTTGATGTTGCTTACAGATGTCCATGGACGGCAGTGACCACTTACCATCAGGTAGACGGCATGCTCGTTTGCTTGTTCATTATTATAAAAAAATAGCTTGCAGACACTAATGGGTGGAATTAACTACTAATGATCAGGTGGACGGCATGGACGTTTGCTACTTCATATAAAACTTCAATACTACAACTTAGAAGTTGCTGTAACACTTGCCCAACATTTTTATCACTACCACACTTCTATCATCAATATCTTAAACTGTATTCACACTTAACAATCATAGCCGATTACTAGCCTATTTTGTTTTTTGTTCTCGAGGGGGAAACCTTCAAAAGGTACCCGACGCCGTGGGAGCGACGCAGGGTTATGTGGGATTTTAACCACACTAAAACCCCCCGGTGGCCGTCCTCGGCGCTACAAAGAGGACTCCGGGATCTCCAAAGGAACGGAACCGGAGTCGTCTAAACGCGTTACCCCGTAGGACTCCTCCCAGGTGAGGAGCTGGGCCCACCGCTTCGTCTAGTCTTTACGATGATATGCGACCACACATACTGCCGTCCTTCCCGGGATCACCTGACCGAACGTTTCGAGCTCCCACTCTAGCCGCCTGCAATCCCGAAAGCTCTTTTTAGTCCCCACTTACGGCAGGCAGGGGATGCCCTAGACCTATTCTGATCCCGGAACTACGGGGACGTGCCAATTGTTAGCCTGTGGTTCTCAATTTATCAATTGGTTTATATCAGGTTCAAATCTGAGGCACACGCCTCATTTTTTTCAAATAAGTGTGCTTGTTAAATACTAATTTATCATTTGGTTTAATGTGTCTGAAAGTTCTTAAAGCAAATTCGCACTTTGCCTTCACGTACAATGGCCTAAACCCCATTTTGAGATAGGACCCGCGTCCATCAATATGAAGAGCAATAATAATATCAACCGTTTTTTTATAAAAGTATTAGTATACTACCTATTTGTGTATATTTTCTTATTATTTTTTTTTTAATTACTGAGAAAGAAAACCGCGTGCTGTGTTAGTATTAAATAACTAAACTATTACGGTTATCGTTTATCATTAACGCATTCAAACAATTAAATAAACTACATCCCTACAATGCAGCCATTAAAATAATTATATTCAATAACTACTCCACATTAATTTAACTAATAAAATAATCTCTCAATCTTCATTCTTACATACTCTTCACTAAAAGGTTCGGTTTATGTATTTATCTAGTTATTTGTTACTTATTCACCTTATTTTCGTTTTTATGCTAACTTCTTATTGAAAAAGAGTCACTTAGTTTAGTAATTTTAAACGAGTTTTGATAACATTGATAGAATTGATTGAATTACTATTATTATTATATTAATACGTGAAGCAAAAATTTGTGACGGATTTTTAAGTAATATGCCGCGGACGGATTAGTATGAAATTTTGCACGGTTATAGTGGACGTAGAGAAGGAGTGCAGAATGTTAATATTTTTTTCAAATAATGCATTTTTCATACATAAAATCAACTAAAAACACATTACACACACTGCCTTGCATTTGTCACAAACACATATGTACTTAGTAAATGAAATAGAACATTCAATGTCTTACTATGAAAAGACACAACGTCAAGAATGTCAGATGACTTTTAATTTAAATTACGGTCGAATTTCGGCCGATGCGACGGGCGACTAGTTAATATAAAAACAAGAATCGAGGGTGTTCAAAAAAAATTTTTATGGCATCTGACTTATTCGTGCAATCTAGGTAAGAGTGTCACTACGTATAACGAAAGACTCAAATATTTTAAAATGAGTTCATTATTTGATCGAAGACAGATGTTGGACATAGTATTTCTGTACAAACTAGCAAATGGTTTTCTCGATAGCCCAAACTTACTGAGCCTTTTAAATTATTCAATTCCTCCAAGATTACCCAGAGCTTCAAAATTTAAACTTTTCACTGAGTACTCGTGTAAATCAAATCTCGGACAGCATGCGCCTATCAATAGAATTGTCAGAAAATACAACAATATCTCAAGATCCTCAAACTTGGACATCTTTTCCACTAGCATCCATAAACTCAAATCACTACTGAACGACAAATCACTATAATTGTAACACTACAGTTTAATTTAATTACTTATGCTTTTGACCTTTTTTACGACAGTTACTTGGCATTCTATTTTCCGAGACCTATGGTTCTTTACGTTCTCATAGTTCGATTGTTTTTAATTTTGAAAAATTAAACCATAGGGGTGGGAAAGTAGACATGTAAATTTGTTTGTTATTTAAGCTACTTTACTTTAGATAACTCGTAGTCGGACCTTCCTCTTCTTTTTATGCTAAAATATGTATATTAGTTATTAATTATTATGTTTCTACAACTAGCATGAAGTCTACGCCTATAATTGTAATGGCATTAGGCTAGCCCTTTATGTACTTTCTGTTTTTGTGAAATGTATTAATGTGCATTATGTTGGCGTTCAATAAAATAAATAAATAAATAAATAAATAAATAAACATGAATAAATATTGAATAAATTTATTTACTATAAAAATGTTTAAGAGTTTTTGAAAACAAAATGTTAACAAACATCAATATCTTACTCGTCTTTCTCTCAGAAACTCATTTATTTATTTTGTCACACATTCAAATTGGTCCACCATATTGGAGCATCTGCCATATTGGATATGAAACGATGTACCGAAACTAATTATCCATTGACTTCCTTACAATCTTTTCCAAAACAAGTAGTTCAAGTCTTCCAAGCAAGATTTGCAAAGATATACAAATATAAGGAAAGATAAGAAAATAGGAGTCTAGGACAACATTAAATTAAAAAAAAAATGCGTGCGTGTACTAGCGTACACTCGTAAGAAGTGAAACTTCTTTATGACGTTATTTTTCAAAAAATAATTTACTATATGCAACCTTACAGAAATTGGTTAAATAAAGTTAAATTAGATAAAGTTTAATAAAAGGCTTTTATTAAACTTTATCTTATAATCTAATCTATAATAATCTATCTAATATCACGCGTGGTAGGGATAAGAAAAAGATGGCGCGTAACGGAAAAAAAAGATGGCGCGTAACAGAAAAAGATGGCGCGTAACGAAAAAAAAACAGATGGCGCGTAACAGAAAAAGATGGCGCGTAACGAAAAAATGTTACACTAAATTTTTTTCCAACCCAGATAAAGAAGTTTCACTTCAAAATAAATTTTAAAATGTATCAGTACTAATGTGACTCTTATCTTGATAATCATGTAATCAAGATGCCACTAAAGATTTTTTTATTTTAAATACATTATCACCAATCTCAAAACATACATACAGTTTAATATTAAAATCTATCGTCAGCCCATTATTGTCCCACTGTTGGGCCCCGTGCGTGTAATGAACTACAAGACGGTGGGGTTTTGAAGAATATGAGAGGTGCCGACATATTATAAATATCTGAGTTCAACTATACTTGAATTGTTACTAAAGGGGTACAACCATGATTGTCCCACTGCTGGGCACGGGTCTTCTCTCGGTATGAGAGAGTTTTAGGCATAGTCCACCAGGCTAAATGCGAATTGGTGGACAATACTTATATTAAAAGATAATGTAAAAATCTTAAAATATTTTACATGATTAATTTTTAATTTACTGCGTACCGATATGATTTTTTATAAACTAAACGTTGGTTATTATTCGTGTTTTATGAGTACCTACTGTATTTTAAATGGTTTTCATATAGGTTTAAGAACTTTATTCTCATAAGAAATAACATTCACTTACAATGAGAACTTATTTAATATTAAAATTAAATACAACATTCGGCATACGTGCTAATATTCTATCCTTGGTATGAACACAATACTTAAGATTCACAATGTGGGTAGTTTCATATATCAAATAAAAACTTATTTCTAAAGATTTTTCAACTTGTTTCGACTTACACATACAGATGAGACTTCAGCGTCAAACGAACATCTATTTCCATACCTGGACTGTCCTCTTTTCAGAAATATTCCAAGTTCAGGTGACCTACATTTGATACATCACCCGGTCAATCGATTCCCGCCGTTATTTTAAGTCTGCTACCATTGTGGTAATGGGGCCGTCTGTAAATCCAAGTGCATACTTTTATACTGTAGAGCAGCGATAGCCTAATGGTTGAAACTTGCCCTCTCAATCGGGAGGTCCGATGTTCAAACAACACGCACTGATTTATGTGTGTATTAGAAATTAATTATCACTGCTTTTCGGTGAAGGATACATCGTGAGGAAACCTACACACCCGAGAGTTTAAGAAAAAAAGTTCTCGGAGGTGTGTGAAGTCCACCAATTCGCACTTGGTCAGTGTGGTGGACCATGGCCTAAAACTCTCACAGTCTGAGAGAAGATCTGTGCCCAGCAGTGGGACAATAATGGGTTGTGCCCCCCCACTTTTTATAATTCTTATAGGTTTGGAAAATGTACAGTTATGTGTTTTTATGTATATTTTTTATCTTTTCGGAATATGAATTACCTTTTCACCCCATACTTCATCGGTAATAAAATTTTTGTAATATTCTTCAAATCTTGTGTTTTTATACCTCGGAAATTTTGCGGATTATTTTAAGTTATTATATTTTCAAGTTTATTTATAGTTTTTCTCGTCTGGCACAAATATTTGTCTTATCACAAACAACAACAAAATATTCGAATTTACACTTTAATGGTAAAAATATACAATTATTACAATGAAATGACCACCAACAATAATGACCACCATATATAGTAATATATGATATGAAGCTAGAATGAGGCATAGTTTCCAAATTTGGTAATATTTTATAGAGAGACTAGTTGACCCGCCGGACTTCGTTCCGCCTAAAAGTTAAAAATCTAAAATTATCAGTGTATTCTCCACTATATTATGCACGTATTATACATAAATCCTTCCTCTTGAATTTATACTACGTAGTGATTCAGAATATTAGCGTCATATTATATGAGGTCACAATTGTAACCTTTTTTATAACATAAGATCATTAACAAGAACTTCGAAAGAGCTTCGCATATCATAAAATATAAATTAAAACACCCAAAACTTATAAGCAAAATATAAAATGAACGAGGTACGTCTTAAATAAGTTCGCGCGAAACGGGTGAAGTTAAATCAGATACGCTGAAAATTTAATACGAAGAATTAAACTAAAGTCATACAACTTTGTTCTAGATTTGGTCCAGCCATCTCCTAACCCAACGATAGTTCCTAATAATACCTACTTTAATTACGAAGAAATATTTACTTTAAATTTTAAAAATATTAGCGTAGATATATATTTGTATATTAGTGAAAAAGTGCCAATAACATGTCTGTGACGTTATCGAATTCTAATATCTTTATGAAGAAGCAAATGAATTTTCCGATGAAGCGTGAGTTTGAAGACTTTGCTGGTGATGATAATGAGAATAAAGAACAGAACGACAATGTATCAACTGACGGCAATTCTGAAACTAGCGACTTAGAGAATACACCGAATGACGAAAGTAATAACACAGCACTAGATTATACAGAAAACGCACTATCATTGCACCCAGTAGCAGATTTTATAAAGAAGGAGTTCCTACCAGATTTTGACTTTGCTAATCCGTTTCGGACTCAAAATCTGAATTTCAAGGATGGATTCCAAAGTACCAGGTCACCGTTTCTGTTGCCAACGCAGCTGTATAAGAGTTTCCTGGCAAGTCTGGGGAAGAGAAGACGCAACGTTGCTGACTGTTACTCCCTGTACCCAAGGAACATGCTGTTCTCCAACGGGTTTGGACTGGAGGCATCTGATGATGAGACTAATGTAGACAGGACTTCAGATTCACCGGATGAGGTATTTTGATAATGTCGTTTAACATTTTATTTTAATGTTGGCTTTCCACATGATAACCGTTTCGTGTTCAAATATTAGCCTTTTTCAGTTCAGATATCGAAAATACATTGCTTGGTGTACTAATAAGACTATTTACTAAATGTAATCTAAGATAGATCTCATTACCTGTAAATCCTTTAAGTGGACGATAAACAACTTTTAATAAAATTTTACACATTTTAATTAGATTTTAAAACAGGCGAATCGTAATCAATGCAAAATAACTTATTCAAGGAACACTGTCACTTTTTGATAAATAATATAATATAATAACACTTCTATGGATAACAATTTGGATGATGCCTATTATACCTACTCAGTTATTTTAATAGTTTTAAATAGGTTTTGTATAATATGAATATTATAGCTTAGATTAGAACACAATTGTGTACCTACGTAAATAAATAAGGTTAAATAAGAAAATAATTAGTATGACAATTACGCCGTACGAATTATTTTTTTATGTTTTTGAGAAATAAATAAATGTAAGAACTTATGTGATAATGATTTGCATATTAAAAATGCCAAAATAACAAGCAGTAAACATTTGTTATAGGCTTTATCAATCGTTTGTCGAAACTATTCTACGTTTATTAAGACAGTGTCTAACACGACGGTCAGGAAATACTCAAACGAAGATGGTAGAACCAGTGTAGTTCGACCGGGGAAGTACCACCGCCACACCTATGTCTAGCGTGAAGCACTTCTTGCGTTTCGATAGAAGGTTGTGGTTGCAAGCACACTTTCAGACGAGGCGACCATCATAGTCCTAGGGAGTAGCAACGCATCTGTGATTGACTTCATGGAACCCATGTTCTGTATGTAATTGATTACAGATGTCGCAGAGCAGTGACCACTTACCATCAGGTGGACTGCATGCTCGTTTTCTACTTCTGTCAAATAAAAAAAAAACTAATTCACTTGATAACGATTCAATTGATGACTTGAGCTTTAATTAAAAAATTGTTTAATAAATCGCTTTCGATCTTATAACATCTCCATATTCCACTACAAATTATAGTGAAATTTACCCAATCTTGTTTATTGTTGACGAAATGCCAACTGAATGTTTCGTGACACGAAACATAGTACTAAGGTTTTACTAGTTAACTACGCCACGCTTTCTACACTCATAGCCCCACAGTAGGATTTTCTCCTGTGTCGGGGGTACCATGGACACACGCAAGAAGACAGAAACACCCAGACCCGCACTAAGACCCCCCCGGTGGCCGTCCTCGGCACTGAAAAGGAGGACACCGGGATCTCGAAACGACTTCAACCGGAATCCTCCGAGTGCGCTGCCCCATCGGGCTCCTCCCAGATGGGCGGCTGGGCCCACCACTCCGTCTAGTCTTTACGATGGTATGCGACCACACATACCGCCGTCCTTCCCGGGATTGCCTGACCAAACGGTTCGAGCTCCCACTCTAGCCGTCTGCAACCCTGGAAGCCCCTTTTAGTCGCCTATTACGACAGGCAGGGGATGCTGTAGCCCTATTCTCCCGGAACTACAGGGCGATAGAAACACCCAGACCCAGAACAGGAATCTAAACTTATTCAGATACCTGTCTTTCCGGAAATCGAACCCGGGACCCTTTGCGCGTCAGACCGGTATGGTAACTATGCCACGCGGGTCGTGTTGTTTCTTAAAAACAAGCATTATTCCACAATTATATGTATTAACCAAATGGGTCTTTGTTATCCGATAGTAAAATGAATTTGAATTTGATTTACTCCTGTTTTCGCTCATCATTACGAGTTAGGTCCAAAAATGACAACGTAAGCGTGCAAAACAGGAACAAGGCTTGTTTCGAAACATAATCAACTCGTAATAAGAATACAAGTTCTACCAAATGAGTGATAAATTTATCACAAACCTTCACAACATATACGATACTAGCTGAAACCCGCAGCTTCGCCCGCGCTTAAAAAATACATGACATATACATAGTCATTCAAGAGGAATATTTCTTTCATACATATATTTTTGGTATCTTGAACCGTTTTCGCAGCGCACGCAACGAAAGCCCTTAAGGATGAATAATTTTCCTTGTTTTTTTCACATTTTCCATGATTCCTTCGCTCTTAATAGTTGCAGCGTGATGTTATATAGCCTAAAGCCTTCCTCGATAAATGGTCTATTCAACATAAAAATAATTTTTCAATTCCAACCAGTAGGTCCTGAGATTAGCGCATTCGAACAAACAAACAAACAAACTCTTCAGCTTTATAATATTAGTATAGATAACCGATAGCTGTCAATTCGTGAAAAATGTCAGTCGTGGTCAATAAAATAAGCCGTAACTAACTTGAACGACTTGACATACTGACTTAGTGGTTTAATTGGTTATCACTGTAAGTTAGGACTAATTATAGTAAGTATAGATTATTTTTTATTAATGTTTTGAATTGGAATATTGATAGTTTTATTTATTTAGAATTAGCTACCACCGACGCATCTATTTCTAACGTGTAGCATGCGTTCCATCGGGAGGTTGTGGTTGCCGGCTGATTGAGAAACGAAGGTGGTAGAACCAGTGTAGTTCGACCAGGGAAGCAACCGCTACACCTATTTCTAACGTGAAGCATTCCTTGCGTTTCGTAGGAAAGGTGTGGTTGCCGGCACACTTTCACATGAGGCGACCATCATAGTCCTCGGAAGTAGCAACGCATCTGTGATTGACTTCAGATAGAACCCATGTTCTGTATGTAGTTGATTACATGCGTCCATGGGCGGCAGTGACCACTTACTATCAGGTGGACTGTATGCTCGTTTGCTATTTCAGTTAGACAAAAAAAACGAGGTGCCCATTTCGTGCTCAAGAGTAGCAAAACATTTGTGATTGGCTTCAGATAGAAGCACTGTTCTATGTGCAGTTGATTGCTCATGAGTGGAAGTTTCCACTTTTTTTTGTTCTCGAGGGGGAAACCTTCTAAAAGTACCGGACGCCCTGGGACCGACGCAGGGTTATGTCGGATTTTTGCCGCACTAAAACACGACCACCGGGGCGTCCTCGGCGCTATATAGAGGAAACTCGGAACGACCGCAACCGGAATCCTCTGAGCGCGTTGCCCCATCGGGCTCCTCCCAGATGGGCGGCTGGGCCCACCGCTCCGTCTAGTCTTTACGACGGTATCCGACCAAATATACCGCCGTCCTACCCGGGATCGCTTAACCGAACGGTTCGAGCCCCTACTTTAGCCGCCTGCAACCCTGGAAGCCCCTTTTAGTCGCCTCTTACGACAGGCAGGGGATGCCGTAGCTCTATTCTGATCCCGGAACTACAGGGACAGGAAGTTACCACTTTCATCGGGTGGAATTTATACTCGTTTAAGTTTTTAATATTCGTATGGATTCTGATATCATTATTTTTATCCTTAATAACTGATGAACACTTTATTATTGACCTATTTATTTTATTCAACTAGAAATTTTAATGTTTCCGTTCGTATTTAGTAACAGAATTTTCATATATTTTATAAATTTTCTTAAAATATGTAACATTATTAGAAACTTATAAGATTAAACTATTGTCTACCAACACATTTTCTAATATAATTAACGTATTAATGAATCTAATTGGGATCGGTCCTTGTCTTATAAGAAAGATTATTGAATGTTGTTTGAACTCTGCCATAATACTCGTTTCATTCTAATGAATTTTTCAGACAGAACCAAATGTGGCATAAATCATTCTAATAACTAGTCTGCTCATCACGAACTTCACAACTATCAAATATTGATCTGATAGTTGTGATGAAAAACAAAAATTATCACGCTAATCATAATTTGATTATTTATTTAATCAACATTTTGATTAGCATGATAGTTTTCGTTTTTTTTACGCAATGAACAAACAAGGATTTTTTGTAAGTATACTTAATGATTCGTGCCACAGTGGCCACTATATCCGTATGTCGCGCCAAAAGGATCTAGGTTCTAATCTTGGCGGAGTAGATATCAAAATAATGAGTTAAGATTTAAGTTCTGTGTATTTGTACTTGCCTTTTGTTTTACCGAGACACACGACATAGCAAATAATATCTAATATGGAGCTAAATATCTGAACAGGAATAATAAGAACAAGTGGTAATAATATTTACAATATTTTGTTGAAAACAGTTAAAGTGAAGTAAACAGTTAAGTACATAATAAATCTACCCACTTTTTCCATTTTAATTATTATTAATAACAACTTCAAAATAGTATAGATTTAAAAAACCAAAACATATTTTAACTCCAAATGATTTACATTTTCTATTAATCATAATGTATCACCGTTGGATAAGTAAGTATAAGCCAAATTGTTACCTGATAATATCTGTTTTGCGTATTTACCTACCATCCCACGACGCGACGAGTCAGTTTTTTACCACCGATCAAAGCCATCTCCATCCAAGACATAATTAACACAGCATCTTGTTCCAGAAGGCAGGAGCGTCATCGGCGTTCGTGTGGAGCGGAGGGGGGGTCACCGGAGGGGGGCAGGAGCAGGCAGCCGCGCAGCCCACTGCCGTGCCCACCGGTGGGTATTTTATTATTTATAGTACTAAATCATCACTGCTGGTTTAAATAAAAAAATAAGGAGATAATAATGTGAAAATAATTTATTAATCGGCAGACAAATAATTATTATATCAACATGTTTTAAAGTATTAAAATATGTATCCATTTCGTAATATTGTTACTTCACCATTGTCGCCATCACAAAAAAATACACCAGAAACCTTCACGAGCTCATGAATAACTTTGCTAAAGATCATCACATGATCAAATGAATAGTTTACGATTCTCTAGAGGACAAACAGACAAACATAATCTTACTATTCATTAATAATATAAAGCAATATGATTGATAAAATATGGTTTCGTCTTTGTTTTTCCGAACGTCTTTTCGTCTTTGTTTTTTGTATGTATTCCAGACCTTTTATGTAGTGTAACTTGTCATTTTTTTCAATAGATTTTACGAGTTTACCTAACGTGATCTTAACGTCGAAAAGCTTTTTATTTAAAATACATTTATTTAAGAATAATGTACAGAAATTTGAGTGTCGTAGCATCTATCAAATTAAGATCACATTTTTTTATATTTATTCTAATTATAATAATATTTCAATTAAATTCTACCTTTAAAATTGAATTAGTTTATAGAATGAACTCCAGACCTCCATTACAGACAGAAATATAAATACAAAAAAATATTTTATTCATGGAACTAGAGTTATTAAGTTACAACTATGTTCCCCACAAATAACTATTCATAAAAAATACAGTTTTATTAAAAAAACAGGTACACCTAGAACCCACGCAGCCAGACCTTAGACTATAAAGCTGCGCCACGTAGTCTAATAAGCTCCTAAAAGCTCGTTTGCCCGCAAGCGGTCTGGTTCCAGTTAGACATTCATTTTTCTCTTTAAGCTTTCATTTTTGTTATTTTGTATAAAGCACAATATCTTTTTGTTGAATTACAAGTACTACTATACAACGTTAATTCCGCGGCTTCGTTTAATTCATGTCTAACACGCTGAGTGTCTCATGTACTAATCTAGGTGTTAAACTATGTGAATGTCAAATTAAATCGAAATCGGACTAGTAATTTTGGCGTGAAAAAGCAACAAACACACATACATTCTCACAAACTTACGTATTATATTAATAAGATCATGAATTACGATTAAAATAAATGTATCCAGAAGTATACTTATAAAGAGCTGTTTTAGTGCAGTTAGGTCTTAAAATAGTTCTGATAAGTTTTTTGTCCAATAAGAAAAGTCAAAACAATTTTATAATGAATAAGATATTCAGTAGTAGGTATTGACTCTCTACTATCGTTACACAGAATAAATAGGTAACGTCTTGAAGTAATTCTCATAAGCTTTATCTCATGAGAAAACACGAAAGATTTTTTGAAATAAAAGTATAATAATAATATATTCAATAGTATTTAAGTTCCAATTATCCTAAGACTATATAAAGATGTCTAGAAATAATTATATTAAGCCTTTATCCATATATTGTCCACCAATTCGCACTTGGCCAGCGCGGTGGACTATGGCCTATAACTCTCTCATTCTGAGAGAAGACCCGTGCCCAGCAGTTGGACAATAATGCGTTGAAGAGATGTGTTTGTTATACTTTCACATAAAGACTACTGGTCGGATTTCTCTAAAATTTTACACACAGATAGTTTATGACCTAGACTAAAACATAGGATACCCATTACCGTGATAGACGTGACCGAAACGCTTATAACCTATAATTATATGTTTCCCCAATTAAGCAATTGACCAGTCTAACCAGACCCGTGTTTTATAGGCACGTCAGGCGGCGGCGGCGCTCAAGGCCTGGTGCACTGGATGTCGGTGATGGCAGAGCACATGGGAGGGGGGCACGACCCCTCCCACTACGCGCTACCACCGTGGAACAACGGCGGCGTGGATGTGAGTACATTTTGATTTATGCACCTCAAAAAAATACATACATTATTATTTTTAAGTGTTGTTTTTTTAGTTCCGAGAAAAAATTATGCGGTTTTTCGTTTGTTTTCTTATTTAAGTAATAAATATAGAGTAAACTTGGTAACATTTAGTTTTTTTGCAAATCCACGATTATTATGATACAATTTACGGACGCTGATATTATAAAACTTGTTAATACTTTTACAGACGCAATTTTCTTATAAAATATTTTATACGTGAGACACTATTAAATAAAAAACTTGTAACTAAATGTAAATATTCTATTCATGATACACTATTATATAAAAGGATGTTAACACATACTTGTAATAGAAATTAAAACCTTAGCGTATATATTTACAAAGAAAAGGTTGGCAGTTTGGTAAACGTGTAATTATAGATATTTCTATAATTTTAGCACTTATGGAGTACAGTTTTGGCGATTGGCAGTAGCGTCTTCTTGTGTAACGTCAACGCCCACTACGGTCTCTGACTCGCATGCTAAGCTACCGAGCTTCATAAACTTAATAAGCAATACTTACTTCCATCCATCCATCAACCCTTTGATGTCCACTGCTGGACGTTGGCCTCCCCTAAATAGCGTCACTCCAACCGGTCCTGTGCTCTCTGAATCCAACGGTTTCCCGCTGTTTTCTTCAGGTCATTCCACCTGGTGGGAGGGCGACCTGTTCTCCTTTTGCCTAAACGTGGTCGCTACTCGAGGACCTTTCTTCCTCATCGGTTATTGGTCCTTCGAGCGATGTGGCCGGCCCTCTGCTACTTCAGCTTGCTAATTTTGAGGGCTTTTGAGTGGTAACATTTGTTCGTCTACGGATTTCATCGTTGAAAATCATGTCTCGTAGAGAAATTCCGAGTATGGCCCTCACCATAGCACGCTGAGCGACTCTGAGCCTTCGAATGAGGTCTACAGTGAAGGCCCACGTTTCGGCGCCATAGGTCATCATTAGCAACACACATTGCTCGAACAATTTCGACTTCAGGCACTGTGGAACCGTGGACGAGAAGATACTACTAAATTTCCCGAACGCAGCCCAGCCGAGTTGAATTCTTTGAGTGACCTCCCTCTTGTAGTTGGACTTACCCATCCAAATCATTTGTCCCAGGTAAATGTACTCGTCGACAACTTCGTGAGGAGTGCCGTCAACATCTACCGGTACGGGTGTGTCATCGACATTTGATATGATTTTCGCCTTGTTCATGTTCATCTTAAAACCCACACGTTGTGAGGCACTGTTGAGGTCGGAAACTAAATTACTTAGTAAACAATAAATACTTACAATGTTTGAAAAACAAAAAAGTACCACTGTTTTATCAGTCATGTTACTGTATATTATTAATGGATAGGATGATTTTGATTTATTGTTGTTTACTCTATAACCACCCGATTACTGCCAAAAAACCTCTATGTGCAGTATCAGATCTCAAATGGCTGAATAATGAATCAAAATGTTTGCATGACCAGGCTACAAACTTGACACCATTTGCATATAACGCAGTAACAACAAAATCACTCGTCAATTTTCGATACGATCCGATCCTTCAAGTAGACCTTGTCAATAAAGTGATTTATAAATATGCAGAAGATCATCAAAAAAGACATCATCACGTTAATATCGAGGCCATCCAGCTCCTCGATACGACGGCCTTTTTTTTCTTTTTTTTTTTTTCGAGGGGGAAACCTTCAAAAGGTACCCGACGCCGTGGGAGCGACGCAGGGTTATGTGGGATTTTTACCGCATTAAAACCCCCCCGGTGGCCGTCCTCGGCGCTGAAAAGGAGGACTCCGGGATCTCAAAACGACTTCAACCGGAATCCTCCGAGCGCGTTGCCCCATCGGGCTCCTCCGGCGGATGGGCGGCTGGGCCCACCGCTCCGTCTAGTCTTTACGACGGTATGCGACCACACATACCGCCGTCCTTCCCGGGATTGCCTGAACGAACGGTTCGAGCTCCCACTCTAGCCGTCTGCAACCCCAGAAGCCCCTTTTAGTGGCCTCTTACGACAGGCAGGGGATGCCGTAGCCCTATTCTGATCCCGGAACTACAACGACGGACCTAGTGAACGGTTTAAGCCCTTTGAGCTAGTGATATAACATAGTGTAGTGTTAGTGAAATAGTGACTTAATTAAATCATAGAACACAAGAACAATGTGTCTACCCCTTAATATTAGAACAAAGAAGTGCAGTGTCAATGGACGCCTCCTTCAATAAACAATGATTTAGCAGTTTAAGTTAGATTAGAATTACTCATTAGCCTCATATAAGGCTAGATTGTAATTAATATGAAGTACCCTATTATTTATTCGGTACTTTATATATAACATAAAAAAATCCGATACATTTA
Source organism: Spicauda simplicius (assembly GCA_949699795.1). Classification (NCBI taxonomy): domain Eukaryota; kingdom Metazoa; phylum Arthropoda; class Insecta; order Lepidoptera; family Hesperiidae; genus Spicauda; species Spicauda simplicius. The sequence continues at coordinate 12,100,564 of OX453081.1, read as the reverse complement.
CAACATCTCAAAATCTTGAACGCGTTAAAATCAACCATACAACATTTAACTCGATTATTATGTAAATATATTCGTAATTATCAAAGCAATTACACAAAGCTGCAGTTAAGCAGAACTACACCTTATAAGGCCTTTGCATGACTTTACAACGAAGTCACATTAAAAATGCAATTATTATCAGTATACATACATTAATACATTTATTATTAATTCAAAATTGATAATTATCAACAAACCATAGAGAAAGCAAAAGTATTTTTTCAATAATAATTATCAGAGTGGTTTTAAATATTAAGATAAATATGTCTAAATATACTCTAGATATATGTGCCCCGCGGTTTTACTCGCATTAAAATTTTAACTTAATATTAAGTTGAAATTACTTTAAAGAGAAGATGGATTTTAATGAAATATGAAGACTTAATGTTATCAGATACCAGGTAACAATATATTTAATCCTATAAATTAAATATTTTTCGATTTCAAATACACAGTCTAAGAAAAAGAAGAAAGTTCCAAAGATTTTAGATATTTTTTTCCCATTCTTTTAAACATTTTTTTGCAAATACGGTAGGTAGGACTGGAACAATTTTGTTATTAAAAGTAATTACAAATGTATAAGTAATCTTTGTGATTTGACTTCAGCCATACCTACATAATCTTAACTTATAAAGACAGTGTTAAACACAGTTGTACTGATTTCAAAGTTGTGTTACGGGATACATTCTAACATGAAGTCTTGGGTACATTTCCACGTGGCAGCGACTTGGCTCATTTATTTTATTTATAATTGTAAATTTTAGTAAATAAAATTGTAAATTTAGGTTAAATATTGTAATATTCGGATTAACTTTTACATTGTTAATTAATGAAATAGATAGCCTATATTATATACTACCTAACCTCTCAAATTAAAGATTCTAACATGAAGTATTCTAATGTAGTACTCAGTAATAATTCAAGTGTGTTTGAAAGCAGATATTTATAATATGACTCCACTTCTCTTGTTCTTCAAAACTTCTCTTGTCCCTCGTGAAGTACAATAAGCGATAGGGATCATTACTCGAACAGCCTTAGTATCCAGTTTATTTAGAAGAGTACTAACAAGTGAAATGTTCTCTTACTATTGCATGAAAAAATGTTAACGCACAAAACAACAAAAATATAATAATAATAGTAGATATATTTATTGCCATAACTATTTACAATCTTTTAATATAATGGTGAATGTCACCATTATATTAAAAGATTGTAAATAGATCTGATACATATCGTCATAACACGTTAGATAGCAATTTTCTGTAATAAATTATAATTTTAGCATTATTACATTTATCCAATTATAAGTTAAAACAATTTCTTAAAAATATGAAACGTGTAATTTTTTAATTAAACATTTTGCAACCAAAATGAAAGTATCCGAAGCATCCAGTTGGCAAGAAACGGAAAAACTCGTTAAATTCCCAAATCCCAAAATCCAGACGCATTAGGAAACAATTAATATGGATTTGTTCGCTAAGAAACGGTAGCTTTTTCTCACGAACCCACAATTTGCATACATGCCGGATCATTTATAACAGAAAACGGAGACAAAACCTGATTAGCGATTCTGAACGCATTACTGGATTCAAATCATGAATCCACCTATCAAATCTTATTCTAAAACCCGCGTGTATCAAAATTTAATATTAATTCGCGATGCAGTATTGAACGAAGTATGCAACGTGCTATGCAAATTTAATTTGGACAACCCTATTTGAAAACACGATTGAATAGTAACCCTATTTTTAGATGCGTAGAATCATTTTTCTCTTCTCATGAATCCCGTTTTGCAACGCGGATTCATGCTTTATTTTTATGATTTTAAGGGCGATTTTTATTTATCTTAATAATTGCGGATGATGGATTAGGCAAATATGAGCTTGAACGTGAGTACTTTGATTGATAATTGCCATTTTTCTTTAACTCCAAATAGAGCGTTTAGGATTCTCATACACTTAGCATAAACGTATGGGAATCGACGTAATGACGTCATTAAAATCGGATTTATTATATTATATATGCAATATCGTGAGAAGACATTAGCGGGATGTTATTAATAACTCCTGATGGTAGCAGATTTAAATAGCATTGAAATGGTAAATAGATAGTATTTACTTTAAATACATACAACCGACGAACGTAGCCTATTACATGATTTTAGACTAATATTATCGCGGAATTGACACATTTTAATATTTAGCGGGTGGGTACTCACGATATGCAGTTTTTGAATCCTTTTCGAATTCTTTTTGCCGATATTTCGACCCAGTTGCATGGATCGTGGTCACGGCGAAAAGAATTCAAAAAGGATTCAAAAGCCGCATATCGGGAGTACGCATTAAGTATTAAAATGTAGCCTATTACAGTCAAGTAATGGGTAATACCTTAGTATGTCAATTATCGAATTAATTTGTAAATTTAACATGAGTCCGACCAAATTTAAAAGCCAGGATTTCTTATGATTTTACTCCTGAGGTCTTACAAAGAAGACTCCGGGCCGCAAACAAAGCCGCTCACCTCGGAGGAGCCCTTAAAGATTTAAGGGCTCCTCCGAGGTGAGCGGCTAGGCCCACTGAATCTTCTGGTTTTTACGCCGGTATGCGACTATAGGTACATTCCGCCGTACTTCTCGGGTTCGCCTGACCGAACGGTTCGAGCTCCAACTCAAGTCGCGGCCACGAAAGCCCTTTTTAGTCATCTCTCGCGACAAGCAGGGGATACCGTAGCCCTATTCTAATCCCGGAACAGATACTCCTTTTAAACAGTTAATCCAATCCTTAGCCAAAAAGCGTAGCGTGGAGGTATGCACGTTACCACTTTCCCGTGCAGTCGCGTGTTCGCATGAAATTCGTGAAAAAAATACAACCGATGCACTGATAAAACGATCATGGAAGCATGAGATGTGTATGAAAGTTATTTTATATGCTATCACGTTTTTGTCGCATATCTCTGGTCTCGTGTTAATGTGGATTAAGTTAAGTACTTCTAAAACTTAAATATTTAATTATTGGCAGTGATCCGCCATTTTAACTCCGTTAAAAAATACATAATTTTTAATAGAAATACAGTTTGGGATGGATAGTTTTAAATAAACTAAAAAAAGCACGCTTTCTACGTTCATAGCCCCACTCTAGGATTTTCTCCTGTGTCATGGGTACCATGGACACACATGAGATGAATACACAAACACCCAAACCCAGAACATGAATCTAAACTCATCATTCAGATACCTGTTTGGCCGGAAATCGAACCCGATACCCAATGCGCGTCTGACCAGTACGGTAACCGTTTTAGTCGTAATGGTTTTAGACTTGACATAAGTGAGCAAAATCGCAGGAAGAACCTGATAGACTATAAATATATTTCAATGTTTAAATTAAATACTGTAGTTTTTATTTGGATAAGATCTTTAACGCACAGTCGAACAGACAGACAAATATTTAGGAAAAATAATATTCAAGACTAAACCAATATTGAATTGCAAATATATGCGATATAAATGAACTACATTTTTTATACATGTTAATATGTGAATGTAATTTCTGTTTATATCGGACTTGGTTGGTTGGTTGATTGCTTATTAACTTGATAAAAATAAGTAATTGTGACCTGGCCCAACACCAATTTGATCCTAAAACAGCAGTTAAAGCGCTTCAAGCAGCTTTTCACTTCAAATTTTATGTATCGTAATTTATCTTACTAATATTATAAAACTTAAAACATGAGGATGTAATCTGTTGATTTCGTTGGGCTGATTTCTTTGAAATATGGCACACAGATTTTTTTGACGGGGACGAAACATTCAAAAGGTACGCCGGAGCCTTGGGAGAGACTCCGGGATATGAAGGATTTCTACCCAATAAAACCTCAGTGGCCTTCCTCAGCGCTTGCAGAGGACCCCGGGGATCTCCAATGGAATGCACCAGTGCCCCCTAGAGCAACACCTCATGGGCTCGTCTCTTGTGGGACGTGTAGCTGTCCCCCTGCACCTTCTGTTGTTCACGACGACATGTCGCCTTGTAAGCCGCCGTCTTTCTCGGGGTTGCTGGCTGGGCGGTTCGAGCTGCCCTTTCTAGCCGTCCGCAATCCCAGGAGGAGGTACAACCCATTATTGTCCCACTGCTGGGCACGGGTCTTCTCTCGGCATGAGGGAGTTTAGGCCATAGTCCACCGCGCTGGCCAAGTACAAGTTAGTGGACAACCCCAGGAGCCCCCTTTTACTCGCCTCTTATCACAGGCAGGGGATACCGTAGCCGTATTCTACTCCCCAACTACAGGGGAAGATAGTTTACAATGGATTAACACATGGAATACTCATTAGCATAGAAAATTCGATCAAAACGGACAGAGCCGCGGTAATAAGCTAGACTTATAATAATTTAAACAATGCATTTAATTATAAAGTCATGTTCAATTTTTTTAAACAAATGTCATAATCCGATTAATTTATATCTTTGCACAAATCACTCATGTCAATCATATATTATTTATTGTACATGACATAAAGAAGGAATACAAATGATAGGAGGTTAAAAAAACTGGTCTAAACGCTAAAGGAGATATATATCACCGTAGATAGATACCCATAAAAATGTCTAACTATTCTTAATTAAAACCTTTATCTAATTTGTTGATGAATAAGTCTTAGTGTTATTTAAACGTAATTATTGTTTTATTTATAATTAATATTTATGTGTAATAAGGTAACGAATGATAGAATTATAAAATATACTATTTCAAAATATTAACAATATAATAGATGTAAGAAATGAGTGTTATGGAATTCAAAGGTGGCATAATTTTAAAAATACTAAAATTCAATATCAAATAATAAAATGCATACAGACGGGCTTTTCTGTCATACTGTGAATAGAGTTTCTTTCTTTTTTATTCAAAATAGAGAAAATGAAGGAAAATGAAAAAAAAATACGAATGCCAAAAACATACTAACAATACATTTACTATTTATTCTATTTAAAGATCTATCTTTAACTTCTAGTTAAGTATTTGCAGGTGCATAAGTGCAATAAATAATCCATATATACAAAAAATATGTTTGTCTGTGATTTTAAGTGAAGAGATTCATCGTCTCGTCTTGTCTAGTCTTAATTCCAGGATATGTTATTTTAAATGTTGTCTGTTTGTTTCTCTAGAGTACCTAGACTAGTCTCGCAACAGACTGGGTCTATTCTGTCTGGGTCTGTGATTAAATATATTTTAAGACCAGAATATTTTATCTAAACAACAAGAGACAAATATTTCAAATACCAGTGCAGATGAATCGGCAAACTAAAGTAACAAATTAAAAAACATTTTTGAGCTCAAACTAATATTATAAAGGTACATAAGTTTGTAAGGACGTGTTTACAAACTAATATTATAAAGGTACATAAGTTTGTAAGGATGTGTTTACAAACTAATATTATAAAGGTAAGTTTGTAAGGACGTGTTTATGTTTGTTACTTCTTCACGTTAGTACTTTTGGTTCGATTTCGCAGATTTTTTGGCCACATATAGTTTATGACCTGCATTCACACATACTCATAACTACAATAAACGTGATCGAAACGGACGGAGCCGAGTAAATAAGCTAGTTATTCATAAAACAGATAATAAAAAGAAAAATACAAACCCGCTGAGTTTGTCGCCGTCACAATTGAAGTCGTGCTCAATCCGGTAGTAGATTAACAAAAAGTTGTAAATGACAATTTGTAAATGTCCCCCGTAGGCCTATACAAATTTAACACATTTCATTTCATTCATAAAAGCCCGTATCTGAAATTACTTTGCGTTTACGAAACTACGATCTAAACTAGAAGAATGCAAATAAAAAACATGTAAAAATAACGTAGAAGTAATGTAGAAGAACCATAGAATCTTTGGTTATTTTTATTTGTAAGGCGGTAGAACTCTGCAGAGAGCAGTAGAACAGTGCTAGCCAAATGGTTGAAACTTGCCCTCTCGATCGGTAGGTCCGAAGTTTAAACCCAGGCACGGATCACTGATTTATGTGCGTATTAGAAATTAATTATCACTGCTTTTCGGTGAAGGAAAGCGTCGTGAAGAAACCTACACACCCGAGGGTTCTTAAAAAAAAAGTTCTCGGAGGTGTGTGAAGTCCAGCAATTCACACTTGGCCAGCGCGGTGGGCTATGTCCTAAAACTCTCTCATTCTGAGAGGAGACCCGTGCCCAGATACGGGACAATAATGTTTTGAGGAGACTCAGGCGATGCTAAGCAATTCGGTCATCCTAAAATTCTTACGTACAGTACTTTACGATGAAGTAAACTTGAGTCCTACACCTGATAGTTCTCAAAAAAATCTCAAAGGGATTTGAATCTACTGACTTAAAGGTGGTAGAACATCGTAGTTCGATCGGAGAGGTACCACCGCCACACCCATTTCTAACGTGAAGCATTCTTTGCGTTTCGATGGAACCATTATAGTCCTCAGGAGTAGCAACGCCTCTGTGATTGACTTCAGATAGAACCCATGTTCTATTTGAAGTGGCTTACAGGTGCCCATGGGCGGCAGTGACCACTTACCATCAAGTGGACTGCAAGCCCGTTTGCTACTTCATTATTATAAAAAAAAACCTGCCAACTTGGCCAGCGGTGGACCATGACCTAAAACTTACCCTGAGATCGTCCAGTTAAACAAAAAAAAGTTGACGGTATAAAATTACAAAAAAATATAAACACAAGCAAACCCACTCGGAATGTTTGCTAATAATATAATTATGAGCACGGCGTATGCGCACAACATGCTCTTATTCTCGTTAAAGGTATAATCAATTTAATTTATAATTTAATTTGCCGTTAATTGGTCCGCGCTATGCGATATGTAGGCACTTTTATAGCATTGTCTTGTAGAGATGCTGAATTGTTGTCTCATGTTATTTATTGCTTTTGTTTAGTATTTATAAAATATTCTTTGCTGCTCTTATTAAATTTTTATTCATGATTAAGACGTAGAAACGTAAAGCGAATTATTGAGAAGAAATTTGTAAAGAAATAAAGAATATTTGTGAGAATATATGTGTTCATAAAAGAAAATACAGATGAAGATGAAATTAGTTCCGGGTTCGTTTCCTATTCAGACAACCACGTATATAACCAACATAACAAAGTAATCACAATACTAGTCTTCTACTCAGAAAGATTTGCGTTCGATTCCAAAAAGATACATATGAATTTGATAGACAGACTGAAGGATGTATTTAGGTCTTAGTTCTATGAAGATATTTCTCCGTTCATAGAACTTTCTTTGGGTTTATAATAATTTGCAACGCTTATTACAGAGGTTGCGATATGCCTACCCTAAAAACGCGACATCTCATTTTTTCAACCAACTACCAATTTAATAAACTGACAAACAGAAAATCGTTATCATAAATCTTCGATACAATAACGCACTCCCTACACTTAGCAAAAAACTTTCTTACATCCACATAATTGTACTCTATCCTTTCATCACAAAGAGTTTCACACTACAAAGTGTCTACAAAAAACATACACAAGTCTACAATACCACATTGATACATCAAAACACAATAAAAATGATATAGGAGGTGCAGAAGTCAGTTTTTTGAGTTACGAGAAAAAAATAGCCAATATATGCATTGTGAGATGCTAACGATATTTTGATGACTGCCTGCATCGCAATAATGAAATAATAAAAGGGCAAAAAAAGGAAAAAGTTATAAGACTACTGTGCGAGACCAGTGGGGCGAATCCAACATGCAACAAAAAGTCCGGCGAAAATAATTTACGCGGCGCTAACTTATGCTTTGAACGAAATATGTTTTTGGGGTATACGATTTTGATTGTAACTAAATTGATCGTATAATACTTTCCCACTTTTCTGTAAAAACTCCGGCGAAAATAATTTATGCGGCGCTAACGTACGCTTTGATGTAACGAAATATGAATATGAAGGTGGTAGAAGCAGAGTAGTTTGACCGGGGAAGTACCACCGCCACACCTACTTCTATCGCAATAACGAAATAATAAAAGGGCAAAAAAAGGAAAAAGTTATAAGACTACTGTGCAAGACCAGTGGGGCGAATCCAACATGCGACAAAAAGTCCGGCGAAAATAATTTACGCGGCGCTAACTTATGCTTTGAACGAAATATGTTTTTGGGGTATATGATTTTATTTATTTATTTATTAAAACACCATTACATCTGTCATTACAGGTTGCCCTAATGCGACAGAGTGGCCTTACAACTAACGTAAATAATTAATTAATTGATAATAACTATATTAATGTAACATAAATATAAGTATAAATTTTGTAACTAAATTGATTTTGATTGTAACTAAATTGATCATGTAAGATTTTTTCCACTTTCCTGTTAAAAACTCCGGCAAAAATAATTTACGTGGCGCTAACTTATGCTTTGAACGAAATATGTTTTTGGGGTATACGATTTGGATTGTAACTAAATTGATCATGTAAGATTTTTCCATTTTCCTGTAAAAACTCCGGCGAAAATAATTTACGCGGCGCTAACGTACGCTAAGTACCACCGCCACACCTATTTCTAGCCTGAGAGATTTCGCGAGATGGAAGGGTGTGGGTGCCGGCACACTTTCACATGAGGCGACCATCATAGTCCTCGGGAGTAGCAACGCATCTGTGATTGACTTCAGATGGAACTCATGTTCTGTACGTAGTTGATTACAGACGTCCATAGGCGGCAGTGACCACTTACTATCAAGTAGACTGCATGCTCATTCGCTACTTCAGTTAGTTTTTTTTTTTGTTATAGACGGTTTCAAATATTAATTAAATAATTTTTGATACAATTAACAATACGGTTCATCTAAATAGATTTAACAAAATTAAAAAAAAAACTATTTACAAAATGTACATATATACAAAAAAGAAAAACAAAAACATATAAACAAAAACACTACCATTAAACCAGTTTAGCGATGGTGATAATTTTTTATGGTAGTGTTTTTGTTTATATGTTTTTATTTTTGATTGTTTAAAAAGCCATTTAACAAAACTCGAAATTACAGTGTTATTTTAATTTCGAGTAATTTTAACTACGATTCATAATCTAAATAATGCAAGAGTGATTGTAATAATAAAAAAAAATATGTTTTAAACAAAACCTGACTGAAATATATTTTGGCATATATATTATATGATTTCGATTATTACTAATGTGAAAATAATCTTAAAATATTTAAAGGCAAGCTAAATGATATGTTTTATTTTATTTACGATGTTTTTATTATATTGAAAGTGATTTATTAATTGCTAAAAACCTTATCTTACACTTTAATTGTAAACGCATTTAAAATAAGGACAACATAATTTAACGCCTTCCAAAGAAATATATAAAAGGAATTCAAGATATCAGGAATACCTATGTATTATAAATTAATTGGATATTTGCAAGTTGTTCTACTTTGTTACATTTCAACTATTGGTAAATGTTTTGAAGACCCGCGTGGCGGACCGGTTACCATACCGGTTTGACGAGCAATAGGTCCCGGGTTCTATTCCCGGCCAGACAGGTATCTGAATCATGAGTTTAGATTCATGTTCTGGGTCTGGGTGTTTGTGTATTCATCTAGTGTGCGTACATGGTACCCACGACACAGGAGAAAATCCTAGTGTGTGGCTATGTAGAAAGCGTGTGTTTAAAATTTAAAGAATTCACAATATATTTAAAAAAATATTCAATCGACAATCTTAACCTGTTAACACATTTCCAACAATAGAAAACATTGTTAAAATTATTTGAATTTGTACTTATGTTATTTCTCTATATTCTGATAACATTGTTAATAATTTTACGTCAATATAAAAAATAATAAGATGTGATCCCGATGCCTCGAAGCCAACATTTGCAACAAAAACTCCGGCGAAAATAATTTACGCGGCGCTAACATAGTCGGCGCTTTGAAAACACGAAATGGTTTCGGGTTATATTATAAAAAGAGCTTAATAAAATTATAATAAATCTGATAAATTATTGTGTACCAAGAAATGGTGATTCCTCAATTTCCAACGCATAAAAATACTTGATAACCAGCAGCATTTGTAACCAAACCACCAAACACAACCTTACACACAAATTTGAAGGTGGTAGAACCAGTGTTGTTCGCCCGGGGAAGTAAAACCGCCACACCTGTTCTGGCATGAAACATTTCTTGCGTTTCGGTGGGAGGGTGTGGTTGCCGGCGCACTAACACCATCATAGTCCTCGGGAGTAGCAACGCATCTGTGATTGACTTCAGAAGAACCCATGTTCTGTATGAAGTTGATTGCTGATGTCCATGGGCGGCAGTGACCTCTTACCATCAGGTGGACTACACGCTCGTTTGCTACTTTAGTCAGATAAAAAAAATGATTTGATTTAGTTTGTCTTTGCTGATTTAAGTTTTTTATATAAAACCTAACGTGTTTATTTTATCTTTTCATTGTTTATTGTTTCAATTCGGTGGAATTTATCATTTTTCATATTGTACTTTGAATTGAAAGGCAACCCTCTATTAAACAGATTATCATTTAACCTTATAAATGGCTGTGGAATTTCTCACGCAAATGATTCATTGCCAATCACTGAACCGTCAAAAATCGATTTAGTTTAACAAAGCAACTTAACCGACTGTCAAATATCTGTACCGTCTTAATTACAGTACGTCAAAATCAATTACAGGTACGTCAAAATGAATTAAAACACGTCTAAATCAATTTTGCGCGAGTTTGAATAAGACGTAATGCTCGTCATTTGTCAAATACTTTTTTTAATACTTAAAAATTAAGATGTAACAAAAAAGGGCAATCATAGACTTCTGTTGACTTTATTTCTGGAATAATAAGATGTTTTTTTTGTTATTGTGTACAAACATTTTAAAATAATATAATTAAAATAAAATATTATACTTTCTCAATAAACTGAAGACGAACGATACTTCATCAATATAAGCGACTAATACAGCTTAAAAATCCTTGTCTTTTACTTAGTTCGAGGTCTTTTACTTAGTTAGCAAGTCTCTAACGTATTTAAACAAAGAATCATGTATGTTATCTATATATATATACCAGTTGTACCCGCGGCTCCGCACGCGTTCAAATCCCTTCTTAGTGAGCACTTAAGTCCTTAAAAGAACCCGCATGCAAAATTTGAAACTCCTAGCACTTGTAGTTTCTGAGATTTCGTGATGAGTGAGTGACCTTTCGCTTTTATATATATAGATAAATTATCAGACTTCACTCGGTACATAACCATTTGTAACGAAAGATTTCATGCTTGATCTGTACATCTTTATTCGATATTAATTATTGTTAATACCAGGTGCGCTGCTCTGATGGTTCTGTGTTCACGCCTCTTTGCTTAATGGTAGCCAGAGGCTTTTTGTTCACCCCTAAGACTACTTGGGAATCTGCTCGGCTAAAATCAGAATTGAATTGGTGCACGAAATTACTGTAGTGACGTCTTTTTGAAACTCGGTTTCTGTTATCACTTTGTGATTTTTCGTTGGTGAAGCCGCAAAAGATATTGTAATACTCTTTTTTATTATTAAAGGACATAATAAGTAATTAAATATATTTAGAAATTAATAACTTTATAGTAGGTACAAGTAAACTTCATTTTTATTTCAATACTAGCTAACCCCGCAGCTTCGCCCGCGTTTAAATAAATCGATATATCGATTGTCCCGTAGGAATATGATATTGTCCCACAGTAAAAAAGTAGCCTATATATTAATCCAGAGTGTCAGCTAACTCCCTACCAAATTTTACGAAAATCGCTCCAGCCGTTTAGACGTGAAGAAGTAACAAACATACATACTCACAAACTTTCGTCTTTATAATATTAGTATGAAGTATGATGGTAGGTATATCAAATGTCCTAATCGACGACGTAAGCATATGTTTATAACAAGCTTCTATGTCTGACTATGCCTCTTTATAAGATGAATTTTAAAAGGAACTAAAAAACTGAAATTTTTTTGCATGTATCAATGTCAGATATGGAACACCTCTGCCAAATGCTTGTTTATTACCACCGAGTTGAGATATAATGTCTGTCCGTTTTCATAAAGCCTTCGTTTACCAAATTGTTTAAACTTTTTTGCCAGAATCTAGAATTCCATTTCAAAAGCGAATATACATACTTCTAGATGAAAAATTTTATGGCTCTACGAAATCAAAAAGTTGTTGTCTATTAGTTTTTTTGTGTCTAGTATCAAAATTATGATTTTTCCTACTTTTATTTAAAGTATTGTTTAGAGAGTAACGAAATTACAAAGCATTTAGGTCATGCAGCAACAATTTGTATAGAGAAGTTTTTTTTTATCTCACTGAAGTAGCAAAGGAGCATGCAGTCCACCTGATGGTAAGTAGTCACTGTCGCTCATGAACATCTGTAATCAACTTCATACTGAGCGTAGGTTCCATCCGAATGTCCCTGTAGTTCCGGGACCAGAATAGGACTACGGTACCCTCTGCCTGTCGTAAGAGGCGACTAAAAGAGGCTTCCGGGGTTGCGGGCGGGAAGAGTGGGAGCTCGACCCGTCCGGCCAAGCGACCCCGGGAAGACGGTGGCATGTGTGGTTGCATGCTGCCGTAAAAACCAGTAGGTGCGGTGAGCAGTTCACGCCCACCAGGGAAGAGCCCGATGGGGCACACGCTGAGGACTCCGGCGGCGGTCAATCGGAGTTCCCGGAGTCCTCTTCGCAGCGTCGAGGTCGGCCACCGGGGGGGTTTTAGTGCGGTAAGAATCCCACATAACCCGCGTCGCTCCCACGACGTCGGGTACTTTTTGAAAGTTTCCCCCTCGAAAACAAAAAAAAAAAAAAAAAGGTTCCATCTGAAGTCAATCACATATGCGTTGCTGCTCCCGAGGACTATGATAGTCGCCTCATTTAAAAGTGTGCCGGCAACTAAACCCTCCATCTCACACAAGAAATGCTTCACGCTAGAAATAGGTGTGACGGTGGTACTTCCCTTGTCGAACTTCACTGGTTCTACCACTTTCTTATGATATTTTTATCAAACCAGCAAACACACCCTTCCACCGAAACACAAGAACTGCTGCACGCTAGAAACAATAATAATCTGCATACATAGACGAACAAGGGAACAGAAAAGAAAACCTGAAAAAATACACGATTTGTTAAACTTACGACCGTAGATAAAAAACTTAATTATGGAATTTAACGTAACCGTTAACTAACCGTTGCGGTAACCGTTTAACAGACAATAATTTACTTGGTTAAGTTAAAAATAGAAATGTAAATTAGTCGGCAGTGCATGCGAATGTACGTGTATAGGATAATCATTACAATTACATTTTTCAATTAATACTTGTTTATACTCACATAATCTTAACTACTTTTCACTAAGGTAACCCCTCGGTTCCGCCCGCTTCCGTTTTTTTTAGTTTAATGAGTATCCTATATGTTAATAGAGCAGTGATAGCCTAATGGTTGAAACTTGCCCTATCAATCGGGAGGCCCGAGGTTCAAACCCAGGCACGCACCACTGATTTATGTGCGTATTAGAAATTAATTATCACTACTTTTCGATGAAGGTAAACATCGTGAGTAAACCTACACAACCGAGAGTTCTTTAAAAAAAAAGTTCTCGGAGGTGTGTGAAGTCCACCAATTCGCACTTGGTCAGCGCGGTGGACTATGGCCTAAAACTCTCTCATTCTGAGAGAAGACCCGTGTCCAGGAGTGGGACAATAATGGGTTGACGATCCATGGGTGGCAGTGGCCGCTTACCATCAGGTGGACCGCATGATCGGTTGCTACTTCAATCGAATAAAAATAAGGGAAAACATACCCTTTGAGGGTGTCTGTGAATTACACAGCGTAGATTTACAATATCGATACCATTACACATTACCGATATACAAAGTCCATTGCTAGAATGGACAATCAGTAGATGGGTGAGCGCTGGTGGTTAAAGATGAACGTGAGGAAGGTACGACAGTCGTTATTATCACGATAATCGTTAAACTTTGTTATAGGTATAAGGGCTTAAGATAATCGACTTAAGTAAGTCACCAATTGAAATCGAGGAAACCTGCACACACAACATTTGTACACACATACACACACATACAAAAGTATGTACTACCAGTTCGCACTTAGCCAGGGTAGACTATGGACTAAGATCCTAGTTTTTGAGAGAAGTTCCGTGCCCAGTAGGACAAACATACCACCGTCCATCCCAGAATAGCCTGGCTGTATTCAAGATCCCACTCTAGCCGCCCGCATCCCGTGGCAGTGGTACCTACACGGTCGAACTACACTATATCTCTTAAAATTCAACCCATTTAATTCACTCAAAAGATCTCTCCGTCTCAGTTTCCAAAATCTAATTCCACTTGACCTAAGTCATTAGCTATATTAATGCCCGAAAACAACGCACAATGCACACATATCTATCGTACGGTGGCCACAATTTTGACAGCCAAGAGACCGGTCCGGGAAGATTAATGGATCTGCTCATCGTAGTAATGACGCTCCCTCCGGTCTAATGACGTGTAGGGTGACCAAGATGGGAGATAAGGAGTGGATTTACGGTGCTTGGGGTTGGTTTAAATGTATGTGTTTGAAGTATTGGTTGTACGTTCGTTTTGTACTTTAGTTCGTTATTTTTTTTTTATAATTGAGACTCAAATCTTGATAAAACATCGTTTATTAATAATTATTCAAATGTTACTTTGTATTAATTGTATTACAATTATAAGATACCGCAAATTTAAATCATTCACAATGTTTTAAAATAATTGATGTCGAAGTTATTATTACTCTATAAACAATTCTTTTAATTATTATTTTTGCCAAGGATAGTAGCGATGAGTTCGAAAGATTATATGACAAAAATTGAAAGTTTAAAGAATGTATGTGTAACAATTTATTATAACAAATATTTAGACACATCTATTCAATTCATTTATTTATACCGTACACGTTACAATTAAATCCTCCTCAAAATAATTTGAGTAATAAGTAATGAGTATCGCAAATAGCATTCTTTATTAATCATGAATAGAACCATCATTCTTACATATATTTCTATTTTTAAAACTAAAATATACCATCAAACTTATTTTAGATGGCCACTGTCGCTTATGAAATATAAGCGAATCTAAATGCAAAAGGATAAGGGCTAAGTCGTATCACCATATGAAATGAAATGAGATGAAATGAAATGAAATGAAAATCGTCATATCTCCGCCTTACCTCACTCTTTATACCGGACCACGAGCTTACACGTCAGATATAGGACTAAAAATTTAATTGCATTTTGACTATAAGTATCTTGTTTTAATGTTATTTTTATTACCATTTAGTTATAGGTCGCAAACATTTATGCCATGCATTTATTTCATATTTATGAAACTTATATTAAAGAATTTAAGGATAATAATTTTGCATGTTTATTATCTTAGTATAAGTACAAAAATAAAAGATACTATCTGTGTTTTTCTAAATTGTAAAAAAAAATATATCCCTATGACACAAATACTTTTCATTAAAGTAGAAGATAAGTACATTTCTGTAATTATCTTCTCATTCTAACGTCTCTCACTTAAGCTACACTAAACATATCGTGACATTTTTTTTTTTTTGGAAATTCTGCCTTATAATAAATACACATATATAGAAGTAATACATGGAAAGAGCGCTCCCAAGAACACACTGCATGACAACCCACTGATTATAATAAATGAAATGTCTTTATTTTGCATTTACTTTCACCTTCACTGCTATTCGACGCTTACGTTAGATCCCTATTAGAGTATGGCTCAGTTGTATGGAACCCGCAATATAAGACTCAAATAAATAAAATAGATAAAATACATAAGTTATACAAGAAACATTTTAAATACAGATATAATTCCATTCCACATACCACAAATCTTACTGATAGACGTGCTGAAAGAGACCAAATGTTTCTGTATAAAATATTAAATGGTTACGTTGATTCGCCCTTCCTCCTACGCAACGTTAACTTGAGATGCTCTCGAATAAGTTCACGTAATAAGTCTCTATTTCACGTACCTATTTGTAAAAGAAAATACTTGAACAACATGTTCCTTCATCGCACATGTAATTTTTATAATCGACATCTGCTGAACCTCGATCCATTCAGCTGCCCTATAGGGACGTATAAAAGGGAAGTAAAACAGGCAATAGCCACAATAAAATAGGGTTATATAAATATATATTGGTTTAATAATACTGTTTGCTTATTGTTATGTTATTGTTATTTTTTGTCAAAATTTAAAAAAAATTAAAAATTCTAAATTAATTCATAAGACTTATTATCTGCTTTTGTTTGCTTTCTTTATTTTGCGCCATTAATGTATATGTAACCAGTGGAAGCTTCACTGATATGTGTATTAATTTTACTGTGTTGTTTAATTAAGTACTATGTAATTGTTTGTTTCCCAAATATAACAAAATAAAAATAAAATAAAAATAAAAAATAAAATATGCCTATGGGGGCATTTATACATTATCATTTACAATTTTTTTCTTACTCTACCACCGGATGTGACATGACGTCAACTGAGAAATGAAATGAAATGAAATGTCTTTATTTTGTATAGGCCTGCGGGGGCACTTACAAATTGTCAGTTACACTTTTTTCTTACACTACCACCGGATCGGAAAACGACTTCAACTGAGAAGATCCGGCAAGAAACTCAGCGGGTTTGTCTTTTTTCTTATTTATATCAATTTTTTTTTATATAATTACAATCATGATTTTTACATGGTAATGAGAAGATTCGATAAAATAATAAGCAGGGGTTGTTTTTCTTTTTAATAAATTTTAGTTACCTTTTTATATTTTTTACGACCTTGTTTTTTTAAATGGGTTTTTAGACTTAAATATATAGATTTTTAACATCAAGTATCAATTATAGAAAGAGACTGCAATATAATTATTCAAGTGTTTACGTACTAGTCGAGCATACTTTTTTTACTATTGCAGATTTTAAGTTTCTTTTATTAGACATTGTAATAGTGACCAAAAAAATTGATAAATGAAAACGAAGAAAATATTGAACTGTTTTTTGTTTGTGTATTTACCTTACTGACGAATTTTCCGCCAATATAACACACACACAAGTTATTATTAAGTTTGTTGTACTCTTTAAGGTAAATTTATAATTGTTAGTAGCGTAATCCATTTTCGGCCATATTGTATGCAAAACACCCTATTCTTCTTATCATTAATTGTTACGCTATTGGATTGCCCAGAAAATAAATAAATATAACAAAGAAATATTTTCATTCCTATACTACTACTACTATAACAAAATAAATACAGAAATTCAACAAAATATACGTAAATCATACATTAATAAGGTTATAATTATTATCTAATATGTTCTATCTGTGTATTCGATCGTACAGAGCTTGCTATTCATTCACCTGTTTCTTTCCCTGTGTTTACAAAACATTTACTTCATAAAAGTCAATATAATTACCTTTATTGTAATGAATATGCACGGTAAGGTCAAGTTAATGCTACATAATGCATTAAAAGCGAACATAAAGTAAAATCTTCAATAAATGAAGCAATTTTATCGGACATAAAAATTCAGGCAATTTATAATTATAAAAGTATCCTCATACATAAGAAACTAATGTATTTAGATCTAGACTGGTATCTAGACTAGTGGGGATTGTAGTGGATATTGGTTTTTAGTCAAAGCTCAAGGTGGCAGAACCAGTTTAGTTCGACCGTGTAAGTACCACCGCCACACCTATTTTTAGCGTGAAGCATTTCTTGCGTTTCGATGGAAGGGTGTGATTGCCGGCACACTTTCACATGAGGCGACCATCATAGTCCTCGGGAGTAGCAACGCATCTGTGATTAACTTCAGATGGAACCCATGTTCTGCATGTAGTTAATTACAGATAATCGTGGGCGGCAGTGACCACTTACCATCAGGTGGACTGCATGCTCATTCGTTACTTCAGTCAGATAAAAAAAAGCAGTCAATGTTAGAGATTCATTCACTAGATTATTGGATTTTCCATAAAATAGCATTTTACGTCCACTGTTATATCGTCAATATACCCAAAATACTGCATACTTCAGTTAGATAAAAAAAAATACATGTTGATCAAGGTACGAGTTAATGCTACTCAGAATAACGGTACTGCCAATCTCCAGAATTTTGTTTCTTAATCGGCTCTTCCGAAATGCTTGGGAGGAGAGGAAGTGGTGCTATTCAAAACTGAACTTAAGTTGCGAAGAGTAGAAAAATAACAACGCAAATGACTTTCGGTAGCAATTTAATCCTATGTAAATTAATTTACAGACTTAACGCATACCGTGAGGTACAATCAACATTCCAACATCGTGTAATTAAAAAAGTTTAATTCAAACAACGTTACACACGTGAATAGAAATATTCTGCACTATATCTATTTACCTTCAAATAAGCATTTATATTTTCATTTCATTAGGAAGCTTTATCCCACATACCGTATTGAATCGAACAGGACAGTCCCGCGAAATACATCAACATGGCCACCCACGCATCCTTCCTTAATGTCTTTGCTGTAACGAAAAAAAGCCAGGCATGTTTATCTTGGCCGACGACGACGTTGCGAATTGCTGCCCTAATCGATTTCACCGGACGCGTCTAATTTTGCGGATTAATTGTGAACACCCTACTCCTAATTTCCTTGTTTATTGTTAGCGATAATATGGATTGTCTGTTGCTTTGTTCATAGCGCTTTTGTATATATAACATGGTAATTAATGGTTTAAGAGGTATTGATAACCTAATCGTGGAAATTTCCTTCTCGATCGGGAGGACCGAGATTCAAATCTTAGACACCACTTATTTTTCTGAAATCATGTGCGTATTAGAAATTAATTATCAATACTTTACGGTGTCAAAAATAACGTAAGTAAACCTAGAAATCTGAGAGAGATTAAAAAAAGTTCTCAACGTGAAGATTACTTTGCGTTTCGATGAAAGGGTGTGGTTGACGGCACACTTTAAATGAGGCGACCATCCTACCTCGGGAGTACTAACGCATCTGGGTTTGACTTCAGATAAAACCTATGTTCTATATGTAGTTGTTTACAAATGTCCATGTGGGCGGCATTGACCACTTACCATCAGGTGGACTGCTCGTTTCCTACTTCAGTCAGATAAAAAAATATATCAATTAGTATGATCTTACTCGCACTCTGTTTCAAACGATTTTTGAAGTGCTTTTCAAAAAAACTATTTTGAAAGTGGACAGACTTCCACCAAAGCAACCAACCAACACAATTGTGTTGATGATAAACAAAATAAACCGTAAAAGGAATTTAGTTAACAAACACACAAGTAAGCCGAAAACTTTATCCGCAGTTATAAAAGAACCTTCACTGGCGGTACAGTCCCTATGCTCCGTTAGTTTGTGTACAATACCCTTGAGGTCTCAACTGAACAAGCAGATCACACTTTACTTCGATTAGATATTTGTTCGAATCAAATAATTGTTTGACGTTTTATTAGGGTTCCTAAAGGACAATAAAATGGGACCCTATTACTAAGACTTCTTGACGACCCGCGTGGCGCAGCGGTTACCATACCGATCTGGCGCGCAATGGGTTCGTTCGATTCCCGGCCAGACAGGTATCTGAATGATGAGTTCCTGTTCTGGGTCTGGGTGTTTGTGTATGCGTCTTGTGTGTGTCCATGGCACCCACGACACAGGGGAAATCCTAATGAAGGGCTATGAGTGTAGAAAGCGTTTTTTTGAACTTAAGTCTCCGGTGTCCGTATGTCAGTCACTGTTCTGGGTCTGGGTGTTTGTGTATTCGTCCTTGTGTGTGTCCATGGCACCCACGACACAGTAGAAAATCTTACTGTGGGGCTATGAGTGTAGAAAGCGTTTTTTAAGTGTTTTTAAGACTCCGCTGTCCGTATGTCAGTCACCGTGCTGTATTTTACAATTTACAGATGATTCATTTCTGATATATACATACAAGAAAAGTGATCGTCGTCAACCCATTATTGTCCCGCTGCTGGGCACGGGTCTTCGCTCGGCATGAGAGTTTTAGGCCGTAGGTGTAGGTTTCCTCACGATGTTTTCCTTCACCGAAAAGCAGTGATAATTAATTTCTAATACGCACATAAATCAGTGGTCCGTGCCTGAGTTTGAACCCCGGACCTCCCGATTGAGAGGGCAAGTTTCAACCATTAGGCTATCACTGCTCTGTTAAGAAAAGTGATGCTTTGCCGTTTTTTTAGATTGTGACACAAAACACATTGTGTGTACTAACTCAGACTTTTTGTGTACGAATTGATTTTGATACCTTTTTCATAATATTGAAGTAACAAACTTGCTTTTAGTGGACTTTCAGGCTGATGGATGGACACTCATCTTGCCTTACGTAGGTCTAAACGATTTAATTGACAATATTACTATAGAAACATTATTTCTCAGACCGAAACAATTTTATTTTGCATACAATCAAAAATTTTATTTGAAAAAGCACTACTGCTTAATATTAATATATAATAATCAATGTTTTAACTTATATCTTAAAAATAATAATCAATGTTTTAACTTACGAAATTTTCAATCAGATTTTCAACAGCCTGTTTGCTAGTCTTCAATTGAGATCTACAAGCCACGGGATTCTTATCGATATGAAAATATATATCAATAAAGGTGTCGATTTTAAAAGAATGGCCCAATAAATAACATGTCGATGCAATATTATGATGTGAGCACAAAAGGAAAGTTCATAACGCGCCATTTTATATCTCATTGTATGGTATAAATGGTATAAATACATATTGTATTGCGGGTATAAATCACCCTTCGGAATTATTGGCCAAGGGGTCTTGGAGACAGGGTTAAATAAGGTACATGATTAAGAAATTTGATACTTTGATCAGTGTATTTCATATATAAATATCATAACTTATTTTATGCCACTGTTTAATACAATAAAAAGTAAAAAAAAAAACTAATTTACTGCAGAACGTATGTAGTAGAATATATTTGATTTTGTGTTTAAAGTAAACAAGATTTTAAGAGCCGTCGATTTGTATCGCCGTCAACCCATTAGTGTCCCACTGCTGGGCAGGGGTCTTCTCTCGGAATGAGAGAGTGATAGGCCATAGTCCACCGCGCTGGCCAAGTGCGAATTGGTGGACTTCACACACCTCCGAGAACTTTTTTAAAGAACTCTCGTGTGTGTAGGTTTACACACGATTTTTCCTTCACCGAAAATCAGCGATAATACGCAAATAAATCAGTGATACGGACCTGGGTTTGAACCTCGGACCTCCTGATCGAGAGGGCAAGTTTCAACCATTAATATTGGGTTTGTATATTAATAGTCGGTTTGTATATTTTTAATTAACCTTAAATTATTTAAACTCGAAAATATCAAATATCTTAATTTAAAGAATCCAAATCAAGGTTCTTATTACCACTTTTTGTTTTTCTTATTTTTAATATCCCCGCTAAACCACTTGTGAACAGTGAAGATCACAAGCCTCTATAACTTCTCAAAAAGCATATGATGATTGATCCCTATCAAGTATCAAAATTACTTACTCCTAATATAAACAATCTTCATACGATTCTCATGATCAAAAACGGAAGGGTTGAATCGCTACTTTTTTTGTAAACGCATTTGTTAACATAAAAAAACAAAGAAGATTTACTACTTTATCTTCTATTTAAGCTTCAAATCAGATCTTCAATAGTCAAGAGCTTACGGATTATGTTATGGAGCTTACAAGCTTTTTTAAGTTCCTACTTTTATAAGCTAGGAGTAGAATCAGTATTGCATGAAATGCCTTTTCTTTATTAAATCCTATACAAGTGTCCTATATTTAAAATGGTTGACTCTTATATATGTATCATATTTTTTACATGACACATTTAAGTCATGGTAACCACGACATAGAGCGTAAGAGCATTGATAGCCTAATGGTTGAAACTTGCCTCTCAGTCGCGAGGTCCGAGGTTCAAACAAAAGCACGCACCACTGATTTATGTGCGTATTAGAAATTAATTAGGTATCACTGCTTATCGGTGAAGGAAAACATCGTGAAGAAAGTTCTTTAAAAAAAAAGTTCTCGGAGGTATGTGAAGTCCACCAATTCGCACTTGACCAGCGCGGTGGACTATGCCCTAAAACTCCCTCATTCTGAGAGAAGATCCGTGTCCAGCTGTGGGACAATAATAGGTTGTCGAACTATGACAAAGATTATGCCATATGCGCTATCTACGTGATAAATTTCAACCACATTCGATCAGAAGTTTTTGTATGAAAGAGTAAGAAACATAAAAATTCTCGCAAAAAGTGACTTCATCATATTACAGTAAGACAATCTTAAAAAATAAAACAGTATTTATACACATAATTAACACGTATATAATCTCCACGTATTTTTTTATCATAAAGTATTTGAACTAACCAAACCAAGAATCATTTT
Organism: Spicauda simplicius; assembly: GCA_949699795.1. Classification (NCBI taxonomy): domain Eukaryota; kingdom Metazoa; phylum Arthropoda; class Insecta; order Lepidoptera; family Hesperiidae; genus Spicauda; species Spicauda simplicius. The sequence continues at coordinate 12,078,051 of OX453081.1, read as the reverse complement.
CATCTGAACGGGTATTGAACCCCGGAACCGAATGTAAGATCGCTAGCGATCATTGCGTTCAAACAAGACAGAAATGAGAAGAATATTCATTACCTATAGTTTGCTAACATCTTTCAATTTTGCTCCTACATTGTATTTGTAGTATCACATATACCTGTGCTCTTCACTCAGGGGAGGAGGGACTGAGACACACGCATCGTTACGACGGTGATCATTAGCGGGAGTGGGAACAAACAATAAACAACCAATTGCTCAGAAAATGCTACCTAATAATTACCTACGCTACGTGCGGGCTCGCTACGGCGAATTGGTGATACAGAAATTTCAAATATATTCGACGTGCTAATTTGGTGCTTTTATGTTAAATGGGTTAATAAGATGCTAAAAGTAAGTTTCGAGTTTATGATTAATATCAAGACATATAAGCAAAATATTCTCGGTCATTATAAATTTCTTACTACATTTCTCAAATAGCGTACATAATAAAAATAGCAAAATCAACGTACCTATTTGCTTTTAAGAACTGAATTAGGTCAAAATCAAACATTTCACTAGCCTTGCTACTTTGCTACTAAATTTATTTGAAATATATGAAATTACTTGAAATATATGAAATGTCTATGAATAAATTTTGTATAGGGTTACGGAAGCACTTCAAATTGTTAATTGCAATAGTTCTTTCTTCACAAACGATTCGAAATACAGTCACTTTAGGGGAATTCAAAGTTGATCAAGAATCTTTTTTATACCGGCAGGCGCTCGCCCTTTTATAACAAAGTTGGGTGAGGTGACAACTACACATTTCAAAAAAATTTCGATCGACTAACTGAAATAATTATTTTCGGCTACGTGTTTTTCGTAAATATGTGGTGTCCTATAAGGATGATAATTTTATTAATTTTCAAATAACAATATGAATATATTAAATAACTTATTTTATAACTATATTTATATATAAAATAATAACATAAAAAGGTAAAGAAAAAACAAATTGCTAAATAAAATTTAATGTACCAAGAAATCGTCGTAGCGAGGCAGCGTCGTTACGCCCCCGCAGCCATCCATCTTGCGACTCGTCCGCGGCGACTCATCGCTAATTCCGCGTGTCGTGATCGAATGCCCCCGGTTCGGGGATGCCGCTAATTATGGAATTGTACCAGGCCAGTTTTACGATCTTACGACTTATTATTGTTCACTAGCTGAATTACCCATGCTGTGCTTCGGGACATAAGTCAAAAAGAGTCGCCATCTTTAAAAAGTACAAAATATCGAAATTAAATACAGTCTATAGAATCACTAGTTATATAAGCTACATGTATGTAAATTTTCACGCAAATCAAACCAGTGCTTCTTGCGTAATTATGTAACAAACAGACACATACCATCTTATTTTCAAGTATTAGTACAAATAACTATCTTCTATGCTACTTAGAGTAAGCTCTCTATCTTTAATTCATTGTTATTCCACTGCTAAGCATGGATCTTCTCTCAGAATAAGGATTTAGGCTATAGCCCACCGTACTGGCCAAGTGCAAAACTGTTTGACATCATCTTTTAAAAGGTTTTTTTAAGGAAGGCTCAGGAGTACTGGTTTCCTCACGATACGTTCCTTCACTGTAAAGCATTGATAATAAATTTCTAATAAGCACATCTTTTTAAAAAAAATGTGCGCGTGTACTAGCGTACACTCGTAAGAAGTGAAACTTCTATATGACGTTAATTTCGAAAAATAATTTACTATATGCAACTTTACAGAAATTGGTTAAATAAAGTTAAATTAGATAAAGTTTAATAAAAGGCTTTTACTAAACTTTATCTAATAATCTAATCTATAATAATCTATCTAATATCACGCGTGGTAGGGCTAAGAAAAAGATGGCGCGTAACGGAAAAAAAGATGGCGCGTAACAGAAAAAGATGGCGCGTAACAAAAAAATGTTACACTAAATTTTTTTCCAACCCCGATAAAGAAGTTTCACTTCAAAAACTAGTTTGTGGGACTTCAACACCAACAACTTTTCGCTAATTCAATATAAAAAAAATGCAACTAAAACTCCCTACCCCGGTGTCCCCATTTAAGGCGTTAACCGTATAATAGCCGCAATCACATCTATGTCCGCATCGGATAGCGATCGGGTGACGTTGACGGATATCCGCGGAGGAGATTATATCCGGCTCGGGTACCCGGGTGACGTGGTAATGTTATTGGCTGACTAAATGGCATATTGTTTAAAATCTGATAAAATTAAATGTTTTTAAGGTTTTTGAATGGACTTCTGTAGGTGCGTTGAGCTTTTTGGGTAAACAAAAATCTTCGAACCATCTCGCGTCTTCATGACTGCAAATACATATATTTAATGATTTACATTGTATAACCAATTGTTTTAACTGTGTAACGATCATCTCTATTATTATTCATATGGTTGAGCTATTGTGTAATAATGACAATTAATCTTTCTCAATATTATGTAGACATATTGCAATGCCCTTACAGGGTGCATGCTTATACCAAAATTTATTTGTAAGACTCGACTTAGAAATTAAGCATGAGCAATAAAAATATGAATTTAACCTAACGCTATCCTTTAGATATATAATTGTGTATAACTCTGATTTTTCTAAAAATGACGTTATGAAATTAATTATCTTCGCTTTTCGGTGAAAAACATAGCAAGGAACATATGCGCCTAAGAATTTAAAAAAATCTAAACCAATGCAACAGATCTACCTGAAATCCTCTCACACAGGGATGAGACTCTGCCCAACAGTAAAAAAATAATGGGTTGACGAAGAAGTTAATGTAGATTTTTTTATAATGTTGAGGTAGCAAACTAACATGCAGCCCATCTAACAGTACGTGGCGACAACCAAGCATTGTACATCGGTAATCAATTTCAGATAAAATTAGAGTCTTACCAAAGTAGACAATAGATACTTTGCTATCCATATGGTAAATATAATTATATCCGTACATAGTCAACTCATTGTTGTCGTCGGAATGAGAGAGTTTTAGGCCATAGTCCACCGCGCTAGCCAAGTGCAAATTGGTGGACTTCACAAACCTCCGAGAACTTTTTTTTTAAAGAACTCTCGTGAACAGTGATAATTAATTTCTTTTCTAATACGCACATAATTAAAAAAAAAAACAGTGATGCGTGCCTGGGTTTGAACCCCGGACCTCCCGATCGAGGGCAAGTTTCAACCATTAGGCTATCACTGCTCTACTACTATTTGTCAACGTCCATACCAGATAGAACACACCGGTTCTCGTCTGATCACCGAAGTTAAAAACACCTATTTTTATGTAGAAGCAATTCATGCGTTTTGTTGGAATGGTGTGGTTTGAGGCGACCATCTTTGTACTTGGGAGTAGCAAAGCACCTGTGATTGAATCAATTTTGGTACAGGAAAACCGTCAAAACGCTTAATATATTATCATTACTCATATGAGTATTGTAAACGGCGTTTACAAGTCACGGACAGACTTCAATTTCATTTATCTTAACAGATGTATGGATGCTGCAAAACGTAGCTAAGTTTACATCACAGGCCAGCCACACCGGCGCCGGCTTACACCCCGGCATACCCGTAAATAAGCGTATGAGAAGAGATCAAATCATTTATGTTTTTAAAGCTCCGTTTATAAAATTGACTTTTGGACAGAGCATATGAACATCTATATATATAAAAGAGAAAACTGACTTAACTTTTTTTTATCTGACTGAAGTAGCAAACGATCCAGTCCACCTGATAGTAAGTGGCCACTGCCGTCCATGGACATCTGTAATCAACTTTATACAGAACATGGGTTCCATCTGGAGTCAAACACAGAGGCGTTGCTACTCTTAAGGACTATGATGGTCAACTCAGGTGAAAGAGTGCCGGAAACCACATCCTTCTATCGAAAAGCAAGAAATGCTTCACGCTAGAAATAGATGTGGCGGTGGTACTTCCCCGGTCGAACTACACTGGTTCTACCACCTTGACTAACTTTTTAACTATTGATATACCGTCGCTCAGCCAAACTACTATAAAAATGCAGGTTTGTATATAATACCGCTAATTTTGATGATAACTTAATGAAATTTATTTATCTTTCCGGTTTAATATGATGGAAAATCTTTTACAGCTTTAAATGAAATCTTAGTATTTGGCTTTGGGATTCAATATATCGGTATCTGTTGACAGGGGATGGGGGATGTCTAGCAGTGGACCTTAGAAATCTAATGATTATGGTTCCCGCGAACGAAGTCGGGGTCTGCTAGTCAATACATAGTATAAAATAAAGTCGGTTCTCGCTGTCTGTCCATGTATCCATCTTTAGAACTACGCTACGGATTTTAATGCACTTTTTTAATAGATAGAGTGACTCAAGAGTAACGTTCTTATGTATATTACATGTATAATATAGTGGAGAAGCACTGATAATTTTAGATTTTTGACTTCTAGGCGGAACGAATTTCGACGGGTCAACTAGTTTAAATTAAAACCAAGGTTTTGAGGTCAATTATAGATGCAACTTTTTAGGTCTAAATTAGTCCTTAAAGTAAACAATGCATCTATATAAGTGTTCTCTTTACCACACTATATATATACAACTTTTGTTACCCATGTAAAAACAAGATGGCAAATAAAAAAATAAAAAAAAAGATATACAAAGAAAAAAGACAAACCCACTGAGTTTCTTGCCGGATCTTCTCAGTTGAGGTCGTGTTCCGATCCGGTGGTAGTGTAAAAAATATATAAATGTAACTGACAATTTATAAGCGCCCCCGAAGGCATATGCAAAATAAAGACATTTCATTTCATTCCACACTTTTTGAACCCAAAGAATAATTAAAATCGGTCCACTAACGGCGAAGTAATCTATATATTAAAAAATATACCGGCCGAATTGAGAACCTTCTCCTTTTTGAAGTCGGGTAAAAATAGGTCTTTGCTTTGCTTATTCTTTAATAAATTTAAATTAAACAAATTTTGTTCTGGTTCTGATGAAAGATATTGGGTGGATAAAAGTATACAAAGCATTTTATAATAAACGTAATGTCTTTAAAAAAATACAAAATCCTATTTCCTCAAAACGTTACACATCGGAAAGTTCCACAGAGATTATCTGCCACTTCCGGCGACGTGACAAATGGACGAATGCCACAAATTGAGTTCGTATGCCCCTCGCTGGAAACATTTAATCATCATTCACCGACTTTAACTTCGCTAACTATTATCTCTCTGTGTGTGGGTATCTAATCATAGATATTGTATGTAGGTACATACCAACTTGATATATATGTTTTATTAGCGGTAAAATTCTTAATGACAATGTAATGAACTTGAATATTTTTTTCCTAAAAAAACATTCAGGTATTAGGTATATAAATCCTTTTATATATACGATTTACATACGATTCGATTCATTGCGAGATATAATAGTATATTAATAATCGATTCGAAATGCAAATCTAATAATTCGAACTTTCGAATAATTCGGTATTTGACGCAAGTTTCGTATATAAATTTGGAATATTCGAAAAATTTCGAATAGTTCAGCAATGTTCGATTTTCATATAGTACAAATAATTCGCGAATTGTTCGAAGTATTTTAAATTCGAAACTTCGGAAGGCGAACATTTATTGTAGTGTTCAGTAATCAGACAAGAATAATATTTTATAAATATATGTATATGCATTGTATATATGTATTGCAAGTGATAAATTTCTTAATTAAATTAATTAAAAAAAAGTTCTCGGAGGTGTGTGAAGTCCACCAATTCGCAATAGGCCAGCGCGGTGGACTATGGCCTAACTCTCTCATTCTGAGAGAAGACCTGTGCCCAGCAGTGGGCCAATAAAGAGTTGATGAGAGATTTCTTTATCTAACTTTTCAATACACGGTAGTATAGGTATATTACTCTTTTAAACGGTTATAATGTAGACAATAACGGTAAATTATTTATTGATTTGTAATTACCGGAAATAAGAAATACTTTTATAGACTGTATTATTCCTCTTGAGTTCTGCCTAGAAATGAATACATTGTAACTGTAACGGTCCATCGACAACTAAGCAAAAACTGGCTATGTCCTTTGTCGAATTATTAAGTACTAGCAGTTCCCGCGGTTTCACTCGCGTTTATAAATATATATATATAGCCTAAAGCCTTCCTCGATAAATGATCTATTCAACATAAGAAGAACTTTTCAATTCGAACCAGTAGTTCCCGAGATAAGCGCGTTCAAACACACAAACAAACTCTTCAGCTTTATAATATTAGTATAGATTAGTATAGATAAATGCCACCCATATACATCGTAAGGAACTTCATATAGAACATCGGTTCTACCTGAAGTCAATCACAGATACGTTGTTCCTCTCAAGAACTATGATGGTCGCCTCATATAAAAGTGTGCTGGCAACCACACCCTTCCATGGAAACGCTAGAAATGCTTCACGCTAGAAATAGGTGTGGCGGTGGTACCTCCCTCGTCAGATGTGTCAATAATAACTTTATTGACACTGGTCTCTAAAGGTAGTCGATACTGTGTTTCAGGGCCCAGCGTCTTCTCCCATTTTCTACTATACTATATAACTTACATTATGAGACATAGTAAAAAAAAGAAAAGTGTGTGCGTACGTGTGTGTGAGTGAGTGTGTGTGTGTGTGTGTGTGCGTGCGTGTGTGTTTACATACTAAAATTTTAATTCACATACAACCTAAAAAACCTTCTACCTCGTCATAATCTAGCCAGGTAAGTATGAATAAACCTTTTAGTTTTTATTTTATTCAATCCCATCTATTGTTTCAAAGTTATCACTATTTAAAGTTAGAAGTCGTAGATCGTATCAAAATCTTTGAAAGTATAATCCAGTATGTGAATAAGCTCAACCAAATTATATTAAACGCGGGTAAAACCGCAGCTCATAACTAGTTATATATAGCGCACATTAGCGTCGAAGGACAGTTGGCATAAAGAAGTACCTTGAAATGAAATATTATGTACGAAAGAAATATATTATTATGTTCTCTGTGAAAATATTTTTCTATACGTTTAAAGGCAACGGAGAAATCTTTTAAAGTATTTCTGTAAAAGTTATATTGACTTTGCCATTTTATATCGAATAGCAAACGCGTGGCGCAGTGGTGTAGTGACACAGAGGGTTTTGGGTTTGATTCCTGATCGAACATTAAAATAATGAGTTGTATTTGTGTTCTGGGTCTGGATGCTTGTTTCGTCTTTATGTGTGCTCAACGCTTATGAAATCGAATTTAGATAAATCTTGTGACATTTAAAGTACCTATGTATAGGTCTTTCGTAGCATAACTTATAGGGTTCCGTATCCAAATTGGAAAAACGCGACTTTATCACTAAGCATTCACTGTCTGTCCGTCTATCTCAAGACTTTTTCACTTGATTAATAGACACATTAAATTATTACTGATATATTATTAAGAAATTATATATAATCATAATATATAGAGTTTGAAAATAAAAGATAAAATTATTATAATATTTTTTATGGTTTCGGAACCCTTCTGAGTTTTTGACGGGCATTTAACTTTTGTATTCCCAATACTTTATAGATTTGCGACAAATTTATTATTCATAATGGTAAGTGGTCACTGCCTCCCATGGACATCTGTAATCAACTTCATACAGAACCATCTATCATGGGTTCTATCGAAGTCAATCACAGATGCGTTGCTACTCCCGAGGACTATGATGGTTACCTCATGTGAAAGTGTGCCGGCAACCACACCCTTCTATCGAAACGCAATAATAAAAACACCTTACACTCACTACCTTGCATTTGACACAAACACATTCATAATAAACTAAATAAAACATTCAATGTCTTACTATGAAAACACATAACGTCAAAAATATCAGATGTCTTTGTCAAAACACCCGCTATTGCTTTTAAATGCAGCTTAGTTAATAAACCTCTTTACCTTTAACGGGTGCGTTCATAATAACTTGAAAATTTATATAATTATTACAATTTATTTAAATTAGAATATTAGTTTTACTTTGGACAATATGAAGTTTAGTTTTTAATGTAAATTACGGTCGAATTTCGAGCGTTGCGGGTGTCTAGTATAACTTTAATACACTTATGTAATATCTAACTAAGAGTACCAACTTAAAAATACAATAATAAACACCCTAAGCTAAAGGGACGAGGGCGTCACTGCGTTTGACGATGACGGATGTGTCGTTACTGATGCGGTTGTGACGGGGGGGTGCTAGTGTGAATTTGATACTAATGAGATTCGAGACTTAACAGATTGGGGCATTTGGTTATCAAATCTGAGACTTTAATTTGCGAAACGTTTTTTCTAGTTAATATTAACAATTGATAACTTTAGATTTATATTCTGGGTCCTGGTGTTTGTATATTTATCGTAGTGTGTTTATAGAACACATGGCAGGATATTACGTAGCTATAACGTTATAAACCGTTGAGCAGTTTAATATATCTACCCGGGAAAGTAGAGTCATTTGTGTGTCGTCAACCCATTATTGTTCCACTGCTGGTCACGGGTCTTCTTTCAGGATGAGAAAGTTATAGGGCATAGCCCACCGCGCTGGCCAAGTACGAATTGCTGGACTTCAGACACCTCCGAGAACTTTTTTTTTAAAGAACTCCCTGGTGTTTAGATTTCCTCACCTTTTTCCTTTAGCGAAAAGCAGGGATAATTAATTACTAATACGCAAATAATTAAAAAAAAACATTTTGCGTGCCTGGTTTTGAACCTCGAACTTCCCGATCGAGAGGGCAAGTTTCAACCACTAGGCTATCACTGCTCGCCGCTGAGTCATTTGTAATTCGTACTAATTAGAGTGTAGAACCCATCATGATTCAATACCGGCGGCATTAGTCGTATTTAAGATTATGTGTACTTAAGACGTCCACCAATTCGCACTTGGCCAGCGCGGTGGGTTATGACCTAAAACTCTCTCATTCCGAGGGAAGACTCATACCCAGCAGTGGGACAATAATGAGCTAACGATAGTACTTAATACCGTCTGTTACAAACCTCAGGTAAGACTTATTATCTCTTATCTGGGCTTAATTAAAAATGGCCATGTGTTGGAGTGACCACTTACCATCAGGCTGTATAGCCGATCTTTAAAAATAAGATTAAAGTGGCAAACAAGCTCGTATCTGATGGTAAACTGTCGCCCATAAGCACCTATAATCTGATTAATCTGATGTGTATAGAACAAAGGTTCTACCTGAAGTTAAACTGAAAGTATCGTCAACCTATTGCTGTCCCACTTCTGGGCACTTGTCTTCTCTCGGAATGAGAGAGTTTTAGGCCATAGTCCACCGCGCTGGCCAAGTGCGAATTGGTGGACTTTATACACCTCCGAGAACTTTTTTTTTAACGAACTCTCGGGTGTGTAGGTTTCCTCACAATGTTTTTCTTCGCCGAAAAGCAGTGAGAATCAATTTCTAATACGCACATAAATCAGTGGTGCTTGCCTGGGTTTGAACCTCGGACCTGCCGATTGAAAGGACAAGTTTCAACCATTAGGCTATCATTGCTGTGTGATAGCCTAATGGTTGAAACTTGCCCTACAATACTTAAAGGGATAAGGTACAGTGCCACTCATAACTATTTACCCTTATATAATTCAGTATTTACTCATAACTCAAGTATATAAAACTAGTCTACTACATCAGTTTCAAAGAGCCCAGCAGTGGGACAAATTCACCGAACATTCACTCCGAACCTTCCCCAAGCGAGCCTGAAATTCAGGACATAAAAATGTTCTGTTATTGATTATCTATACAATGTTATTTCAGAGTCGACAGCATAATATTTTACTACCCAAGACGTGCACGCACACTACGAGACGTGTGGTGGTGTACATGTCTACACGTGTTATAGTGTGAGCGCACACATGTATAAAGCACACATAGAAGGTTAAGAAAAATACTCATGTGAAGTTTTCTTGGGAACAGCGAGAGGGACGGAGCGGTTGTTTGTTTTAAATTTATGTGCGCTATAGGTCGCTTGGTGCGTTTGAACGTAGATGTGAATAATACTTTTGGTAACGGTTTAGTTTTTTAATCAATAGTTCTTTACTGCTTTTAGCAATATTTAGAGTCTAATTTTTTTCTTTTCTAACTTTCTAGGTTTGATTATTATCACAACTATACGTATTAAGACATTGTAATAAAGTTGTTACAACCCTTACTGGTCCATGGTAGATAATAACCAATTATCATCTGCATTGGAATTGTGTCTGCCAGTTCATAAGAAAACTGCATTGTCTGATGAAAAGAAGCTAAGAAGTTACTTGTCCATTTACCATCAGAAGCTGCGTTTGCTATCATTTAAAACCTTCATTATATTCATTTATATATAAACGGCACTTTTTATGATACAACGCGCACGCGTTAGTATCTACAATTTTTTTACATACTTTCTTAAAAGTAAAATAGACGAAAAATTTTAATATAATTCGACTCCACACCACTTCCATTTTCCCCAAGCCCCACATGGAAACGTCGTGCGTCACACGTGCTTACCTCCCTCACACATACCACATCCGAGCGAGACGGGAGATGAGTTTAGGACTAACATTTTATATGTTAGCCGGGTCATGGATATAAAAATCGTTTTTCCTACATACATATAACGGGCGTATAGGGCATTAGAAATCTTCAATAATAGAGAGTTATGGCTATTGTGCTTGCTTCTTAAGATTACGTGGGTATTTCTATGCTTTTCGCTACCGAATAGTTAATGCTTTTCATACAAAGACGTTTAAAATTACCCAGATCTAGATAGAATTAAATTGACTATACTTTAATACGAGACGTTCTAATTATACCTCAAGGGTAGCAACGCATTAGGCAGGACTCTCTTCTTATATGGGATTGATTAAAATGGCTTAAGATGGCAGTTACTACTTACCAATAGATGGACTGCATGGTTAATAATATTCTAATGCTTCTACGACTATTAAAAAACAACTCACCTATTTCTAGCGCGAAGCAGTTCTTGCGTTTCGGTAGAAGGTTGTGGTTTTTTTTTTTTATTTGACTGAAGTAGCAAACGAGCATGCAGTTCACCTGATGGTAAGTGGTCACTGCCGCCCATGGACATCTGTAATCAACTTCATACAGAACATGGGTTCCATCTGAAGTCAATCACAGATGCGTTGCTACTTCCGAGGACTATGATGGTCGCCTCATGTGAAAGTGTGCCGGCAACCACACCCTTCTATCGAAACGCAAGAAATGCTTCACGCTAGAAATAGGTGTGGCGGTGGTACTTCCCCGGTCGAACTACACTGGTTCTACCACCTTGGTAATAGTGGTTGCCACACTTTCACATGAGGCGACCATCATAGTCCTCGGGAGTAGCAACGCGTCTGTGATTGACTTCAGATGAAAGCCATTTTGTGTATGTAGTTGAATACAGGTGTCCATCGGCGGCAGTGACCACTTACCGTCAGGTGGACTGCATGCTCGTTTGCTACTGCAGTCAGATAAAAAAAAATGCATTTGATTTTTTTAAGGATTGAACCACGAAACATTTGAAAAACTATGCACGCAAAATCACATACACGAAGACCCAAAACAGAACTTAATTTAATTAGATTTTTGGCACCGGTATCAAACCCGGAACCCTTTGTTCAGCAAGCTGATACTGTTACTACGAATCACAAACGTAACCAAACAGATCATTTGCTTTTTGCCAACGCCTCGCTTAGAGGAAACTACAGTTACCTATCAGTGTTATATACTAATCTAACTTATTTAATAAACGTATTATATTTACTTACTATATATTTGTCTTCGGTAGAATAAGGATGATCCTTTTTTTTTTTTGTTCTCGAGGGGGAAACCTTAGAAAGGTACCCGACGCCGTGGGAGCGACGCGGGGTTATGTGGAATTTTTACCGCATTAAAACCTCCCCGGTGGCCGTCCTCCGCGCTATAAAGAGGACTCCGGGTACTCGGTCCGACCGCAACCGGAATCCTCTGAGCGCGTTGCCCCATCGGGCTCCTCCCAGATGGGTGGCTGGGCCCACCGCTCCGTCTTGTCTTTACGACGGTATGCGATCACATATACCGCCGTCCTTCCCGGGATCGCCTGAACGAACGGTTCGAGCTCCCACTCTAGCCGCCTGCAACCCCGGAAGCCCCTTTTAGTCGCCTCTTACGACAGGCAGGGGCTGCCGTAGCCCTATTCTGATCCCGGGACTACAGGGACGAGAATAAGGATGGTCCTACCCGCCATTAGGTACCACCGCCACACCTATTTCTAGCGAGAAGCAGTTCTTGCGTCTTGGTGGAAGGTGTGGTTTCTGCTTTACTTATATGAGTCGACCATCTTAGTCCGCAGAAGAAGCGACGCATCTGTGACTGACTTCAGACAGAACCCCTGTTCTGAGTGAAGTTGCTTGCAGTCCATGCACGGCATGACTCGTTTGCTACATATATCTAAACAAAATGATGTATGCTGCACTAATATCAATAAAAATGACGAATATAATTTTCGAAGTATATATCGAAGATTTATGAGGTTTCTTAACAACTAAACTTTACAAATATGTCTTCACTAACCTATAAAATATTTTAATTTTAAATGTCATAATTGTATTCTTATCGTTTTCTATACTAAACTTTTTGTTCACATTTTTGTATATTGTAGCACAAATCTTTTTAAATATTTTTTAGTTCCAACTTTTTCGTATATTGTACCACATTTGATTTGAATTATTTTCAATCCAAACATTCTTCTTGTACATTGTACCAAGTTTCTTTTGAATATTTTTATTTCCGACATACTTATATATTCCGTTTTGAATGATTTTCATTTTCTGATTTTTTTCATATTACTTTTCTCTTGAATGTTTCTTTATGTTCCGTCGTTGTAAACATACCCAAATAGTAGGTTTGACTAAACTAGGATTATTTTTGTCCAACAGCACTGCCAACAAAAAGATGGCCTGGAATACGCTGCGTGGTCACGACCACGAGGCGCCATGGCCATCAAACAAGGTTACGAGGTGAGCACTGTTTGGAGAATGTTGTTGTTGTGATAGAAATGTTGTTAACGCATGAAGATAGAAATACAAACAAGGCTGCGAGGTGAGCACTGTTTGGAAAATGTTGTTGTTGTGATAGAAATGTTGTTAACGCATGACGATAGAAATACAAACATGGCTACGAGGTGAGTCCTGTTGTTTGGAGACTGTCGTTGTTGATTTGTGAATGTGTGTTGTTAGGATGCACATAGACAGAGATACAAACAAGGCTACGAGGTAAGCACTGTTTGGAGAATGTTGTTGTTGTGATAGAAATGTTGTTAACGCATGAAGATAGAAATACAAACATGGCTACGAGGTGAGCACTCTTGTTGATTTAATGTTGTTGTGATCGTAATGTCGTTAATAGATGAAGACTGATATATCGTCTCATTAATGTTGTCTCTTTAGTGTTGTTTAGATTTAAATGTGTGATTGTTTAAACTACTGTTTTTCTGATCATTGTTAATTGTTGTTGTAGTGATGTTGGTAGAATATCTAGCTGTTGTAGAGTTAGAATAGATGTTTTATTTTTTCCTCAAATTTTGGTATTGAGTAGTATCATTGTTATATACAGTTATGTAGTTATATTGATTGATTATAATTTGGCATCGTATAATGTTGTTTGGTAAAGATTTTTCTTGTTGTTGTAGTAGTAATTTGTTGTCGTGTGCACAGATCTTAGTTTTGCATGTTATTTTGTAAATTAAAACATTATTTTTACAATACATATATTCCAATTTTATATAATAATGTAATATACATTACAATTACATTACAATTATACATTGAGATGCTATTGAAATTTTATTTGATTTATTTGATTTAAATGTCAAATTTATAAACCCACTAAAAGATTTTTTAGCATAAATCGTGTCCTTCGTAAAACCATGAAAATTATAAATCACTCATAGGTAAGTTAAAAAAAATAACAAATACTTTCAAAAACAGTATAAAATATAAAATAATGATTCTAACATGTATAATAACATAGATCGTACGTACAAACTTCAAAACATTCTCCTCAGGAACAGTGTGAGGGTCCGGAGTGACAAAGAGGCCTCATTTGCCACTGTCTCGAGCAGAGGCCACGCCCAGTCTTCGGATGTGTAGTGTCATCGCAAAATGTTTAAAGAATAGGTGCTTGGATGCATTGTTATCGGACACATTATATATTTCTGTTAGTACTTTATTGTTACCTTCTATTGAAACAAAAACATCATGGGGGGGGGGGGGATTTAAATAGTTAAGTTAAGGGTGTTCGCTGCCACTTGGAAACTTTAACAGGGGTACGAATGGGGTCTTCGTCAACCCATTATTGTCCCACTGCTGGGCACGGGTCTTCTCTCAGTATGAGAGAGTTTAGGCCATAGTCCACCGCGCTGGCCAAGTACGAATTGGTGGACTTCACACACCTCCGAGAACTTTTTTTTTTTTAAGAACTCTCGGGTATGTAGGTTTCCTCACGATGTTTTCCTTCACCGAAAAGCAGTGATAATTAATTTATAATACGCACATAAATCAGTGGTGCGTGCCTGGGTTTGAACCGCGGACCTCCCGATCGAGAGCGCAAGTTTCAACCATTAGGCTATCACTGCTCACGAATGGGGTATGAAGCCGAAAGTTTCAAAAAACTTAGTCTATGTTATTGTAATCATACTGATATTATAAATTATATACATTAATTATAACGGAGAACGTTTGTGAGTATGCATGTTTGTTACTGCTTCACGTCTAAACGCCTGCAGCGATTTTCATAAAATTTGTTAGGGACTTAGTTGATATTCTGGATTAACATATAGGCTACTTTTTTTGAATATACTTATTCCCACAGATCAATCGATAGGTTTTTAACGCGGCCGAAGCTGCGGGGTTCAGCTAGTGAATCAAAAAACTATTTATCACATGCTTCATCACTTTCAGCTTAGCAGCTAGCTTTATAAAGAACAAGGGTTCTATCTCAAGTTAATCAGCGACGCCTTGCTACTCCCGAGGACAATGGTGGTCGCATATTAAAGTGAACCAGCAACCACAAACGTCCAACGAAACGCATGATCTGTTTCAAGCTAGAAATGGGTCTTTACACCTTGCTCCTTACACTCAATCTCACTCAACTTCGTTTTACAAAAACTCCTTTACTGTTTCAGCTATACTTTTGTGGAACTCCCTTTCTGTGTCAATTCGTTTTGCTCAATCCCTATACTCGTTTAAAAATCTTGTGAAGTCCCATTACCTTAAGCTCTAATTTTCCAATCCTCTCCTTACGCTTTTCGCTATCCTTAAACTGTATTATTTTTCCAATTGTTATTATTTTTAAAAAACTAGTTTCTATTTTCCTTTTTTCTTAATCTGTACGTTGCATTAATTTCATTAACCTGATTTTTGCACCCTACCTATTCTTTATTTTCACCATAATCTTAACTCCACAACCTTAGGTTGCCTGGAAGAAATCGCTGTTGAGCGATAAGGCCGCCTTTATAATATTTGTATTTTAATATTAAAATTTCATTGTATTATTTTCCTTGTTGGGTACAATAAAGTATATTATTATTATTAAATAGGTGTGGCTGATACCTCGCCGGTCGAACCATTCCACCTTTAACCTTATGAAATACCTATATCTTATATCCCTTCGGGTTATTCTAGAATTCTTCGCAACGCAGACCCAATAACTTAGTACATAAGTTATTGTACTTCGGGACATTAAGTCGGCAATATATCTGGTTTTTAACGCTGATTCTGCCGAAGATATAAAACTTTTCGAATTTAAAATACTCTTGGGAAAATGGCGGATCTGCAGTGATACACTCTTGTCTATGCTTTTATGGGATTGGATGTAGTTTGTTTGATGTGTGGGTGTAGGTGGGTAATGTGTGGGTGTAGGTCGTTTTAAAAGCTTTAGGTTTGAAAGAAAATCATAAGGCAGAATTTTCTAAATTAAACTAGAGATCAATTTTGAAATAAAAGGCTCTCACCCAAATAAAGAGGAATAGAGTATAATTTTTTTTTATTTAACTGAAGTAGCAAACGAGCATGCAGTCCACCTGGTAAGCGGTCACTGCCGCCCATGGACGTCTGTAATCGACTACATACAGAAAATGAGTTCCATCGGAAGTCTATCACAAATGCGTTGCTACTCCCGAGGACTATGATGGTCGCCTCATGTGAATGATGCCGGCAACCACAAAATATTACCAAAGCAATATTGTTATATTGGCTGCATTTTTAAGTCCCACAGCTGAGCACGGATCTCTGCCCACCGCTGGGGAAGCATAGAACGTAATTCACAACACTTTTCAATATATATCAATGGAATTGTTTTCATATTTTTTTTTATTTAAAAACCGACACCCATCAGATATTAATTATCACTGCTTTTCGGTGAAGGAAAACATCGTGAGGAAACCTACACACCCGAGAGTTCTTTAAAAAAAGTTCTCGGAGGTGTGTGAAGTCCACCAATTCGCACTTGGCCAGCGCGGTGGACTATGGCCTAATACTCTCCCATGAGAGAAGACCCGTGCTCAGCAGTGGGACAATAATGGGTTTAACACCCATCAGACAGAAAACATGCCTTGACGTCATAACTTGTGATTACAATTCCAGTAATATGTACACCTAGACATCTTAAGCTACCTATAAAATCAACCTAAATCTAACAGTTTAATACTAGACCAAGATCACAATCGCACTCCATTTTGATGTATGGATAACCCTAAAACGCGAAATGGGTCGCAAACACCGCTATTCGCTACGTTCGTAGCAGTTTACGTCAAAACCGCCATTATCGACGATAGATGGCGCTGTTTTAAGAAATCTTTCGCCCGGACGTTGACGCTAGATATTTTTCTTTTACGACATTGCGCCAGTATTTTGAGTTGAAACTTTATACTTTGTTATGTAATAGCGATGTTAGCTTAAAGCACGGAAGTTTTTTAACGGTTTTCTCTGCGCTGCATTGAATTTTTATAGCTTCTTTTATAATAGTTTCTAGAGCTTGTAATATTCTTTGCTCTATTTTTAGTTTTATTGCTTTTAATTTTAATTTTTAAAGATTAGCAATTATTACCTCTTAACTGTGAATAGAGTTGTTAATTAACAAAAACGTCGTCACAGAATTGTGTTAAAATAACACGTAAACTAAAAATAAATTATATGATCTCCATACTTTATTCATGTGAATTTCTTAAAATGAATACGATAGTTCATTAAAGATTGTAAATCGCTTTCTACACTCATAGCCCCGCAGTAGGATTTTCTCCTGTGTCGTGAGTGTCATGGACACACACAAAGACGAATACACAAACACCCAGACGCAGATCATGAATCTAAACTCATAATTCAGATACCTGTCTGGCCGGGAATCGAACCCGGGACCCACTGCGCATCAGGTATGGTAACTGCTGAGCCACGCGGTTCGTGAAGTTGTCAATCTTATAATATTAGCATTAAAAGTCTAAAGTAAGGTGGCTTAAGTATATTGAAAGGTGTATAACACGATCATTCAGCAGGTCAGAAACATTTATGATTTAAACTTTAAATTAAACATTTAACTAAATTACTTACAATAACATTAGTAGATCTTTAATTGAATTTGACACAAACATTATGAAAAGCCTATTACTTATGAAGAACCTATTACTTTATTACTATCCATTATTTATTTCTTTGTTATGAAAACAACAATAACTTATACAGCTACTACTACAACTACTCATATTTTACAATAAATGTTTCAAATAAATATTAATTTATAATAAAAAGTCCATGTTTGTTTCATAGATTTACAAATTACCTACCCATTATTTAATTTATAGAACAACTATTACTCTTAGAATTAATTAATTCATTAGTTATCATTACTTGACTGCAAAATATTACACAATACCATATTTCATTAAAATTAGTGCCGTTTGTACATTAAACAAAGTAAAACTTAACCCGTAGAGGTTATGTTCTCTGTCCGGTTCCAAATTATAAAAAAGTCAAATAAGTTGTATTCAAAATTGATTTACCAAATGGAGTATTATTATTAGCAACCAAACTAAATTGTCCAAACCGTGTTCGGGATGAAGCCATAAATAACAAACTATTGTAACCCGAATCGGTTATTTGTTGCAAATTAATTTCGGGACAGATACCGCCCCGAATGGGAAATTTAATTTTGGAGATCACACCCTCAGTTAAGGGTTAGATACATATACTTTATATGCATACGAATGCTTTGTTTACATACAAATTGAACTTGTATTTAGACTGTCTGTTGAAGGTGGTAGAACCAGTGTAGTTCGACCGGGGAAGTACCACCGCCACACCTATTTCCAACGTGAAGCATTTCTTGCGTTTCGATGGAAGGGTGTGGTTGCCGGCACACTTTCACATGAGGCGACCATCATAGTCCTCGGGAGTAGGAACGCATCTGTGATTGACTTCAGATGGAACCCATGTTCTATATTAAGTTGATTACAAATGTCCATGCGCGGCAGTGACCACTTACCATCAGGTGGACTCCATGCTCGTCTGCTACTTTAATCAGATAAAAAAGGAATAACTAATAACGTCAGATTCCAATGTATATCCGTTCATTTTAGAAAATATCATAACAAGGCTAAACATAGAGATAATTATACTTTTAGCATATCAGTTAGTTATCATATAATCATACGAGCTTATCAATCGGCTATTAAAAATATTGAATGTCCACTCAATATTTTTAACAGTTCAGGAAATTTAATTCATTGGTCTAAATAACCTTTCACTACTTAACATTAGAAGGCATTACGAGACGGCTACTTTGACATAATTTACACCCTACGGGCGCCCTGCGTCGTTTGTGTAAGGGACTCGCACTTTTGTCATTTGCTCTCAACTCGAAATGATCACTCAAACGATATCTGTATGGAGAGGATATTACCAGTGTAAATCTAAGATTTTATAAGCGATTTTCTGTTACAATGCGTAATATAATTTGACGACCTCGGAGCGGTTACTAAACCGGTCTGATACGCAATGGGTCCCGGGTTCGATTCCCGGCCAGACAGGTATCTGAATGATGAGTTTAGATTCCTGTTCTGGGTCTGGGTGTTTGTGTATTTGTCTTGTGTGTCCATGGTACCCACGACACAGGAGAAAATCCTACTATGGGGATATGACTGTAGAAAGCTTATTTTTTAAATATATGCTTAGGTGGTTTAAGTATTTACAGTAAAACACTGTTTTCTATTTATTTATTAGGTTTTTTAAATATACAATATGGAAGTTGCAAACAAGCAGGTAGTCCACGTGAAAGTAAGTGGCCATTGCTACCTGGTGATTTATAATTTCCCTAAGATGATAAGTCTTACGTTAGGTTGGTCTCTGGTGCGTTATCCCTGAGGACTGAGATGGAACTCCAGGATAAGTATGTTCGAGAGTTGAACCAGTGTAGTTCGACCGGGGAAGTACATACTACCATCCCACCTATTTCCAGCGTAAAGCATTTCTTGCGTTTCGATGGAAGGGTGTGGATGCCGGCACACTTTTATATGAGGCGACCATCGGTGTCCTCGGGGGTAGCGACGCATCTGTGATTGACTTCAGATAAAGCGCATGTTTTATATGAAGTTGCTTACATGTCCATGGGCGGTAGTGACTACTTACCATTAGGTGGATTGCATGCTCATTTGCCTCTTCAATCATATAAAAAGAAGCATTATGGTTTTAGACATTTATGGATACTTTGACGACTACTCTTAAAGGAAGGAAGTTCGATTTTCCAGTTGCGACAAATTTCATTCCTTATTCCCTGTAGGTAACAGCTCTATATAGATCCCGAAACCTAAATGAAGACGCGTCAAAGGGCAACCGTCCGCAAATATTTTAGGCGAGTAACAAAACAATCGTAATTCAGAAGCGGGACAAATCGACCGTTATTAATGCGTCCGAAGGTGACTTATCGTGTGGTCACCCCGCCGGACAGGCGATGATGTATGGAGCTGTTAGTGTTTGTATGTATAGTTTGATTATGAGAACGGGTTGCGATGCTTTGGTAACTTGAGTTTAGATGTACAGTAAATTGTCCTTTTCCTTGAATTTGAAGCACAGAAGAAGTCTTCATTAACGGTTTCCGCTTTTGAATTTTTAGTATTGGTGGGTTAAAATAAAAAAGAGGCTTTCTACACTCATAGCCACACAGTAGGATTTTCTCCTGTGTCGTGGGTACCATGGACACACACAAGACGAATACACAAACACCCAGACCCAGAACGTGAATCTAAGCCCATCATTCAGATACCTGTCTGGCCGAGAATCGAACACGAAGCTCATTGCGCGTCAGACCGGTCCTTTTTTATTATTTGTATTTTTTTTATTCGCGGACATAGTCGGTACAAGAGAAAGATTCGACAAGTACCTACTATTTTCGCGTCATCTTTAAGGGAATGATCAAATGTCATTGTAAAAATCCAGATAGTCATTTTTATTTTATAAATTGATTGTACGTGCGGTCGCAAACCTTCGTAAAGACTAAACGGAGCAGTGGGCCCAGCCGCCCATCTGGGAGGAGCCCGAGGGGGAACGCGCTCAGAGGATGCCGGTTGCGCTCCTTTGGAGATCCCGGAGTCTTTGTAGCGCCGAGAACGGCGACCGGGGGGTTTTAGTGCGATAAAAAATCCACATGACCATGCGTTGCTCCACGGCGTCGGGTACCTTTTGAAGGTTTCTCGCTCGAACATAAAAAAAACAGATAATTAGCAAAAGCTCCTCATTAGCGGAGGGTATATGTCCATCAGTGGTCTACCAAAGGCTTTTAGGCAGATGTACTCACTATATTACCTAACTACTCTTCTACATCTCAGAATCTACCAACACGAAACACTTAGATCTAAAACAAAACAATGCAAGCAATAATTTCCTCTCCATCATTCCAGGCGAAGATGAGCACGGGGGACGGCACCGGTGGCCACCAGAAGGCCGACGACCGGCTCGGCCACCACCAGTCCATGAGCCAGATGCTGTACGGCGCGGGGCTTGGACCTGGACGATCAGGTTGGTAAACTCCATGAGATTATGGACTATAGTACATCATCAAGGTCATTCGTGATCTTTTTTTACAGGTTTGAAGTAGCAAACGAGCATGCATTTCACCTGATGGTATGTGGTCACTGCCGTCCATGGAAATCGTGAACAACTTCTAACACAACATGGGTTCTATCTGAAGTCAATCACAAATGCGTTGCTACTCCCGAGGACTATGATGGTCGCATCATATAAAAGTGTGTCAGCAAGTACACTCTTCCATCGAAACGCAAGAAATGCTTAAAGCTAGAAATAACTGTAGTACCGCTAGGTGGTACCTCCGTGGTCATACAACACTGGTTCTACCATCTGGGATCCACACCAATAACCAAAATATTTTTAAATTCTATCCATCAGCCTTTGAAAGTCCACTGCTGGACATAGGCCTCCCCTAATCTGCGCCACTTCGACCGGTCCTGAGCCATCTGAATCCAGCGGTCACCCGCCGTCCTCTTCTTACATTCTATGCTGAATAAAAAGTAGTCTGAAAGGTGCCTAAATAGCTTTAGTTTAAAGCCGGCGATGCATTGGCGACTCCTCTGATGATATCCTTAAAGGGCGATGACTACTTTTCATCAGGTAAACCATTTGCTGCATCATTAGGTTTAAATGTACAAAAAATCATATTCAGAAATCTATTTCCATTTGGCCTGCGCGGTGTATCATAACCTTTTTTTTATTCTCGAGGTGGAAACCTTTTAAAGGTATCCGATGCCGTAGGAGCGATGCAGGGTTATGTGGGATTTTTACCGCACTAAAACCCCTCGGTTTCCGGCTGCGGCCCGTTGGAGGTCCCGGAGTCTACTCTAATATAGGTATAGTAACCTATATAGGTAGTAGTACTCTATATAGGTAGGAGTAAACTCTAATATAGGTATAATAAAAAACATCAATGATAGATTGACGACATAAAGTAAATCCATCAAGCTAACACCTATCCCGTCATTCCAGGGTCCTCGTCATCATCACCGGTGGGGGGCACCAACGCGAGTGGGCTGCTCGTGGTGCCCCAACCCCTGGGCAAGGGCCCCACGAAGCTGCAGCCGCTGCACGCGCACGCCAGGAAGTATCACTGCAAGATGTGTCCTCAGGTATGTTGATGAATGAATTTATTTCAAGGTTGTAGACGGTAATATGAGCAGTAATAGCGTAATGGATAAAATTTGCTCTCCAATAATAAGTAAAGGTGCATTGCAGACGAGCCTAATGGGAACTCCATTAGGTTCGACTGTAGTGCACCATCTTCATGGATCTGAGCAGTAGGGAGGCATTGATGAAAAGTTTACAAATAAATTTGTTCGATGTTGGTGCTTTCCAGAGTATTCTGGCAGAGCCAACATTTCACAGGCAAAACGCATTTACATTTTCATCAATGCATCCCTTCAAAATAGGATAATACAATAGTTTTACCACTGTTAAGAAATTGTTATTGAAACTTGAAACTATTATTATCATTTTGTGTAATTAGGTTAAGAAATAATGGAGTTGTCATGTACATTGTACGAACAACTTCTAAATAAATAAGATTAAAAAAAAAAACTTCATGGAGAAGTCAACGGCTCCCTAGAATAAAATCGTATATGAAAAATTACCAATTTACAGAATGAAGCATTGTTGAGTGTAATAGGTGATTGTAATAGCTAGTTACGAACTTATTTAATAAGTTCCAAAATAGTTATTACAATGATTTTCCATAGATCGTCTTTCTTGGCGTAAATAATTAATGTTTGTGTGTCCACAAAACTTCTCAGCTTTATACTAAAGATTGTTAATTTTTCATACACTTTGTTCTAGGGGCCCGTCGAAATATGCATAGAGTTACAGACCTACAATTACAGAAACATGTAAATAAAAAAATGTGTGCGTGTACTAGCGTACACTCGTAAGAAGTGAAACTTCTTTATGACGTTATTTTTCAAAAAATAATTTACTATATGCAACTTTACAGAAATTGGTTAAATAAAGTTAAATTAGATAAAGTTTAATAAAAGGCTTTTATTAAACTTTATCTAATATTCTTATAATAATGTATCTAATATCACGCGTGGTAGGGATAAGAAAAAGATGGCGCGTAACGTAACGTAACGTAAAAATGTTACACTAAATTTTTTTCCAACCCCGATAAAGAAGTTTCACTTAAAAAATCATTAAGATGAAATCCATTGATCACAACAATACGTATAACAAAACCTAAACGTATTACATTTATTATAATTATGATGAAGGATACATATGTACATACATTATGAGAGCCTAAGAAATCCACCATCTTTAAATTGTTTATTAAAATATACACAAGAAACCAACAGAAATATAATAATACACGTCAAGAAAAATAAAAAAACGTAACCTCAACCTGTCTATAAACGTATTTTTCATGTAAATTTCTATTCATATAATTTAAAATAATCCTGAGAAATCTCATACATCCAGACTTCACATATTAAATTCTCATTTATCATACAGAAAAGGACGTGTTGAGTGGCGGTCGGTAGATCCAGCTGATATTGGCTTATATTATTCCGATCTGGGTCTGATATGCTCACTTTGACGTGCAGGAAAGCAGTTATGATATTAATAATATACTACTCATTCCCGCGGCTTTGAACGCTTTGGCCTATCACAGTAATAAGTGTCCTATATGTAGATCATAAAAACACACACGCTTTCTACACTCATAGCCCCAGGATTTTCTCTTGTGTCGTGGGTACCCTGGACACACAAAGACGAATACACAAACACCCAGACCCAGAACAGGAATCTAAACTCATCATTTAGGTACCTGTCTAGCCGGGAATCGAACCTGGAACCCATTGCGCGTCAGACCGGTATGGTCGCTCGGCCACGCGGGTCATCAATGTGACAATGTGGCTAAATCCGATAGATAGTTGTTGCGTAAAAGAATACCAAACAGACATCCTCACAATCTTTTGCATTTGTAATATTGATAACATGCAAATTCGTATCAGTATAACATTTTTTAGTGGTTCACATAAACGTGGTCCTTCACTAAAGGCCTCATTCGAAGGCTCAGAGTCGCTTGGAATTTCGCTACGAGACATGGTTCGCAACGATGAAATCCGTATACGAACGAAGGTTACCGACATAGCTCTCAAAATTAGCAAGCTGAAGTGGCAGTGGGCCGGCCATATCGCTCGAAGGACCGATAACCGATGGGGAAGAAAGGTCCTCGAGTGGCGACCACGTTTAGGCAAAAGGAGTACAGGTCGCCCCCCTACCAGGTGGACCGATTACCTGAAAAAGACAGCGGGAAACCGTTGGATTCAGAGGGCACAGGACCTGTTGGAGTGGCGCCGCATTTAGGGGAGGCCTATGTCCAGCAGTGGACATCAAAGGGCTGATGGATGGATGGATGGATAACATTTTTTATAAGATTGAAGTAACAGCCTGCAGTTTGCCTGGTGGTAAATAATCACTGGCACCCGTTGGGCATCTGTAATGAGCTTCATATATGTAGAACTGGTGTTGCTACTCCCAAGGACTAAGGTGGCCGTCTCATATATAAGCGAGCCTGTAAGTGGTCGCCAATACGCATGCCAGGTATCATGACTTAGCAAAATCCCCCATTAGAAGAAGTTTATCTGTAGCAACAGACATGGCTGATGAATATCTTCAAGCCCTTATTTCTACCGTGAAGCAGTTCTTGTGCTTCGACCGAATGATGTGGTTGCCGGCTCACTTTCATATGAGGTGACCTTAGTCCTTGGGGTAAGCAACGCATCTGTGATTGACTTCAGATAGAACCCATGTTCTATATGAAGTTGCTTACAAATGTCCATGGACGGCAGTGACCACTTACCATCAGAGGGACTGTATGCTCGTTTGATGCTTCAATCAGATAAAGAAATACCCAATAAGAGTCTTTCTTGTGTGTTTTTTGACGACCCGCATGGCGGAGCGGTTACCATACCGGTCTGATGCGCTATAGGTTCCGGGTTCGATTCCCGGCCAGACAGGTATCTGAATGATGAGTTAAGATTCATATTTTGGGTCTGGGTGTTTGTGTATTCGTATTGTGTGTGTCCATGGTACCCACTACACAGGAGAAAATCCTAGTGTGGGGCTATGAGTGTAGAAAGCGTGTTTTTTTATCTGTTCGAAGTAGCAATCTATCCTACTAATATTATAAATGCGAAAGTTTGTGAGGATGTATGTGTATTTGTTATTCTTTCACGCAAAAACTACTCAACGGATTAGGTTGAAACTTTACAGTAGTATAGGTTATACATTAGAATCACACATGGGCTATAATTTGTAATGATTTTTTTTTATAAGGTTATAATATAACGAGAAATATCAGGTTAGTCGGAAAAAAAGTTGTGCTCTGAGAGCTATCTTCGCGTACGCTGCCTAAACCGTTGGAGATATCCAAATATAATGTACCGTGGGATTGTTTGGCTCACATAGATCTAAATAAAAGTCCGCGACAGCATATGTCTATACTTTATGTATAACCCACAATAACTCTTTTTATACTTTGAAAATTTTAAAAATATCAAGTTGATGTTTCCATGGGTTTTATATAAACTAAATATTAATCCTTATCAAAATAAATGATTTCAAAAAATCAAGCATCTAATAAAGATCGAATCTGCCTTTTACACCATGTAAATTGGATAAGTAGTTTAGAAGATATTACGAGTATAACATATTGCGTACTCAATTGATTGACCAGCAGTACGCGCCGTGCGCCGCCGCCGTATACAACGAAGTTGTATGATATTAATATTTGAATGGTTATAAAACACGGAGCAAAATGTGAAAGGTCAATGACGTCACTGTAGTTCCGGGAATGAGGCTACGGTATCCCCTGTCTGTGGTAAGAGGCAACAAAAAGGGAGCTTTCGGGGTTGCGGGCGGCTAGACAGAGAGCTCCAAACACCCAGTCAGCAACTTTGGGAAAGATGTCAGCATGTGTGGTCGCATGATATCGTGAGAGCCAGGATGGACGGAGCTTGAATCGTCCAGCCAGGCGATCCCGGGAAGGACGGTGGCATTCGTGTGGTCGCATATCGTGGTAAAGACCAGATGGAGTGGTAGGCCCAGCCGCTCACTTGAGAGGAGCCCGATGGGGCAATGCACTCAGAGGACTCCAGTTGCGTTCGTTTGAAGATCCCGAACTCCTGGTGCTATAAGAATCCCAGATAACCCTGCGTCGCTCCCACGGCGTACCTTTTGAAGGTTTCTCCCTCGACAAAAAAGAAAAAAGTCAATGAGAATGAAACAGCGGAAAGGTTAAATATGTTATTCAATCGTCATCGACCTTTTAATGTAACACAACTCGGCACATATGTCAGATTAGCAGTAGTTTAGGTCGTAGTTGACCACGCTAGCCAACTGCGCGTTGGTAACCGTCACGCGTTTTGAGACCCTTTCTTAAAACTTTTAATTTCAGAGTAAGCATTCATATCCGTTGCCGACAAAACTAATTCAAATTAATATACGTGCCTGTGATTTGAAATTTGAACACACTGATTTAGGCGATTAACACACGGCACCGCGCACCGCTGCGAATAGCGGTGCCCCGCGCGGTAAGGCGGATTACGCACCTGTACGCGCGGATGGACCGATCATCAAAATAAACTTTTTGACATCGAATTGCATTTTATTAAATTGCAACACGGTCTGCATCAACGATGATCCGCGCGGTTAGGCGCCAGCCCGTGTGTGAGGCGCCGACCCCCCGTACTGTCGTTGGCGCGGAGACACGGTGGTGATGAGAACACCGCTGGACCGCGCGGCCAGTCGGTGTACGTTTGTGAGGCATTAACGGAGTTATTAGACCCCAATACAACATGAGATCCGCTTCACCGCCTACCGTGGCAGTGAGCGGTACCGTATGTTAATCGCCTTAGAAAGTAGGGCAAGGGTTCAATCTGAAGTAAATCACAGATGCGTTGCTACTCCCGAGGACTATGATGATCGCCTCATATAAAAGTGAGCCGGCAGGCACACCCTTCAAATGAAACACAAGAACTGCTTCACGGTAGAAATAGGTGCGGCGGTGATGCCGCCCTTTTTTTTTTTTTAAGTGGGTAATCCTCATGGGTACCCAGCCGCCCGGGGCAGCAGCTGGGTTATGCCGGACTCTTACCGGCTAAACCCCCACAGTGTTTTCACCTCCGCACCGTTTGGCGTGAACACGGGCGCGCTTTCACATTCATCCGCGAACCCGCCGGTGACTGGTCGCTTCCGCAACCCCTCCTCAAGTGGAGCAGCGAGCTCCCCTCCAACAGGAAGGCGGGCCAGAAAACACAAAGGCGCGCCTTACCTCCAAGGCTCCCATCCACAGGGCGACGGACCAACCCCGAGACCGCCACCCAGGGGCCGTGGGCATGGGCAAGCCGACACCCGCAAAGGCACCGACCTCCCACACCCAGCGGCGGATCCGATCCCTGGCTCCGCCGCAAACCACCAAACGGCCGCAGAGGACAGGGAGGACGGCAACGACACACCGCATCTCCTCTTCCTCTGCGGCCCCACCGCCAACGCATCTGACGGTGCGCCCCCGATTGGTCGCGGGAGACAGGGTGCACGGCAACGACACACCGAGACACCTCTCCTCCCGCGACCCCTCCTGGCTGCGGAGGACAGAAAACACCGTCCCCCGCAGCCCCCTCGGATGCATCCGGAGCGGGCCTCCAGCTAAGCCCACTCGGAGCGTCCCCTCCCTGGAATCCCTCTTGGCTTTACCGCGGCGCCCCAAGCCACGGTTACTGAGCCCCCTCACCACGACAAGGTTGAGATCCCTTCGAGGGGGGTGATGCCGCCCTGGTTGAACCATTGCTCTACCACCTTGCAAACTTTATGTGACAGACTAAATTCCACGCGAGCGAAGCCGCGGGCAAAGGCTAGTAGTCTATGAAGCAGCTTCGTCTGTGGTACGCATAAAACCTTTAATCATCATTCTGTCCCTTATACGCCTTTTCCCTTATTCGCCAAATCCACACGGCATTGCAACCTTTGTGCCAATTTAAACAATTCTCGAATGGTTAATTAAAAAAAGGAATCATTAGCATTTGAGATGAGGCTTTGTGAACGAGGTGTAGAGTTGAAATTCGGGGAAGGATGTTTAAAAATAACGATAATCGCTCCAACGGTATCTGTTGTCACAGGAAAATGATTGCTATTTGAAGGGGATAAAGGTTTTTATTGATTGGTTAGCTTTTTAGGGTACCGTACCCAAAGGATAAAACCATAACTCTATCACTGAGAGTCCTATCCGTCAGGCAGCCCGTCCGTCCGTCTGTCCTGCTGTCTGCCATTTTCACAGGTTTCTCTTTCCGCTATAATAACATATACAAAAACATAATAAAATAAATATTCAAGGGGAAACTGCAATACAATAAAGATGTACGGAACTTTCCTGCGCGATTCAATTCGCACTTACCTGTTTTTTGTGGTAGCTTTCTAATCAAAACCGGGAGCAAAGAATGTCATCGCAAAAATTCCGGATGGCCGCTCGTAGGACAAAAAGTCGCATCGACTAATACTTATTGCGTTTGTGTAAATTTTCGAATTCCACGGATGTTACGCTTTTGGGTCTCGCCGGTGTTCAGGGGTTGGTAACGGTTGGTTTTTTGATATAGTATTTTTGGGTACCAAAATTAATGATAAATTTCAGTTTGATTTCCCTTTTATTTTTGGCGCTACTTAAAAAAGGAATAAAATTGTAATTGGATAGAAATTCAAAATTAAGTACTCGTATTTGACCCGTTTTTAAACTATTTTACAAATGCAATGACTACGAAATATAGCTTTTTAAACTTAAGTTTATTTATAAAATAAAACTTTTAACGAAATCGGTCATGTTTTAAAGCAGTTACCACATAAGTACACTCGTGCAGGTACTTATGTGGCAACTGCATTATTGTTGTATGTAAAGATTGTTCTTCAAACATATAGTGATAAACTGATTATAAAACAAAAAAAAACAAATAAAATACATATACTATTTAACTACATATATTATTTTGAAAATGAAATCATAAGATAAATTATAACTTTTTTATCATTATATTCGTTTAAGGTTTTCGACTCCTTCCAATCCATCAGTCTTTGTCCGAAGCCGCCAGCCGACATCAAAATGTTAAAGTCAGAAAGTAGAGAAACTGTTTTCTTTTATTTTGTATAATTTAAGAAATGGGGAGAAATGTTTCGAAAATCTTATGTAATAGTCTAGACGTTCTACTCATAAAATTCGTAAATAAAAATATTTTTTAACTCTTTATGTCGAAGATAAATTGATTACATTTTAATACTTAACGGGTACTCACGATATGCGGTTTTTGGCCGATATTTCGACCAGATGGATCGTGGTCACGGCGAAACTCGAAAAAAATAATTCGAAAAGGATTCAAAAACCGCATATCGTGAGTACCCGTTAAGTATTAAAATGTGTTAATTCCGCGATAATATTTGTCTAAAATCAATAAAATGATTACCTTAAAATGTATACCTATAACTTCGCATAAAAAACATAAACTAAGGACAGTAATAAACTAACCATAATTAAACTTAAACTAATTTTATTTATTTAACCATTTATTTCAGACAATATAAACAAAGATACATAAGTATAATTGAATACAGAGGTCCATATCATATATACCTTATAGACTAACATATATATCAATTATATTCTTATAACTAAATCACGTGTTTGCGGCGACGTGAGACGCGGGTCTGGTGACTTCCGGGGGTCCTCTCCTTCCACGAAACTTCCGGAAGACAACTCCCTTCGGCCACAGCTCTTCTTTCAGGAAGGTCGATACATGCTCAGTTGGGACGCGTACTACAAATGAACTAAAGTTTACTGCGTTACGCGCCACCGACTTTTCGACCGCCAGTCGGAACTTGTCCGCGACACCATCAGACACTAATTGTAGTAATTATATTATGGTCAATTTTGATGGTGTTAGATAGCAAAGAAACACATTACAGAAAAAGACAAACCCGCTGAGGTTCTTACTGGGTCATCTTAGTTAAGGTCATGTTCCGATAAGGTAGTGTAAGAAAAATATTGCGACTGACAATTTTGTAAGTGCCTCTGTAGGACTCCGAAGGCACCAGAACCACATTTCTGCCTTTTTTTTTTGTTTTCGAGGGGGAAACCTTCAAAAGATACCCGACGCCGTGGGAGCGACGCAGGGTTATGTGAGATTTTTACCGCACTAAAACCCCCCCGGTGGCCGTCCTCGGCGCTGAAAAGGAGGACTCCGGGATCTCGAAACGACTTCAACCGGAATCCTCCGAGCGCGCTGCCCTCCCAAATGGGCGGCTGGGCCCACCGCTCCGTCCAGTCTTAGTTTCGCTGTGACCACGTTCTATGCAACTGGGTCGAAATATCGGCAAAAAGAATTCAAAACCACATTTCTGCCTAATAGCATCAGTGGTGGATGCGATAACTTAGTCCTCGGGGGAAGCAATGTAGGACTGATCTTATTTGGGTTGATTACAGATGTCTATAGACGACAGTGGCCACTCATCATCAAGTGGACCACATACTCGATTGTTATTTCCATACTAGCTTAGAAAAATAGTACCTATGTCTAATTTATCTGGCAAGGTGGTAGAACCAGTGTAGTTTGACCGGGGAAGTACCACCGTCACACCTGTTTCTAGCGTGAAGTAGTTCTTGCGTTTCGATAGAAGGGTTTGGTTGCCGGCACATTTTCACATGAGGCGACCATCGCAGTCCTCGGGCGTAGCAACGCATCTGTGATTGACTTCAGATGAAACCCATATTCTGTATGAAGTTGATAAGAGATGTCCATGGGCGGCAGTGACCACTTACCATCAGGTGGACTGCATGCTCGTTTGCTACTTCAGTCATATAAAAAACATCTAGAAATTCCATCCCTAATATGGTAAATAGCAATTGTAATTTTTATTATTCGTCAATTTATTGTTATATATTCTCGTCTCGTCAACCCATTATCGTCCCACTGCTGGGCACAGGTCTTCTCTCAGAATGAGAGTTTAGGCCATAGTCCACCGCGCTGGCCAAGTGCGAATTGTTATATATTATTGTTGTGCAATGCTGTAATTGTGCATATAACTGTAATGTTGTGGAATGTATTATTTGTTTTTTTTATATGTACTTAGTTGGTATGCCTTTATTGAATAAATAAATAAATAAATAAATAATAAAAAAAATGAATAAACAAACAAACAAACAAACAAACAAATAAATAAATAAATATATAAATAAATAAATTTATGTGTACAAAGTCGCTGGCAAAAGCTAGTATATTATATCCAAGTGGAGTCCACGTATACCTCGAAGCTAATTTTCTCACTCCATTATAAATTTCATTAAAAGCTTTCTCTATGTAATTGAAGTTTCACATTCACAGAATTATATACACATTTACATAGAAATACGATAGTCTTAAACTGGTTTTCAATTGAATAGATTACTGATTATACCTAGTACACATTTTGCTATAGAGGTTGGATAAATTCTATCCTACAGCCTTTGGATACTACTACGATGACCCGCGTGGCGCAGCGGTTACCATACCGGTCTGACGCTCAATGGGTCCCGAGTTCGATTCCCGGCCAGACAGGTATCTGAATGATGAGTTTAGATTCCTGCTCTGGATCTGGGTGTTTGTGTATTCGTCTTGTGTGTATCCATGGTACCGACGACACAGGAGAAAATCCTACTGTGGGGCTATGAGTGTAGAAAGCGTGTTACTTCAAGGCATAACTTCCCCGGAATGGTCTTCTGTTTTTATTTATTTTATACTAGCCCGGCGAACTTTGTTCCGCTTAAAAGTGGAAAATCTAAAATTATCAGTGGCCACTATATTATGCATGTATTATTATTAGCGGAGCACCCTAATACAGACAATTGTTGCTTAAAAGGGAGTCAGGAGCTACTCCTGACTCCCTTATGATTGTAACTTAAAGACTATAAAGAAAATGAAGATTATTATTATTATACATAAAAACCTTTCTCTTTAATCACTGAATCTATTAAAAATGTTGCATTAAAATCCGTAGCGTAGTTTTAAAGATTTAAGCACACATAGGGACAAACAGCGGAAAGCGACTTTGTTTTATACTATGTAGTGATGATCGAAGTAGCAAATGAGCATACAATACTATTGGATGATATCGATTGACGGCATTAACAGTCTTTCAAATCAAATCAAATATCTTTACGTGGAATATATGTAGATTCATACACAGTTCTTTAATTTATACATTGTTTGCCATATTACAGTCACATGGACATACAGTATTATATACAAATCTTTACATTAATATGTGAAGCATAATCTTGTGATCCGTTTTTAACATTGCCGCAGATGGAGGTGTATGACATTACTCACGGTTATAGTTGATGTAGAGAAGGATTATGCAACTCTAATATTGTTTTCTAATAGTGCATAAAACGTATATAAAGTCAACTAAAAACACATTACACACACTTGCATTTGGCACAAACACATACATAATAATCGAAATAAAACATTTAATGTCTTACTATGAAAACAGAACGTCAAAAATGTCAGATGTCTTTGCCAAAATACCCGCTATTGCTTTTAAATGTAGCTTAGTTAATTCAACCTCTTTAGAGCTTTAATGGGTGTGTTCAAAATAATTTGAAAATTATTACAATTTATTTGAATTTGAGAAATATTCGTGCTCCTTTTGACAATATGAAGTTTAGTTTTTTAATTTAAATTACTGTCTAATTTCGACCGTTGCGTCGGGTAACGGTAACTAGTATTCATAATTAAGACAATTTTTTAAAATGTCACTTTTGATTCCTAAAAAAATACGGTATTTTTTAAAACAGCGGTCATTGTAATACACTGTGTAAAACTTTATCTTATATATAAAATTCTCGTGTCACAATGTTAGTCTCCATACTCCTCCGAAACGGCTTGACCGATTCCTCTGAAATTTGGTAAGCATATTGGGTAGGTCTGAGAATCGGCTAACATCTATTTTTCACACCCCTAAATAATAAGGGTGGTCCACCCCTCAATTTTTTTTATTTTTTTATATGGCAAAACAACGTTTGTCGGGACAGCTAGTTTATATATAAAAGTCTATCTATTATAGTTTTAAAGATAGAGCTATGTGAGAGACAGACCGCAAAGGCTTAAGAATAAGACTCCCATTTTTACCTTGTCTTCGATTCATCCGCTCTACTCTATTTCTATTTATAAATCTATAACATTTTCATTAACTTTTTGACCACCAACCAATATTGGTGATCGCACCTACAGCTGCAATAAGATCTACGCAGCTATTGTACAAATTTCTGTCACATTTAACATTTTCATCCTCTAACCGAAAATCATGCCAAAATTAACCCTATTATTATGGTCATAAAGCCTCATTTAAACGCAAATTCGCTTGGCAAAACCTCTCATTTCTTCAAGTACTTAACAAGGCAATTTGAACTCTATACTTATGGTAATAAGGATTTTGATTACCTTAATATGGAGGCGTAAGGCACTTATGGGGTGTATTTGTCAAATGAAAATTGAGCGTCACTTCCGGTTATACGTTTCCGGATGTCGTTGTGACGTATGGGTTTTTTCCCTAGATTTTGGGTCCAATATTCGGATCACAAATGACGTCATTAGAGCTAATGCCCGAGAAGTCGATTTGGTTTTTATGGTTTTGGAGAAATGGACATGCAGTCCACCTGATGGCAAGTGGCAACTGTCGCACATAGATATTTCTAGTTTTTTTATAATGTTAAAATAGCGAAAGAGTACCTTTAGGTAGATGGTGAACAGTCACCATTACGTGGACTGCATAGCCCACCTGTCGATAAGTGTCCACTTTTTCTATCACATTGAAGTAGCAAACAAGCTTGCAGTCCACCCAATGTTTAGTGGCCACTGCTGCCAATGAATATCTGTAAACAACTTCAAATAGATTCTATCAGAAATCAATCACAGTTGAGTTGCTTCTTCCGAGGACTAAGATGGTCGCCTCATATTTAAGTAAACCCTTCCACCGAAACGCAAGAACTGCTTTATGCAGTAAAGGGATGGTACCGCTTGGTTGGAACTACAATTGTTCAATCAGGCCGACTATCGCTACCACTCATGGTCACCGGTAATGGACCCCAAATTGCAGTCTTAAATGAGCATGTGTGACAGTGGCGTAGCGTGGGGGGCCTGGGGGGGGCACTCTTTGGGGGCAGCAAATTATTTAGTTTTAACGACTTTTTTTGTCGTCAATTTGCAAGAAGCAGGTGAAAAAAGTAGAGTAGTAGTAGTGAGTAGAGTTCTTCGCCGACAAAAAATATCTGAGTTGATTTGCGGTAAATTCTACTTCCGCCCCGGGCGGCATGGAGCCACGCTACGCCACTGATGTGTAATACACATACTTATCCGAAGGGTTCCAACTTAGACCTATATTTCGTATTTGATGAAATGAAATGAAATGTCTTTATTTTGCATAGGCCTTCGGTGGCGCTTACAAATTGTCAGTTACATTTATATATTTTTTTTTACACTACCACCGGATCGGAACACGACCTCAACTGAGAATATCTGGCAAGAAACTCAGTGGGTTTGTCTTTTTTCTTTGTATATGGGATGGGATCTATGTTTCATCCAGCAAACAGTATCAAATAGCAGTTTGCTGGAATGGAATATTCCCATGAACAACACAGCTTTACCTTTCTCAAAATAAATTTCAAAATATGTGAACAACTAGAGAACAGTAAATTCATGGTATTAATTTTAAAAAAATGTGTGCGTGTACTAGCGTACACTCGTAAGAAGTGAAACTTCTTTATGACGTTATTTTTCAAAAAATTATTTACTATATGCAACTTTACAGAAATTGGTTACCTAAATAAAGTTAAATTAGATAAAGTTTAATAAAAGGCTTTTATTAAACTTTATCTAATAATCTATTCTATAATAATCTATCTAATATCACGCGTGGTAGGGATAAGAAAAAGATAGCGCGTAACGGAAAAAAAAAGATGGCGCGTAACAGAAAAAGATGGCGCGTAACGAAAAAAAAAGATGGCGCGTAACGAAAAAATGTTACACAAAATTTTTTTCCAACCCCGATAAAGAAGTTTCACTTCAAAAATGGTAACAACGTATCAACTCACGTTCTGTATGAAATTGGTCTTTGCAGCCCATAAACTTTATTTTCTGACTGAGCTTTAGGCACGAAAGTACAAGCCAATGGAGCTGTAAGCAAATACATATCGCTGCCTTGCAGGACGGACAGAATTTATAACTCATTAATTTTCAGTTAAACATTCAGTTTTATCCAAAAAAAAGGGCCCAGAATTAAAAAAAATAAGTACACAGAGTTCTCCTTCCAAGCGCGCGATGCATTGGCGACTCCCCTGGTGTTGCAAATGTCCATAGGCGACGGTGACTACTTTCCATCAGGTAGCCCGTTTGCCTTGTCGTTAGGTTTAGTATAAAAAAAAATCAGTTAGAGACCATAATATTATTATTGAAAAATAAAAAACAAAAAAACATTGCTTAATTAGCAGACATATGTAAACGTCTCTTGTAAATTTGCATATATGAGTTACTTTACTAATTAATCAAAGCGGCTATTACAATTCCAAAAACCATACAATTAGTCTCAGTTTTCCGCGACGGTGATCAGAGGGTGGGCTCATGCTACTTCAGTTAAAATAATTAAGTCCTGACCCATCAGATCAAACTATCAATTAATATCGGAACAAAATTAATCCGATAAAACGACATTCCGCTTGAGTAGGTAGAATTAACGTCATTTGAGCTCAGGGAATTGAACCCACGGCCTCCCCGCTCGGAATAATTGATGCTGACGCTAAGTCACTCGGGTAATAACTGTTTTATCTTATCTTTCATAATCTTTATAATAATTGCAATTAATAATCGAATTATTTTATATTGGTTCAAATGTTTGAAGCTTATGAGTATGCAGTCCACCTGATAGTATATGGTCACTGTTGCAAATGGACATCTGTAAGCAGCTTCATATATAACAAGGGTTCTATTCTATCTAAAGTCAATCACAGATGCAAAGCTACATAGACTAAGATGAGCGCTTGGTATGTAAGTGATCCGGCAATCACACCCTTCCATCATAAAGGTCATGTTAACCAGATGGTAGAACCAGTGTCGTTCGACCGAGGAAGTACCACCGCCACACCTATTTCTAACGTGAAACATTTTTTGCGTTTCGATGGAAGGTTGCCGGCACACTTTTATATGAGGCTACCATCATAGTCCTCGGGAGCAGCAACGCGTCTGTGATTGACTTCAGATAGAACCCATATGCCTTTTGAAATTGCTTACAGGTGTTCATGAGCATGCTGGACATGAGCATGAGCATGATGGTGGACTGCATGCTCGGTTGCTACTTCAATCAGATAAAAAAAAACATGGATTACTTGACGCTAGAAATATGTGGATATGCTGTCCCTGTCGAACGATCACATCATCGTCAACCTATTATTGTCCCACTGCTGGGCACGGGCCTTCTCTTGGAATGAGAGACTTTTAGGCAATAGTCCGCCGCGCTGGCCAAGTGGACGGACTGTCGAAACATACTCGTTGCATAAATTTTCAAATAGTATTTTAAAATCAAATGCTTGTTAAGTATCCACTGCACCCATGGACATTTGTAATTTACCCCAAATAAGTTAATAGCCTCATTTGTACGCACACAAGGGCGTTGCTACTGGAGGACTAAGTTGAAACGCTTCGGATAAGTATACACCCTCCAGATCAAAACGCAGCAGCATTGAACACTACTGTTTTTAAATAAAGGTTGATAAACGGATGTACCTCAGTGCCATTAAACCGGTACAGGGCCTGTAGCAAATTCTGACAGGAGGCCCATAGTTTGCCTTAAGTAAGAGTATGAAATAAAACAAAACTGTTATTACTAAACTTTTCTCGATTCAATCTGGGAAAATTTAGAGATGACACTTTCTTTCTACTTTCTATATCTTCTTTCAGTTTATTTTTTTTAGGATAGCAAAGATAGTAAAATATAAACAGCAGGTAGGTGATGGGACCTGGGGTCTCTCTAGTCGCGGGGCCCATAGCATTTGCTACTCTTGTTATGTGGCTAATCCGGCACTGATGTACCTCCGGAGTTTCACAATATTCTGCCACCTAACAGCCATATAATGAAATAATTTATGATCCCTTAAATTACGTACTTCCGCCAAGAAGTTCATCCAGTTTTTGCAGGCCCTTAAATGGCGTTAGCAGATAAGACAACCGTTTAACGGCCGCAGATTAAATGAAACGCTTTGCACGACCAGTGTGACGGTTGCTTGAACATGGGGCCATTAAAACGGCGTTAGAACGCGTTGAGTTGAATGTAACTCTATTGATTTATGCACGTATATCATACGTATATACGTATACGGTTTATAAATAACAGCTTTATATTGTTCGTCGAAGACACTGGCTTGGATTTCAAAAATATTATAAACGCTCTATCTTTTAGATACTGTGTTATACTTAAACTTGCACATTCATACCCCACCCGTTCAATTTAAACGAATTTGTTTCACAAATGTATTTCATACATATTTAGTACATAACAATCTAACTACCTATATCTTTATCAATACAATGTTTGTTAAAATCATACGCCTCATAACTGTTACATTATACTACCCAACTAATATGCAATCCATTTGATAATAATGGGCATTTAACCAGTCCGAAATATAATAATACTTTTTATATCAAGGTGCTATAATATAATAATATATACGATTCCGCAGCTATACCTATTTCTAGCGTGCCTGAAGTCATTCTTGCGTTTCATCTTAGTTCTTGGGAGTAGCAACTCATCTGTGATTAACTTCAGATGGAACCCATGTTCTGTATGAAGTTGATTACAGATGTCCATGAGCGGCTGTGACTATTTACCATCAAGTGGACTGCATGCTCGTTTGCTACTTCAGTCAGATAAAAAAAGTGACTATCATAGTTCTCAGGAGTAGCAACGCATCTATGATTTACTTCAGACAGAATCCCATGTTCTACATGAAGTTGCTTACAGATCTCCATGTGTGGTTACCACTTACCATCAGGTGGACTGCATGCCCGTTTACTACTTTAATTCATTTAAAAATAACTCTAAATATCCGCTTATTTTGGAGCCAAACAAAATATTACTTGCGGTTCCCGTGACAAGTTATAATTGCGCACGCGCCACCTGCCGGCACACACGCGTCGTTTGCACACGACTGCGTGACACGCTCGGTCCAGGGTTCGATGCCAGGCAAAAAAATGTTGCGCCTGTATTACGAAAAGGAATTAGATATAACTACATAACTTTCTTTGTGTGATGTATGCACTTTATAACATTGAAGTAATAAAGGAGCATGCAACTCACCGGTAAGTTGCAATTGCCGCTTTCTTTTACAGACAGACTTTTTTGTAGGTGGTAGAACCAGTGTAGTTCGACCGGGGATGTACCACCGCCACACCTATTTCTAGCGTGAAGCAGTTTTTGCGTTTCGATGGAAGGGTGTGGTTGCCGGCACACTTTTACGAAGTGATCTTATGAAGCGATCATCTTAGTCCTCGGGAGTAGCATAGCATCTAATGACATTAAATAGAACGTATGTATAGAACGTACGTTCTATTTAAGTGAGGTCGTAGGGTTGTTTACAGATGTCCATGGACAGCAGTGACCACTTACCATTAGGTATAATGCATGCTCGTTTGCTACTTCAGATAAAAAACACATAACCCTTTGGATTTAGTACTTCTAAGGAAATAAAAGGGGAGGTATTGAACCGTTTAGTGACACTAAATGATACACAGGCTATCTATAGGACTAATTTTTGGATTGGAGGAAGTAGTTTTCAAGGTGGTAGAACCAGTGTAGTTCGACCGGGGAAGTACCAGCGCCACACCTATTTCTAGCGTGAAGCATTTCTTGCGTTTCGATAGAAGGGTGCTGTTGCCGGCACACTTTCACGTGAGGCGACCATCATAGTCCTCATTAGTAGCAACGCTTCTGTGATTGACTTCAGATGGAACCCATGTTCTGTATGTAGTTGATTACAGATGTCCATGGGCAGTGTCCACTTACCATCAGGTGGACTGCATGCTCGTTTGCTACTTCAGTCAGGTAAAAAAAGTAGCTTAACTTGACAAAAGTTGTCAAGATACAACTAAGCAGGATCGTTGATATACATTTCGGGTCTCAAAAACGTTCTTAGAATTTCTTGCGGTTTGCGGTGTATGAGACGTATGGGTTTCTAATCTACTTACGGGAACTTGTATAACATAACAGACAAACAACATACCTTTATGAATTAATGTTTTTAAAATTGACATGTTATCTATATATATTAATACGTGAAGCAAAAACTTGTAAAGCATTTTTAAGTAATATTTAATAATATTAAAAATTTCATACTAATCCGCCCGCAGGATTAGTATGAAATTTTGCACGATTATAGTGGAAGTAGAGGAGTGCAGAATGTTAATATTTTTTTCAAACAATGCTTAAAACATACATAAAATCAACTAAAACACATTACACACACTACCGTGCATTTGTCACGAACACATTCATAATAAACGAAATAGAACATTCAATGTCTTACTATGAAAACACATAACGTCAGAAATGTCAGTGTCTTTGTCAAAATACCTGCTATTGCTTATAAATGCGGTTTAGCGAATTAAACCTCTTTTTATATTAACGGATGCGTTCAAAATTACTTGAAAATTATTACATTTTATTTGAATTTGAGAAATATTCGTACTACTTTGGACATTATGAAGTTTAGTTTTTTAATTTAAATTACGGTCGAATTTCGGGTGACTAGTAAGTTTTATTAAGTGTGTGAGGGTTTACAGATGCTTTGCTACTCCCGAGGACTAAGATGATCGCCTCATGAAAAAGTGTGCCAGCAACCTTTTCCTTCAATCAAAAGCCAAGAACTGCTTCACGCTAAAAATAGGTGTGGCGATGGTACCTCCTCGGTCGAACTACAATGGTTCTACTACGTGGAAAAAAGGCTCAAAATTACTGTCATACTTATTTATTTATTTATTTTTGATCACCTACATAGTTTACACCAATCATAATATAAAAATAACACAATTATACAATACGGAAAAGCTAAGTGCAACTACATTTATAGGCGAAGACTGCTTGCAAAAAGGAGCGAGTAACAAGTAAGTCAAATGTTAATAACAATAGTAATAAAGAAAAGAAAAGAAACATTTTTTCTGGAATAAAATTAAATTAAACTTAAATATAATAAAAAATAACTAAATAACAAATAACTAACAACTAACTAACTAATAACTAATTAACTTAATTATACTTTGTTAATTATAAAAAAATCAGAGTCATGTCTGGGATTTGAACCCCAGACTCCAAACATAACACATGACTTACAGAAAATTACAGAAAATTAAATTCAACGTGTGGCTTCTATGAGAATAGCATTTCTCAAAATGGGGTCCGACCGCAGCCGGCTTAGTGGTTACGAAGAAAAGGGTTCGACTTGGGAACTGTTCAGGGGTTCATTTCCATTCCGACTTAAGAACGGAATTTCGGAATTAGGTCACGTTTGTCTTAGGGGGATTGGCTTATAGGTTGAAATTGAAATAAGTAGGCAAATGATGAACTTTAAAGTTGATAGAAAGTGGTGTCAATTTGGAAGCACCAACGCCACTTCTACATATTACTAGTTACCCGTCGTAACGGTTGAAATTCGACCGTAATTTAATTTAAAAACTAAACTTCATATTGTCCAAAGTAGTCCATATTTTTCTAATTTAAATAAATTGTAATAATTTTCAAGTTATTTTGAACGCACCCGTTAACGGTAACTAGGTTTATTAGTTAAGCTGCATTTAAAAGCAATAGTGGATATTTTTACAAAGACGTCTGACATTTTTGACGTTATGTGATTTCATAGACATTGAATGTTCTATTTCGTTTATTATTTATGTGTTTGTGTCAAATGCGCGTAATGTGTGTGGGATGTGTGTGTAAAAGTGTGTGTAATGTGTTTTTAGTTGATTTCATGTATGTTTTATATATTATTTGAAAAAAATATTAGCATTGCGCAGTCCTTCTCTACATCAACTATAGCCGTCCGTAATGTCATACTCCTCCGTCTGCGGCCAGTATCTTAAATACGAGTCACAATTTTTTGCTGCACGTATTAATATATAAAGATAAGGTGAATGTCGTCCTCATTTGCTATGTAAATAGTTGCTTGTGCTGCTCTCCAATACTAAAACAAAATAAAGTATATTGCAAGGTATATAAAGTAACACCTAATAAAATAATACAATGTTGACGCCTTTGAACTACTAAAAACTATTACTAACAATTAATAATTAATGCGATTAATTCCAACGATAATTTGTATCGGAGATAATTTACGCAAAAACAACAAATTATTCATTATTTTAGTAAAATGAATAAGCGTATTATTAACCTAATCGCTTCGATAATATAATTGAAGATTAATAAATCAATTGATAAACGAAAATACCATGTTTAAATTTGAAATATGTAATTATATTTGACAACGTTTATAATTAACTGTAATTGATGACAATTAATTTTCAAATAAGAAATAGATGCGGTTAATAATTACCGTTTTTATTGAATATGCATTTTTCTATTGGAATGAAATATAATTATAATTGCATTGACTTCTTAGATACTAAATCTAGATTTTCAGACGTTACATGGAATTGTGTTACTTGTTTTTGTGCTCATTCAATCTACAATTAGTCGGTTTACCTAATAAATATAATGCATTTTTTAATATATTTTACATGGATAGAACTAAAAAGCCAAACTCGCTGTTCCTTGTCGAATCCTTTCAGTTGAGGTCGTGTTCCGATTAGATGGTCTATGAAAAATATATTAATTGATAATTTGAAAGTGCCCCCTTAGGCCTTATCAGAAATGAGACATCTCATTCCATATATTAAAAAAGAGGAGGAGAGGCCTATGTCCAGCAGTGTGTGGATGGATGGGTAATATTAAAAAATATATAAAATATATTAAAAAATATATCACACGTGCGCTCTGTACACATAACACTGTCGCTGGACATATTGATTTATTCAGTTGCTCACTGCATGCATGAGTTCACGAAGGCTACTTATAATATTAC
The DNA here is from genome assembly GCA_949699795.1 of Spicauda simplicius. Classification (NCBI taxonomy): domain Eukaryota; kingdom Metazoa; phylum Arthropoda; class Insecta; order Lepidoptera; family Hesperiidae; genus Spicauda; species Spicauda simplicius. The sequence goes on along the minus strand of OX453081.1, from coordinate 12,035,791 downwards.
TAGTTGACCTGGCGAACTAAAAGTCAAAAAATCTAAAATTATCAGCGTTTCTCCACTATATTTTACGTGTATTATACATAAAAACCTTCCTCTTGAATCACTCTATGTATTAAAAAAACGGCATTAAAATCCGTAGCGTAGTTTTAAAGATCTAAGCATACATAGGGACAGACACCGAAAAGCGACTTGATCGAAGTAGCAAACGAGCATGCAGTCCACCTGATGGTAAGTCGTCACTTCCGCCCCATGGACATGGGCGGAAGTGACGACATACCATAGCAACTAAGCGACTTCAAATTAAACATGGGTTCTATCTGAAGACTATGGTCGCCTCATATAAAAGTATGCCGGCAACCACACCCTTCCATCGAAACGCAAAATGCTTCACGCTAGAAATACCTACGTCATATAAATATACGTAACGGACAGACACGCGGAAGTTTATATGTGTGGATATACGTATAATACAGGAGGGCAGGTGATACAGATGACATCCGTTCCCACAATTAGTGCAAAAATACTAAAAAATGCAAATCACGTTCCTAATCCTTGAAATCTCCATAAAATTCACGGGCCGTGCAAATCTTGACAAATTACGAGTGCCGATGTCCCGGGTTCGAATCCGTTCTCACATACCCATCTGCTCTTATTAGACGGTAATGTTTTATTCAATAATTGACAAGCATTACAATTATTATGCAAAATGCATTGTGATTGTGCATGTTGACATAATACCATCAATCTGCTGTTTGATTTATGCCGCGTAGGGATGTGTTTTGTCGATAGTTTGTGTTAAACTCGATATTTTGTGTCGATACTTTTACGGTTCATAATTTCATAGATCTCGAAAGGGTTTTTGAAAAAAGTGTTGCATCAATCTATTTGGTATTGTTAACTTTTTCTATGTTTTCAATCTTTTGTTTTTTAAACATTACTCGTAAAAACTAAATGACATTAATAAAAAATAAACTTTTGGGTGATTTACAATAGTCGTACAGAAAATAAAAAAGTGAATTGTAGCCTTTAAACCTCTAGTTTCCAATTTTGGAAAGTACTTAGCTGGGTATGTTCATAAAATAAAACGAATAAATAATAACAAAATCAATAATAAAAAAAATGGTAAACAAAAAATGAACGAAAATGTTTCCTTGTAATGATTAAAAATTTTGCGAATTTAAGTTTATGTAGTAATAAAAAAATCTTTGGATACAATCGATTAACTAAGGAAATAGTGAGTCTTAAATTTTAATTTCTCAAAGTGTCTCAAAAAATCATTTGAAGTTGCAAGGCGCTGAAATTTACTTCTCAGTGCCCTGAAGGTTCAAATTTATCGTTTCTGTTTATAATTACCGTAATGAACAATTTTTCGGTATTTTTTATTTTTTTCATCATTCTGCAAATTGAATCATTTTTTTTTTCGTTTCATAACCTGCTTTAAGGAACTACCCAAATAATACCCAAAGAATTATTCGAGCATAATTTTGTTATTTCACACTCACTACTCTCACTATTCGATATCGGTTATATCGATACAGTCCCATCCCTCCCTGTTATAATGATGGATTATCCGTAAGCAGCACAATGCCGCTTCGCACCGCAACGGCTATTAGCGACAACACATTGTCATTCTAATTCCATGTTTAACTTGCGTCTGCATGCCCCTTAAGACTGCAAACTTCTTAGTCGTGATAGGAATTTCGTATCGCGGAACTGATAATAAAATAAGTGAGATACATATGAGAGAATATCACTACATAGTATAAAATAAAGTCGCTTTGCGCTGTCTGTCCCTATGTATGATTAGATCTTTAAAACTACGCTACGGATTTTAATGCAGTTTTTATTAGATAGATTCAAGAGGAAGGTTTTTATGTATAATACAAACATAATATAGTGGAATAACATTGATAATTTTAGATTTTTGACTTTTAGTCGGAACGAAGTTCGCCGGGTCTACTAGTCATTACAATAATATGGATAAATTAGCAAAAATATACATAATATTTATCCACCACTATCGTACTTGGCCAGCGCGGTGGACTATGGCCTATAACTCTCTCATTCTGGGAGAAGACCCGTGCCCAGCAGTGGAACAATAATGGGTTGACGAAAAATACATAATATTGGACGCGGAAAAGCGGACTTGTCGTATCTCTAAAAAGTGCAAATTTAAGTTAAATACGTAAAATCAATTACGCTAATATTAGATTGGTTTCATAGCTTGAATCAATCGTTTTTGGGTTTAAAATTAAATAGTGTACCACATGTGACATTTGGATAAATTATATAAAATGTAACTTCCACATGATATGTTAAAAATGAAAAAATAAAATTATTACAAGTTGTGAGCCAATCGATTTTGCTAAGGTGAATTAATATGAAAAACACCTACCGTCTACCGAAAACCGAGAGGCACTTAGCGCTAGAAATAGTTGTGATGGTTGTACCTTATACGTAATATCATCTTAAACTAAATGTAAGACGAAAAATTTATCAATTTAAGAACCAAGAACTTAAATAAATAAAACTATTATCATGAATTGAATAATAAAATATTGATTTAAAAAGTATTTTTATATTAAAGTGAAATTTAAATGGTACTTAATTAATAATTAATTAAAACAAAGTCGCTTCTCGCTGTCTGTCCCTATGTATGCGTAGATATTAATCACTACGCTACGGATTTTAATGCAGTTTTTTTTAATAGATAGAGTAATTCAAGAAGAAGGATTTTATGTATAATAAAAACATTTATAATTTAGAATTTTCGACTTTTAACTAGTAAAATAATATCATACAAAATTTAATTAGGCGTTTATCCACTTTTTCACAAACACTAGGCTGCCGACTTAAAGGTAAAATAGACAGACAGACGAAATAAAGAGAAATATTATCAGTCTGGAACAGAATAATAATAATAAATCTACCCATTGCAAAATCAAAATTATCTAATAGACCTAACCCCAAACTGCAAAACCAATAGCCCAAACACCTTAAGGTACAAAGCGGTTCAAAGAAAGGGTGAAACGGTAACAAGAGGTACTTAACCCGTTCGCGCCCACCACAATGCATCAATACCCAATAATCTCATAATAGCCGAATCTAAGGGTTGAAGGTATTGAAAGCAATCGAAGGGTTATATTTTTTGCCTTGGGGATTAAAAGAAATCGGATTTTGCATGACAGCTGCTGAGTGGCGAAACAATGTGAACAGATAGAAGCAAACGATCACGCAATCCACCTGATGTTAAAACTACTGCAGCTTTCTATCGAAAGTCCTTGAACAGAGATCACGTCTGGGTAAAAGAAACGTAAACCGCCCCCGACCAGGCGGACTTATGTCCTAAAGAAGACAGCGAATATTATAAACGCTGGATTCAGATGGCGCAGAAGCGGTCGAAGTGGCGCAGATTAGAGGAGGCCCATGTCCAGAAATGGATTTTCAAGGGCTCATGAATAGGTGGATGGACTTTGATCGCATTTTGATAAATATTCTCAAGGTAGTAGAACCAGTGTAGTTAGACCGGGGAAGTACCACCGCCACACCTATTTCTAGCGTGAAGCATTCCTTGCGTTTCGATAGCTGGGTGTGGTTACCGGCACATTTTCACATGAGGAGACCATTATAGTCCTCGAGAGTAACAACGCATCTGTGACTTACTTCAGATAGAACCCATATTCACTTTGAAGTTGATTACAATTGTCCATAGGCCGCAGTGACCACTTACAATCCGGTGGACTGCATGCTCGTTTGCTACTTCATTATTATTATAAATAAATTAAAAACTGTTTAGACGAGAACACTTTTATTGCTTGTTTGTTGCTTCAGTTTCGTATAAAAGTCAAGTACGCGTTTTAAATTAGGTTTCAACACATATTTTAGCTATTTCATTATAATCGTCACATTAAATAAGTCTAATATGCTCAAAAGTATTTAAGTCTTATAATATATGAAGACAACATTATCAAAGGCACCTGTTACAACCTATTACCTGAATTATTGAAAATTAGTACATATTAAGGTAGTTATGTGTTCTCCAGATCTTCACAGCTATAAGAAGAGACACGTGCTCAGCGGAACGGATGCTTGCAACCGAACAATCTTATCAACAACAAAATCGTGATTAAGACGAATTTTGATGATTCAACGTAATTCATCAGGCAAATATTTACAATCTTTATGAATAGTCCAATCTGACATAAATTTCCAAGTATTAGCATTTATTGTTAGAAGAGCGATATCGGAGCAAAAAGTTCTCACTTAGCTGTAAATGAAGTTAAACGTACAAAAAGTCTATTCACAAAACTGTAAATTTTGATTTGATCTGCCCAAACACTAGATTCTGTTTAAAATCTTAAATTCGATCGTAACAAACTAATTTCATAGGTTTTAAGTAAACAGAATTTGGCTTCATTTAAAGGAAATGTCATCGTCTTTCGAACGAGCTGCATCTGTTTTTTGTCTCTTAACTTAAGAGCGAATAACAATAGATTTTTTATTGTATTGGTCACCACAAAAACTATCCAATTTCATAGCGAATCGTTTCAAAGATCGGTATCGGCGCACGCGTCGATCCTAACTATTGTGATCGATAAAAGATCAATCGGTTATTTTATTAACTAACCCTTCTGAACCATTGATGAAATATAATATTTTACATTGCAAGGGTGGTAGTTACACACGCACTGAACCGATAAAAACAAAATTGACCATTATTAATAGCATTGTAAAGTCTAAACTCGCTACTCTGATTGTTGCATACGATGCCATAATTTTTGATGGTGTATGATTTTACCAATAGCGCAATTGTGTTATTATTTCTTTTATAACGCCCTGGTAATTGAATTGATTGTATAAAGTATACTACCGAGTATTCATTGATTGGTATTGTGGTATAATAATAAGCTTATTAATTTCAATTGATGTATTATCAATTGGAAATGAGCACATATTTAAGATACCTACAAACGTAGCATGCAAACTTCCTGATCTTAAGAACAATTCCACTCTATCTTAGAGCCTGATTGCGAACTAAGTACTTGCTTATAGGTGGTAAAACTGTACGTGATTCGTCTGATAACAGTATTGGTAAGAGTTTTTATCTTTCCGATTCAATGACATGGTTAGGAACAAACGCCCTTAGTTCTTAAGGACAGCAAAGCCGAACTCCACAATTCTTTTCAGACAATCAACTTATAATAACTTCATTTGTTACTTTAACAAAATTAAAACAAACAAATGTATATGTAAATATTTAAAAATGTACTATAATAAATTGTCTTATTTTATGTTATTAAGTATAGCAAATCAAGATATCCATAAAAATGGAAACAGACCAATACGGTAGACCTTTTTTGCAATATTAAAAAAATGGAAAAATTTAAAAGTTCGTGTCCAAACATAATAAATATTTATGTTTCAAAAGCTGAAAGTATTAATGTAAATTAAATTATTAAGTTAATTGGACGTCTGCCCTTGCACCTGTCGGTGACATTGTCATGGCAGGCATACGCAAGAAATAAACTTAAAAGAAAACCCAAAACATTAAAAAATTAACTTATTAATTTCAGAATTCACTGTCATTACGATGAAATGAATTGTGGTTCAATTATATAATTCTACTTAATCCTGCTTAAGCTTGACTTTAAGTTCCAATTAATTAAAATTTTACGACTAACACCACGAACGTTTCAAAAATTCACTGACATCTATATAATATCATTTTATAATCGGCGTATCATAAACGATGTAACAAGTAAATTATTAATCATTACAATGTTAACATTAAAGTATAACGAACGATCAAATCTTTAGAAAATAACGGTTTCTTAAAAGACAGATAACAAAAGACCTAATTAATGCATACGGACGTCCGCATCCCCGTGTTCTCACGATGTTTAATTACAACCCTGCAGATGTTTTGTTCCGCGATAAAAAATAAAGCACCCGATTGTAAAAAAACCACTCCTAAAATATTCATCAAACAAAGAATAATCAAGGATGACTCGCATCAAAACCGGATTTCAATTAGATATACAAAAGAAATTGTTTGCAGGGACGAACTTCTTGTTCCAAACTACTTTAATTATTCACCATGCGATCACCAGATTCACCCAAAGCTCGACTCACACGATACCAAACGCATCTAATGACACTCACAAAAGAGGCAGCATAAAGAAAAAAAACCTGACCCCAAATAATTTATGAATCGAATTAAAAATTCCGCTATCCTTAAAATAAAGCTGAGAGTAAACACACATACTCAAAAAGACAGTCTTAGACTTTAATATGCAAAATAATATGCAAAAATACGGGTAGGGTCACTGGAACAGGCTATGCAAATCTCCGTGCGAAGTTAAAAGTAAAAAACAAATAGAAAAAACCGCCTGTATGGAAGAGTGATAGACATAAAAACAATTTTTTGTATTGTATAGTCTTGCATATATTAAAAAAGCTACGGGCCAAGTATCGTCCCTTGCAAGACTCCTTTCTCACAGCATAAGTTCGGTATGCAAATTGGTGATACTACTTAATCTTTTATTTTAATGGCATCTTATTGTATTTAATCTATTCAAGCTTTGTGGGGTGCGTATGATGAGAAAAAATGGAGTTCAAAATTAATGATTCAACGTATGCAAATGGCAGTGTCTTCGGTTGTGGGAACTATGGGTGAAGTTTTCCGGGGTCCTGTTTAAAAGAACCGTTAACGAAAATCCGGAGTAGTCTCATTGTCTCATCATATCCTTTAAAATAATCGCAAAAAATATTTGTACAAAAAGTCGTTGCAATAAATATTCAGAAATATTTTTTGTGAACCATTTCAAATGTTAAAAATCTAATTTTATTATTAAAGTATCCAATTTAAAATATTGGAAAAATCCGGAAATTAAATAAGTCTTATTATAGATTTTTATTTACGTTTATACATTTTCTTAATGCCTATCATCTTACATAAATTAATGGCCATTATGAAAATATAAAAATAGGCACATTTACAAAATTATTTTAATTAGGTACAGATTTAAGTTTTAGTTATAACTATTATATTTTACCGTAGAATAATAGTTATTACATTCTAAAATTAAATTATGTATACTATGCAGGTAGTTTAATTAAAGAATTGATCAAAAGTATTTAAGTTTTTTTAATTAAGTCATTTTTTTTCTTTCAGGTACGTAACATTTTGCAGTTAAAACAGTAAGTTTAAATTTATTTTAAATTATTGACCCTCTTCCAAACAGCGTAATTTTTGACACTCGAGAACCATAACAATTGTTATTGTTTGTTAAAAATCTTACTTAAGTAAGGGTAAAAATACCCTTAGTTATCGAACATTCTTCGGGAGCAAACGTTCTAATAGGGCGTACAACGACATCTATCGTTGAGCGATAGAACAAACTATTTTAGTTTCTAAGACCTCCGCTAGATGGCAATAGTATTACCACTAAGATAATGATTCGCGCTCGACTTTTTTATTATTCAAGACGCATTACCTTTTATTTTTATTGGTAGTAAAGATTGAATCATACAATAATTTATTTTATAACATCCTTAGTTGAAAGATGTTTTATTTGATCACTTTACTAAGCGACATAAAAAATCTTCATTTCATGCAATGTTTTGTGATCATTGGTTTTGGTCTATTATTATTTTATTTGCTCTTCATTTTATCGTAATATTTATGCTAATTATTTTAGCCATTTTTATTGTCTTTTTTTTATTTGTCTGAAGTAGCAAACGAGCATGCAGTCCACCTGATGGTAAGTGGTCACTGCCGCCAATGGACATCTGTAATCAACTTCATACAGAACATGGGTTCCATCTGAAGTCAGTCACAGATGCGTTGCTACTCCCGAGGACTACGATGGTCGCCTCATGTGAAAGTGTGCCGGCAACCACACCCTTCTATCGAAACGCAAGTAATAACGCAAGTACCACCTTGAAAATTGTGTCTGGTGACTAGAAGTATATTTTATTACCTAAAATCCTCTAAAATTGTTAGAATAAACATTTTTTAAAGTATATACACAAGTATATAACTAAAGTTAGATAAGTGAATAATTACTTCTGTTGTAAATTGCTTTGTCTTATGTCATTCTTCTAAGACCTTGATTTATTATACTTAAAACAATCGTGATAATATCATGAATAAACTTTGCATTAATCATCAGACAGGCCTAGTTAATGTATTTCATTATATATAATTTGCACAATAGATAAATTCGTATGTTTGTCAATAATTCTATACAAAAACGTATAATCATTAATCTTACACAAGTAGATTAAAACAATAAAATTAATTAACCTTTCCAAAAACAAGAAAAATATAGCAAAAATGATCTAATAAATAGAACATCTATTATAATCAAATGAATTATTATCAACACCATAAAACAGCGCATGCGCAGCACACAATCAAGAGTCACGCACACTGAAATAACTATAATACACACATGCGTCTAAAATTACACATGTAGACGTGTGCACACATAGAAACGATCTCGGGCCATGTGGTAGCCGCCGAGTATTTTGACGAATTCCGATTAGACCACAGTGCGCGTTATACAAGCAATATCTGTATGATTTTTATTATATTTTAATATTATTATTATTATATATTTTGTAGTAAACGAGCATAAGTGGTGTCTGCCTATTTATTTAAAAATGCAAGATAAAAGTGTAAGCGTGTCTAAATTTGGTGGAAGATTGTGGTTACCGGCTCACTTTAAATTGAGGCTATCGTATTAATCCTCTGGAGTAGCAACACATCTATGATTGAATTCAGACAGAGCTCCTGTTCTATATGAAGTTGCTTACAGATGTCCATTAGCGGCAGTGACCACTTACCATCAACTGTGGACTATACACTCGTTTGCTACTTCCATCAGATAAAAAAACAAGAGTGCATTTAGAACACCTGATAGTTGCTATTGCCGGCCATCAACAACGGTGATATAATTCTACCTGAAAACTGTTACCCCTAAGACTACCCCGAAAGACTAAGTTAGAACGCCTCAAATAAATATTTGTCTCTCGTGCTTTACTAAAATATTAATAAATATTGTTCTTTTATCACAACTACACAACTCACATTTTCCAGCCTCCCAGGGTTGAGGAGTAGAGAATGCCATAAGGCCTTAAGTTAACCCTATTGTAACTTTTTTTAAGAGGTGCAATGAAATAATAAATAAACTACAGTTATTGATTATAACGTAAACATTTAAACGTTGCTACAGACGAACAAATAATATATATTAAAGTATTGCTTGTTTTTTTTATTCATTTTATTGTACTTTACTAAGTTTTACTAGGAGTCTTAAGAATACTTGATACACTAATCTTTGATTTCAAAGTATATTGTTAAATTTTACTAAACTAAGCAACTAATCATGTGAAGATTAAAATCATAGTCTGAAACATTAAAATAAATTAATGATCACAAACCATTTATAATTTTTAAATATCCTTATACTCGTGACATTTATTAACTAACATTATGTATTAACTACGTACCATAATTATTACGCACCGAATACGGTAACTGATTACAATACGACATCAAAGTATTACTTTTAAAAATTATGGGGTGTTATAATTTAAATTTGTTCAAAGAACAGTAGGAAGCCAACGTGCCTTTATTGTAACAACGGAGTAAAATTATTGGTTCTGTAATATTATTGTTAGGTCTGCTCTTAACAATCTTAACAATTGTCTCTTCTGTCTCCGACTTCTTTCGTAAAACAGATTTTAACTTCGGTATCTATTTCGACTCAGACAAACCAATTTCTAAATCTAACTCCGAATTCGGTTCCGACAAACTACTTATGTCAACACTTTAAGACTTAAGACTTTACCTATTTTACATAATTAAAATAGCAAATGACCATGCAGTGCATAAGTACATCTGTTAGCAAGGAGTTACTGCTCGCCATTGATATTTTTAAGAAACCTTATATAAAACAACGGATCCAAATGAAGCCAATCACAGATGCATTACTATTTCCAAAGACTTAGATGGTCGTCTCATATTGAACTGAGCAGGAAACCAAAAACTACGTAATATTAATCTAACCTGTCAAACGAAAACTTATAAATAAACGGAATGTCTTCAAATTTAATTACTTTCTTAGGTTAGTATTAGTTTTCCGCAAAAATATTAGTCTCAAATCATATATTTATTCAACAATTTTTTTGTGTACTACCATGTTAACAAACACGGCGCCTCCCATGACGTGTCCGGGCGGGAGGGGGGCAAACCTGATTTTCGGTCTATGTTGACCTTGCAGCGGACGCGTTACATCACATGTTATAATGCCTTAATTCCTTACCAACTTCATTCAAAACTCCGCCTTCAAATTTAGAACATAAAGTTGACTATGCCTTTTTAATGAGTGTTAGTTTCTGACTCGACGAATAAGATAATAACTTAGACGTAGATACAATAGATTTCGAGTATTGATTACCAGTAATAAAACTCAAATTGCAGTGCACTAAATTGATTGTTATGTCACTATGGAAAATGATACTAGTATAGTATTTCGCTACCTACGCCGGAGGTTTTTCCGCCTTGTCTTTCCGCGTTTGTTCCATTATCATTGGTTTGTTGTTGCGACTGTACTTTGGTCGGGAAAGCGCACCCGGAATCGCTTTTCTACTCAACTGTAGGACAATTGACACTTTTTATTCGACTGTTCATTCCATTTAAATTGCTTAAGGATTAACAGAATAGTGAATAATTTCGTTTATAAAACAAAAATTGAGAGATTCTAACATTAAGTGGCATCTATGGCCCATACATTAAATATGTTTTAAAACTAAACAATATAGTTAATATTACCGGATAAGTGGGTATCTATGAGTATCATAAAACTCGCTTACCTCTGCATCTTTTATGATCGTAATCATTCTACAATATTAAGCTACAACAGCCGTGGCGGAGAGTCGAATAGGTGACCCCTAGTACTTAAATTTCGGAATGGTAGAGCGAGACTCAACAAGAGACCTTCAGTCAATTTCGTATGTGACACATCTGTGATTGACTTTAGATAGAACCCCTGTCCTATACAAAGTTATTTACAGACGACTTACAGACAAGCGGACAGCATGCTCATTTGCTTCTTCAAACTTATAAAATAAATCTAATTGTAGTTGTGTTTATGTTTGTCTTCCACGAGGCGTTATTTATTATTGATATGTTTCAAGTCTGTCATAAAGCGTTAGCTTAAGATTTCCATGGGGAGTAGTGGCCATTTAACACTAAACGCCCATTTGTATTTTTAACAACACAGGTATTTGGCTTTCAGTTGATCGAAATATTAATGAATTTAAATAGTTTTAATTACAAAATAAATACAAGACCGACCTTTGAAGTTTGAGTTAAAAATTATTATTTCACCTTTTAATAGATAGTTCATGTAAATATTTTGAGAAATAATTTTGTTAGTAGAAGTGTTAGTTAATAATGAATATACCTACTTGTTTATATAAGTTTAAACTAATCATTAATTTTATGTATTACATTTATAGTTGTAATGCTTGGAAAGTTTCAGTTGAATCATTACAAATGTTATGTTCTTCATAAGGAGAATCAAAAAAATTTTTTTTTCAAAAATTACGTGTTTGAAGTAAATTAATTTATGAATCGATAACATTAATTTATCAATATCTCGAAAACAATGAAACTGTACATATATACAATTAACTAGTAATATGGAGACTCTACATTGAAGAGAGACATGATAATATGGAGTCATATCTGAGATCATATTGAAATTATTTTTAAATCATATGGACTATTTTTAATTTAAGTATAATTAACCTCATTTTTTTAAAAACAGACAAAAGTATAGACACTTAATGATATTTATACTATTATTACTAGCTGTCCCGACAAACGTTGTTTCGCCATATAAAAAATTTAAAAAAAATGTTAAGGGTGGACAACCCTTAAGGGGTATGAAAAATAGATATTGGCCGATTCTCAGACCTACTGAATAAGTATATAAAATTTGATAAAAATCGGTCAAGCCGTTTCGGAGGAGTTTGACAACAAAAACTGTGACACGAGAATTTTATATATTAAATTAGATGTTTGGTAAAACATCTCTACATAGTATAAAACAAAGTCACTATGTATGCTTAGATCTTTAAAACTACGCTACAGATTTTAATGCAGTTTTTCTTAATAGATAGAGTGATTCAAGAGGAAGGTTTTTATGTATAATACATGTATAATATAGCAGAGAAACACTGATAATTTTATATTTTTGTACTTTTAAGCGGAACGAAGTTCGCCGGGTCAGCCAGTGCATATATAAAAAAATGTAGTCAGTAGCATGTTCCTAGTTGAACAAAAAAATGTTTTACAATTATCATAAGATTAATTACGATTTTTTATTCATTTAAGACTTGAACATTCTTGTTTGAAGCTATAGCCTGTTGGATTTGTTCTGTTTCCTGCTTTTTAGCCCAAATTTATTAACTTAAATTAACTTTCGTCATTGTTTCATATTATCCGATATTATAGACGACCATAGATACTACATTTTTTTAACACCTAAGCATTTAACATTATTACATTAAAACAAAGATGTTGCATTGAAATAAAACAAAATAAGTAAACTGTCAAATTGGGTTTTTTTTATCTGATCGAAATAGCAAACGATGGTAAGTGGTCACTGCCGCCCATGGACATCTGTAAGCAACTTCAAATAGGATATGGATACAGTGTGAAGTCAATCACAGATGCGTTGTTACTACCGAGGACTATGATGGTCGCCTCATGTGAAAGTGTGCCGGCAACCACACCCTTCTATCGAAACGCAAGAACTGCTTCACGCTCGAAATAGGTGTGGCGTGTACTTCCCCGGTCGAACCACACTGGTTCTACCACCTGCGTTTAAACAAAATAAAACTGTTCACAATGAACAATAAATATGTGCTGAATTATAAAATTGAATAATTACCAAAATTTCGCGGTACCTGTGTACTTATGACCACGTCGCACCAACATAATTTTGATAACCGAATTATAATTACACGAAACAGGTTCCCCTATTTGTTTTTTATGCAAATGAACAGCAAATGCAATTAATGTTCATAATACCTAACTCAAACTCGTTTCCAAAAAGATTTATTTTGGTCTCACACGATTAATATTCATTTTAAATTGATATACTGCGGATTTCTGACATGAAGTGAATAGAATAACTATTTTTATTATGAAACAATGTCTTAATAAGTATTTATACCATAAATTATTATATACCTACAGTAGGTACTGATATTAATGGTTGCATTCGCTAATATGTTTTAGAAAAAATGTGACATTTAAAGACATTTTGAAATTTAAAACTAACTTTTACAGACTAATTTTCAATTTAAATATCGAATTCTCGTATAAATACAATTATTTACCTATTTGTGTATCTAACAAGTAATATATTAACGTGTAACATTAATTATATCTATTTAATGTTCTTGCATAGATTATAATATTATTTGTTATCTGTTGCAAGTTTTAACATATTCGTCGTAAAATTTATGCGACCGATTGCCTTTTCACTAATTTATTAGAGACAATAAAAGTTGCCTACTTTATTACGCAAATCAGTTATACGATGCACTAAAATAATACTTTCATTAGCATCATCTTCACAAGGCCCGACAAAAAAGATTCGTGTTACATTGTATAGTTTTTCGAACGCTTCTTATCCGCCATTTTGTTTTTTGTTTTACGCGCGAAAAAAAGCGAAACCGCGCGGATTGTTTTTGTAAAAGGTTTTTTTCTTAAAAATACTGGGTCACTGTGTTTCTATTTGTCCTTTGACTGGTTTATGTCGATTTTTATTCAAATCCGTCGCTTCTGAGTCATGTTAACTGTTTTCTGCAAGAATTTTGTTGTTGACCGTTTAATTTATTCAAGTTATACATTTTATTCACACAATTAGGGCTCAATATGGCTTTATTATTTGTTTACATTTGTGCGGTTCATCGCCCAAGCGTTTTCCTTTTTGCGTTAACGCTCTACAACTTTATGTTTGATTCCATTTTGGTGATAGAATTATTATAAGTTCGGGTAGCATTTTTCGGGCTCCATTTTTAGACCTATTTCTACGTTACAACGGTACTTAAATGCTCTTATGTTGCTATTAGAAGATTATCTAATATTATAATGTTGCTTTTTGAAGAGTATCTAATGTTGCCTTAAATAACATCAAACTGATACCCAAGGATCTATTTGAGAGCTTATTGGTATAAATTTATGCTAGTACAGGGAGCTATGTATACCTACCTACTAAAAGTAAAAGTATGCTAGCTAGAGTATACTAGACAGAAATAATAATTTTGTCATGATCATTTACTTCTGTATTGCCCATACTCGTTTGTTACTTCTATATTTTTCCGCGACCGTTTTCTGATTCTATATTTTCCCATGCTCGTGTGCTTCTTCTATATTTCCCCATGCTCGGTATCTTCTTCTTATTTTCTCATGCTCGTTTGCTTCTTCTATACTTTCCCATGCTCGTTTGCTTCTTCTATATTTTCTCATGCTCGTTTGCTTCTTCTATATTTTCCCATGCTCGTTTACTTCTTCTATACTTTCCCATGCTCGTTTTCTTCTTCTATACTTTCCCATGCTCGTTATTTTTATCTGACTAAAGCACCAAACAAGCATGCAGAACATGCATCACCTGATGGTAAGTGGTCACTGCCGCCCATGGTTATCAACTTCATACAGAACATGGGTTCCATCTGGAGTCAATCACAGATGCGTTGCTACTCCCGAGGACTATAATGGTCGCCTCATGTGTGCCGGCAACCACACCGTTCCATCGAAACGCAAGAACGGCTTCCCGCTAGAAATAGTTGTGGCGGTGGTACTTCACCAGTCGAACTACACTGGTTCTACCACCTTGGGCTAATACATTCTACTACTATATTCCCATGCTCGTTTGCTTCTTCTATATTTTCCCAAGCTCGTTTGCTTCTTCTGTATTTTCTCATGCTTGTTGGCTTCTCGTATATTTTTTCATGCTCGTTTGCCTCTATATCATTCACAGATGCCTATCATTGGCTACTCTATTTTTCTGTGCTCCCTTGATTCTTAGGATAAATCTAAGGTTGTTGGCTACATCAATATATTCCATACTTGTCTGCTATTTCTATATTTATACACGCTGCTATATTATTTATACTTTTGTATAGAAAAAAATACGTTTCTACGAACAGTTTTGTTTATTACCTTTCAATAATTCAATATTATACACTAACGTATATCTTTTGTTCGCCTTCAACTTATATCCTTGACTTTGTACTCATGATGTAATACTCGAAACATACGCCGAATCTTAGAGCGGTCGTGCCGGTGATTGATCGAAAAAAACAGCTAATATTAAGAGGTACTGTTTTGATGTATCTGAGTATAAGTTTTAAAGTTATGTTTTGACGACCCGCGTGGCGGAAAGGTTACCATACCGGTCTGTTGCGCAATGGGTCCCGGGCTCGATTCCCGGCCAGACAGACTGAATGATGAGTTTAGATTCATGTTCTGGGTCTGGGTGTTTGTGTATTCGTCTTACGTGTGTCCATGATACCCACGACACAGGAGATAATCCTAATATGCGGCTATGAGTGTAGAAAGCCTGTTTTTTAGATACCTACAAATATAAAACACGTTTTTTATAAGATTGTGGTAGAAAAACAAGTGTGCAGTCAACGTGACGGTAAGTGATCACTGCGGCCCATGGACATTTACAACTTCATGTAGAACCGAGATTTTGTCTGAAGTCAATGGTCTTATATTAGTGTGAGCCTGCAACCACATCCTTCCACCGACACGCAAAAAATGTTTCTGTCTAGAAATAGGTGTGAAGGTACCTCCTCAGTCGAATCATACTCGTACTACCTTTTTTTTGTTTCAAACCTTCAAAAGGTATCCGACGCTGTGGGAGCGACGCAGGATTATGTGGGATTTTTATCGCACTAAAACCCCCCCGGTGTTCATCCTCAGCGCTGCGTGGAGGACTCCGGGATCTCCAATGGAACACAACTGGAGTCCTCCGAGCGTGATGCCCCCTTCAGCCTCTTCCCATTAAGCATTGTACTCACTGCGCCTCCTGGTGTTTACGACAGCATATGGCCACACAGGCCATAAAGAGGACTCCGGGATCTCGAAACGACCTCATCCGGAATCCTCCGAGCGCGTTGTCCCATCGGGCTCCTCCCTCCGTCCGAGGCTGGGCCCACCGCTCCGTCTAGTCTTTACGACGGTATGCGACCATACCGCCGTCCTTCCCGGGATTGTCTGACCGAACGGTTCGAGTTCCCACTCTAGCCTCACGCAATCCCTGAAGCCCCTTTTAGTCGTCTTACGATAAGCAAGGGATACCCTAGCCCTATTCTGATCCCGGAACGACAGGGATAATACTCGTACTACCTAACAAATTAAAATTACATTTTATTAAATTGGCAGTTATTTCAAAATTGCAACGCTTCAATCTGTTTGTAGGTATAGATTAATATTAAAAATCTATGAGCTAGTCTATAGAATGATTGACGCCCGCATTAGTGTAATGTCTGCTTCCATGCTACCGATAGACTGACCATGATGCTAGATTTTACAGAACTAGTACTAGTACTCCCGCGGCTTTGCCCGTTTTGGTCACCTCTATCGCAGTAATGAGTAACCTATGTGTTAAACTAGGTCAGGGTTTTTCAAACTTTCGGCTTCACGTACCCATGTTAAGTTCCCAAGTGACAGCGAACCCCCTTAAGTAACTAATTGTTCCCCCCAAAGTAAACAATAAAATTGACTATTGAGGGAAATGATGTATTTATTTCAATAAAAGGTAACAATAAAGTGCCAAATGTAATATATTTACTACTATGCTGCTGGTGTGTTTGTTTGTTGTCACAAATGCAGTCAATTTTAGGAATAATTTTGTATTTTTATTAAGTAAATCTTGTTGCAAACGATGTCTTTCGATGACAGGGGATCGAATGGCGAACTCTTAGGGGTTCGCGTACCCTACTTTGCTTATGTCTTGGGGGCGGCAATTGCCACTTTCCATCAGTTGGATTGCATGCTCGTTTGCTACTTCAATCTATAAAAAACCCTATACTAGACCGGTACCGACCTGTCACCACGCTTGCCCGCAAGCAGCTAAATCATAGGCACCCTATTAACAGGTTTTTGGCTAAGCTGGAACGTTCGACCTCACGATCCGAGCAATCATAGTGAATAATGCTCGCCAACGTCAAGTATCTGTCATCATCAATAGCCACCCATCACACCGTCACGTAACTTAAGTATCGACACTACTTTTATAATATAAAAGAAATAAACGAGCATAAAGAAATCTCGTTGTAAGTGACCATCAATCCTCGACAAGATTAGAAAAGCGTAAGTTGGCCACAGATGCGTTGCTAATCTTGAACACTAACTTAAAACGCTTTGGAAAGTCGTATTCTGTTTCGTATATAGTAAAGATGAAAAAACTCCCTTCAACACACTTTCAAACCAAAATATAGGTGATACAACCTACCACTTCAATTATTAGACAGATTGACTTGGCGATCTCCACGACGTTGAACGAAAAGGTTCTGCCATCTTGAACATGAAACGGTTCAGAGCCAACCAATACCGAATCCACTGTTTCAACCACGATTACACTTCGGTGTAAGAGACGACTGAGATAGATGTAAACATTTCCATACACCGATGGATAATTCAAATCATGAGAGCCATACTTCAATACGGTGTGACATCACCACAATAAATTACATCAGTATAACTGCTGGCTTATTGAAAATCATCGTCCAAATATGAATAACGAGTTTCCGGGCGACTATGCTCGTGTGAGTGTAGGTAGTTTGGTAAATTTATCAAAACCAGGTAGTAGAATCTGTGTAGTTCGACCTGGGAGATACTACCGCAACACTTATTTCCAACATAACACAATTCTTGCAATTCGGTGCAAGGGTAAGGTTGCCACACTTTTATATGAGGCGACCATCATAGTCCTCGGAAGTAGCAACGCATCTGAAATTGACTTCAGATAGAAGCCATAGTCTATGAGAATTTGCTTACAAATGTCCATGGGCAATCAATCAAAAGACAGCGGGAAATCGTTGGATTCAGAGGGCACAGGACCGGTTGGAGTGGCGCCATTTAGAGAAGGCCTATGTTCAGCAGTGGACATCAAAGGGCTGATGGATGGATGGTCCATGGGCAGCGCTGATCACTTCGCCTCCTACGATATCCAAGAAAAGAGAGAAGTTATCGAGTGTTATTGACGATAGACATCACACAGCATCGATCGTTTATTATTTTTTAAAAACTATTAAATAAATTACAGACATTATTTTCTACTTTTATACTCCATTTTCTTACAAAGCCCGTACCGATAGAGCTCATGATGATGACAGGTTCTTGACTAGAGACAAATCGACTGGCCTGTGTGATTCCAGCTCATCGGTCTATGATTTCTAGTAGAAAGAAATGCTAAATTATTGTAAAAGTGGAAGAAAAAAGGAAATTGGAACTCAAAGATGTCTCTACATATTTTGTGGATTAAAATACCTATGGTGGACCATGTAAAATCCCTCACAAATCTTTTTCAGATTACCTCATGTAAATACAAATCATTATATTAAAATATCATGACAATAACCACAAGGCGGCAGAACAAACATGGTTGAACCATGGACCAGGGACACATACCTATTTGCAACGTGAGCAGTTCTTTGCGTTTCGGTGGACGTGTGTGTTTGCCAGGCACATTTTTATATGAGGCGACCATCATAGTCCTCGGGAGTAGCAACGCATCTGTGATTGACTTCAGACAAAACCCCCGTTCTATATAAAGTTGCTTTGACGACCCGCGTGGCGGAGCGGTTACCATACCGGTCTGACGCGCAATGGGTCCCGAGTTCGATTCCCGGCCAGACAGGTATCTGAATTTAGATTCATGTTCTGGGTCTGGGTGTTTGTGTATTCGTCTTGTGTGTGTACATGGTACCCACGACACGGGAGAAAATCCTAGTGTGGGGCTATTAGTGTAGAAAGAGTGTTTTTTGATCAGATCAACTACTTGCTCATTAGCTACTTAAAATCTTAAAAAAATGTACATATTTTGAAGTAACGAGCAGACAACAATTTTATGTATGTATACACCATCCATCAAGAATATGAATAATTTACCAAACGTGTTATGATATTGGGTTTTAGTAAAAACATGTGTAGGTAACATGTATCGTTATTAAACAAGATAAGTGTTATGTAATGTTTTTACGTTTTGTTAGAGGCAAAATTCAGTATGTAATACCTATGCTTGAGACCAAAATACTGTTATTTTTTTTAAAAAGAGGGGCTAATATGGTTCCATCTGGACATAAGTGGTCACTACCGCCAAGGGACATCTGTAAATAACTCGATACAGAACAAGAGTTCTATCTGAAGTCAATTAAGGATGCGTTACTACTCCCGAGGACTGCGATGCTCGCTGATAAAAGTGTGCTAGCAAAACCACTCTCTTCCAATCAAAACGCAAGAAATGCTTTACGCTAGCAATAAGTGTGGCGGTGGTACCTCCCAGGTCGAACTACTGGTTCTACCAACTATCTTCTACTACTATCACCAATATGGTATTAAGTACTACTGGACAAGTTCGATGTGAATAATAATATTTATGTCCTAAGATGTCCCAGAATGTATACAACAAAACAAAACAAAACATAATAATAAAAAAAAAAAAATTGGTCCTATATAGTAAGCATAGATAAGGTTTTCTGTAAAGCCGCCGCTGCCGCCACCGCACACAGCTGGGACCCAGCTTACACTGTTACCTAGTTGTGGGCGATGTCGACGGCGAAGGCTCATAGTGGAGCTGTAATAATGACGTGAAGACAAAAATAAAACCATGCTAAAAAAGGGCACGGACGATTTGTCTGTGGAGGCGTAGCTGAAAATAAAAAAATAAAAAAGTACTACTGGGCTATAAGAGTATACTTTAAGAGTGTGGTGTGTGAGACTTAGACGAGGCATTTCAATTTAGCTCTCAGGTGAAAAAAAACCACTCGCGTCGTCAGCATCTGGTAGAGAATGATAGAAAAAATAACTTCCTATCTCTAAAATTTCGCTGCTCTCGTAAGGTCTCAAATGGACCTCTAAATTCATGGTGATTTTAGGTTGAGGTCAGAGTCCTCTAACCACCACCAGCTTCCGAATCGCCATCATTAACAATACATTTTTGCCCAACCTCATCTTGTAGGTACTTCAATGCTATCATGGTCTTACTATAGGCAGGATCACTTACCACGAACTGGACAGTACTATAAACTATAATTCCTTTCAAAAATCTTGAAGTCAGCCACAGAAGCGTTGCTTCTCTCTAAGAGCCGAGCTAGAAGACTTAAGTATTTACTTCATCGTCAACCCATTATTGTCTCACTGATGGGCACGGGTCTTCTCTCGGAATGTAAGAGTTTTAGGCCATAGTCCACCGCGCTGGCGAAGTGCGAATTGGTGGGCGGCTAGGAGCGAATTGGCGGAGTATTTACTAACCGCTCTTTAATTCGGAATCCAGTCGTTAGCAATCCGTCGAACCACTGAGTACTAACTCTTGAAATAGCAAATATATCTGTCTACAGTCTATACAATGGACAAACACATACGTACAATTCATACAAAATAATTTTATATGCGCGGTGAATAAATTTGACTCTTAAACAGATATTCGACTCTTTGTCTTTCAAATTCACTTAAATAGTACCAATATACGAATTTATATTATACTCAAAATTATTTATCACAGAATAAACGTAACTCAGTAACTAAAATATATAATTGTAATTACTATACTTATATATAATAACTTATATACAATAATATTTATATATAATTATATATAAATATATGTTATATTTTATCTTATGGCAATTATAAAGGAAGTGACGATTTATGTTTGTTTCTCACTTTTTTACGCAAAAACGACCATAGTTACACACACATATTTTATAACCTAACCTAACCTCACATAGGACACTCAATACCGTTGTACCGCCGTACAATTCTCAAGGTGGTAGAGCCAGTGTAGTTCGACCGGGGAGGTACCACCGTCACACTTATTTCTAGCAAGAAGCATTCCTTGCGTTTCGATGGAAGGGTGTGGTTGCCGGCACACTTTTATATGAGGAGACCATCATAGTCCTCGGGAGTAGCAACGCACCTGTGACTGAGTTCAGGAAGAACCCGTATTCTATGTGAAATTGATTGCAGTTCATGGGTGGCCTTGACCACTTACCATCAGGTGGACTGCATGCTAATTTGATACTTAGAAAAAAATCGGTTGTCTGTAAGGTCGGTTTACTGACGATAGTTGAACGTGGCAACGTCATAAGAAAATAATGATGGAATGGTGGCATTATTCAAAAGAAAATTTCAATTTTACTTGTTTGATAGACATTTTGTATGGATATAGAGAAGGAGGTAAATGGAAATCACAATGAAATTAATCAAATTACATTTATTGGTATGCATAAATACAATTATGTAAATTTTTTGACATAGTTGTATTTAAGCGTATTGGCCGATTGTGCCTCTTCGCTCGTTCCGAGCTCTCGCTTGCACTTCAAGCCTTAAATGGAACGCCTCAGAGCGAGGTAACGCCGCATGAGTCATGTTTTTTGATGCGTGCAGCCGGCTCCATCGAATTATAAGATAAAAAAACCTTCAGTTGATAAAGAGGCCAAATCTATAACCACAAAGATATGACCGACAATTAAGCCAAATTAAAACTTAAACATGTTATAATAGTTGAAAACGAAATAAAAATCTAGTAATTTGTCTGACCCTGGACATCTTACCCACCAAGTGAGTTATGTAAATCAGGTTTTGGTTTCTATGGCGTACTTATAAATTATTATGTGTATAAATTCGCGGTTCCAACGCTGCTGTACAAGGTCATTTAGAAAGGCAATAAATCTTAAGACTTATGTCGCTTGTACGAGTCATTACAATTTACGTAACGAAATCTTAATTTTTGACAGTAGCAACGATAGCAAAGTTAAAGAACTACTGTTATTTGAAAAATCTAGACCTATCTATTCTTCTACTACTAATTACCTACACCTAAATTATTCCATCATCAACCTATTATTGTCCCACTGCTGGGCACGGGTCTTCTCTCAGAATGAGAGAGTTTTAGGGCATAGTCCACCGCGCTGGCCAAGTGTGAATTGATGGACTTCATATTCCTCCGAGAACTTTTTCTTTAAAAAAAAACTCTTGGGTGTGTAGGTTTCCTCACGAAAAGCAGTGATAATTAATTTCTAATACGCACATAAATTAATGGTGCGGCCTGGGTTTGAACCTCGGACCTCCCGATTCAGAGGGCAAGTTTCAACCATACGGCTATCACTGCTCTTATTATTAATTATTCCTACGCTTAAAATTAAAAGAATGTTCTGCAAATCGGTACATAACTACCCCAAACGTCATTTCTAATGAACTTGGCCCATTTTTTTACAAGTTATAGTTCAAATTATCACCAAAAACAAGTCCACCAATTCGCACTTAGCCAGCGCGGTGGACTGTGGCCTAAAACTCTCTCATTCTGAGAGAAGACCCGTTCCCAGCAGTGGGGCAATAATGGGTTGTCACCAATGAAAACAAAAGAAATCGACAAGCCCAGTGTGACGCACTATGGCCCAAACTTACTCTGGAAGGTTGGCGACAATGTATGTTACAAAAGCAAATACACCATAATGTATTTTTTCTCGAGCGGAAACCTTCAAAATTGAAAATGCATCAAGTCTTCAACGTTTGGCATCAATATCGTGTGGTGATTTACAACATCCATGTTTCAAACGATAGCATTGTATGGATAATACTATTTATGAAAATATTTTAAAAATAAAATAATATTAAAAAAAAAAAAACTTTTTAAAACCAGCTTTTATTTCAATACACTGAAAAGCATTAATGCAGTAATTCATTAAATTTTGTAGTAGTCAAACGCACCATTGTTGCATCGTACGATTTTCTATCATATAAATGCTTGTCGCTAGATTTGTCCAAAAACCAAAGACATGGCCTGAGCAAAATATAATGTGAACAATCTCGTGAAACTACTAAATAATTTTAATATGTGTTTGGCATTTGGTTATAGAACTCTATTTATTTTTGGTAATTTTGGCCCTATTTCATTGAATCTATAGTAAATTGTTATTTAATTACAGAATGTTTGACTATAACTTATATTTAAATTTTTAAGAATTGTGTTAATGACATTTGTTTAGTCTGTAATAAGAGTACCATTTGCGACTTTATATTATGTTTATATTCATAATTAATTATTTAGAATTTACAAAAATACACAATTTTTCAAAGCTGTAACCCTGTCAAAATTTGTCTGTTCTAGAAAAAAATGGAGGGATTTTGAAAAATCTTTGCCATAATTATTATAGAATTATTGAAGTGAAACTTCTTTATCGGGGTTGGAAAAAAATTTAGTGTAACATTTTTTCGTTACGCGCCATCTTTTTCTGTTACGCGCCATCTTTTTTTTCCGTTACGCGCCATCTTTTTCTTATCCCTACCACGCGTGATATTAGATAGATTATTATAGATTAGATTATTAGATAAAGTTTAATAAAAGGCTTTTATTAAACTTTATCTAATTTAACTTTATTTAACCAATTTCTGTAAAGTTGCATATAGTAAATTATTTTTTGAAAAATAACGTCATAAAGAAGTTTCACTTCTTACGAGTGTACGCTAGTACACGCACACATTTTTTTTTTAAAGGGTATATATGTCCAATTTCTTCATTAAAATCCGTTTTTAACCGTATTTTTGGTATACAATCATACATGACAAATAAATAACTTCTTTCTTTTGGTAAATCCTTCAAAAAGCCTATCCACACTACGCCATGAGCACAGTGCCTCGATAAATGAAATACAGTCCGGGCTAGGCACAAGTGGCTTCCAGATGTGTTGACATTTCGGCCCAATTCGCTATGTCGCTTCAGACTACTTTTGACTAGACCAGTGGTTCTTAACCTTTTAGTGACGAAGGACCAGGGCTGTCTTTTACTTATGACTTTTTTTTAACTACCCGCGTGGCCGAGCGGTTTCCATACCGGTCTAACGCGCAATAGGTTCCGGCTTCGATTCCCGGCTAGACAGGTATCTGAATAATGAGTTTAGATTACTGTTCTGGGTCTGGGTGTTTGTGTATTCGTCTTGTGTGTATCAATGGTACGAGTTTAGAAAGCGTGTTTTTTTTAACATCACACTGGAATCCTTATACTTTTGATGAACTTTTTTATTTGGAGCTTCGAATACTTCCAGGGACACCCAGTGGTCTGCGGATCACCGGTTAGGAACCACTGGACTAGACAGACAAAAAAAACACAAATTTTACTCAGTCTTTACACGACTGCGTCTTAAGGTAATTCTTGTGGTGATATTCATCTCTTAACACGATCTTTAACTAACATGATGGATTGTGACATAAAATATGATACTAGGTTATTTATGTTAATTCATCATTAAGTATGTGTATGCAAAAGTTCAGCGAAATCCAAAAAAAATGTTTTTGGGGAAAGAGTAAACACACATATACAGGCTTATAAACTATCGAATTTTATCTTATTTTTTTTATCTGACTAAAGTAGCAAACGAACATGCAGTCCAAGTGATGGTAAGTGGTTACTGTCGCCCATGTACATCTGTAATCAACTTCATACAAAACATTGTTTCCATCTGAAGTCAATCACGGATGCGTTGCTACCCCTAATGACCATGATGGTCGCCTCATATAAAAATGTGCTGGCAACCACACCCTTCTCACGCAAGAAATGCTTCACGCTAGAAATAGGTGTGGCGGTGGTATTTCCCCGGTCGAACTACACTGGTTCTACCTTCAGCATAGCATTTATAATATTACTTAATAACATTTTTGTGAGAATATTGCGTTTCCCTAATCTCACTCTTCAGACCGCAATAGAGCAGTCCTTGTCAAAGTTCTAATTAGGCAGGAATAACTGTGACGGAGGTACCTTGGAGCCTGACCACAAAAGGTTCTATCACATGAAATAAAGAACCAGTGTAGTTCGACCGGGCAAGTACCACCGCCACACCTATTTCTAGCGTGAAGCATTTTTTGCGTTTCGATAGAAGGGCGTGGTTGCCAGCACACTTTTATATGAGGCGACCATCATTGTCCTCGGGAGTAGCAGCGCATCTATGATTAACTTCAGATGGAACCCATGTTCTGTATGAAGTTGATTACAGATGTTCATGGGCGGCAGTGACTACTTACGATCAGGTGGGCTGCATGCTCGTTTGCTACTTCATTCAGATAAAATAAAACAAAAAAATACCTTTATTTGCCATCATTTACAACGTCATTAGTTAATTAAACTTCGGAATTAAAATAAATAAATTGGATTCGAGTATTTTAATCGCGTTCTTGACCTAGACCTAGCTATTGTTACGACGACCGACTAACTGAATTTTGAAAATTAAAAATTTAAATCCGAAATCCAAATAAATTATTCCCTCACATGTTTGACCGGAATGCATAATTACGTACGTAAGAAATCAAAGAAACTATACATTTTATCACATATATATGCGGAAGATTCTACGAATCGCAGATATGACATAACAGTTTCTTTATAATTGTAGTAGCATATAAATCTTTTATATATGTAAGCGATATTATAAATATTTTTAAATATAGTAGTAGCAAACTATCATGCTATCTACTTGATGGTAAGTGATCACTGCTACCCCTGGACATTTGTAAGCAACTTCGTATAGAACATGGATTCTATCTGAACGCAATCACAGATGCGTTGCCATTCTCGAGCACTATGATGGTTGCCTCATTTAAAAGTGTCCCGGGAACCATACCCTTCCATCGAAACGCAAAAAATGCTTCACGCTAGAAATAGGTGTGGCGGTGGTACTTCCCCGGATGAACTACACTGGTTCTACCACCTTCGAATCTAATGAAATGAAAATGTATTAAAAATTTGAATGTATACATAATTGGTATGGGAGGTATTCTTATACAAGGTTTCAACTCAGTCCTCAGGAGCGGAAAGGCATTTGTAACCCATTTTAGACGGGGTTCGCATCCTATTTGAGATACCGTCAACTGACGTCCATGGACACCTGTAATCAATTAATGTGATGGTAAGTGACAGTAGTCATTTACCATCAGATTAGCTACATTGTACAAAAAATATACAATAAAATGGATGGCCTTAGGGAAAGTAATAAAGTAAGTTTACAGGCAATTAAAATAAAGATAAAAAAAATGTTGTTTAAGAGTAAATAGAGAAATGTATCATGCCATTGTAATATATTAATGTCTAGTGACTATTTTATAATAATAATAATAATAATAATAAACGTTTATTGCCAAAAACTGTTGAAATAATACAAAAAAATAATACATTTATATAAATAGAATTGACATGGCAAAAGGAATCGACTCAGCCTTGCTAACTCGGAATCGGTGATTCGAGTAGCGCTGTTTTTCAGCCGCTCCATTAATCCCTGAGGTGTTAGGCGGGGTAGGAGAGTCGCCAGCCGCTGAGGTTTCATCTGGGACATGAGATCCGAGTGTGTGTGTGTGTG
The DNA here is from genome assembly GCA_949699795.1 of Spicauda simplicius. Taxonomy (NCBI): domain Eukaryota; kingdom Metazoa; phylum Arthropoda; class Insecta; order Lepidoptera; family Hesperiidae; genus Spicauda; species Spicauda simplicius. Next base: position 12,009,133 of record OX453081.1, on the reverse strand, counting down.
TGTGTGTGTTAGTGTGTCGGTGGGTGGGTGTGCGTTTGTATGTGTCTGTGTGTGTGTGTATGTGTGACTGTACGAGCATATAAAAGGGTATAAGGCTTAAAATAGGTAACTGTCATTACTTAACAGTAAAAAACTCCTTCAATCGTAAATATTGCACATAGGCGGGTTTCAAATTTTCAGCAGCAAGTTGTCTTTTTAACAAGGCAAATTTATATTTGACTTTGAAATATTCTGTGCTCAATTTTCTTCTCATAGGAGGAGGTAAATCATTCCAAATTCTTGCTGCTGCAAATTTGAAACAACCTCTGTATCTGGCCGACTTGTGTGCTGGAATTTTTAGGATATTTTGAGCATTCGAACGCAGACTTCGGTGGGTAAGATCTTCAATCCAGTGCAGTTTCTCGAATAGGTACTCGGGCTTCTTATTCCAGATCACTCGATGTATAGTACACGCATAGTGTAGACTTCTTCTGGCACTCATGTTGAGTATGCCTTTCCTATTTAAGTACGGAGTGATAAATTCTCGCCTAGGGACATTAAAACAGAAGCGAATACAAGCATTTTGCACTCTTTGTATGGCATTTTCTAGCTTGACATTTAACCTAGGTCCGAAGATGGTACTACCATAATTAAATTGGGAGAGCACTAATGACTCACAGAGCTGTAGGCGTAAGTCTGCTTTGATATATGGTCTAATCGTATATAAGCATTTGAGTTTGAAAAAGGCGGACTTAATTTTATCATTTACGTGCTCTGAAAATTTTAACTCTCCATCCAGTATTAAACCGAGATTACGTGCAGTACTTACATGTTCTAAGGCTATATCGTTTATTTTTATTTTCTCTTCGCAATTTAACACATTTTTAATTTGTTTTTTAGTACCAACTACTATTGTTTGTGACTTTATTGGGTTTATAGCAAGCGAGTTATTCTCAGACCAGACGTAAATATTACTAAGGTCATCGTTTATTAGCTTTATAGCAGATTGGGTATCTTTAGCATGGAAAGAAAAGTATATTTGCGTGTCATCTGCATATAAGTGATATTTACAGGATTTAATCTGACTTGACATGTCTGCTGTAAATATTGTAAATAAGATTGGGCTAAGCAGTGAACCTTGTGGGACGCCTCTTGGCAATGGCTTGGAGGAGGAAAATCTTTTGTTTCCTCCAGCGTCTTCAATCACTTATTTTGTTAAGGGGGTACAAAATATAATATAAGCTGAGCATTTACATGCCAACAAACTGTCTGTACAGTTTGGCAAGACATTACTTTGTTATCATTGTATGTACCTTTAATAATAAATAAATAAATAAAAAAAAAAATGTACGAGTTCCGTGAGCTGTATAAAAAAATAATAAAAAAAACTAATAAAAAACTAAAAAAATGTACGTGAGTACCCGTTAAGTATTAAAATGTGTCAATTCCGCGATAATATTAGTCTAAAATCATAAACTAAAAAAATACCATGCGAAGTCAGGACACAAGTTAGTATCGCAGGCAGATGTCCAAAAATACCAAAAATTGTTATCAGATGGTCACTTTTAAGATCACCACGATTCCTTGCACTTTACGCCGGCTTGTAAGAAGCTTCTCAAAAATCTTCCCATAGAAAAGCGCAATTTAAAAAATACTCAAAAAACTAGTTAAAAAATCCCGGTCGCAACACCTGTTGCGCCCACGCATTTCATCTGCGGGGAAACAAGATGGCGGACCATCTGTCAAATCACAAATGGTGTGCGCATAAGGCTTCTTTAAACGCACTGGTTATATTTAAATACCTTTGGTTTATTTGAAAAAGTTTGATACTTTATCATTTCACTACGGGAATTACACATTACTCCTATTTTTAAATAGAATGACAGAAGCAACAAATAATAAATATTGGTTACAACAACATACAACTATATGTGGTTCTCCACATATCAAGTAGAAAAGCAGAAAAGGAAATATGATAAGTATTCAGACCTGTGAGGTCAGTCACTAATGTGTTGCCAAGAACCCGGGAAACACGAAAAATAATCTTAATTATTACGAGAGGGCCACTAAACATTAACTTAAGTCTCAATCGCTCTAATCTGTTAGCATCCGCATATGAGGCCATGAAATTTTACTGCTTATTGTAGGAAAATTCCTCTTAAAAAAATGCAAAAAGCAACTATTTTATAAGATCGAAGTAATTACACGCTTTCTACACTCATAGCCCCACATTAGGATGATCTCCTGTGTCGTGGGTACTATGGCCACACACAAGACGAATACACAAACACCCAGACCCAGAACATGAATCTAAACTCATCATTCAGATACCTGACTGGCCGGGAATCGAACCCGGGACCCACTGCACGTCAGCCCGGTACGGTAACCGCTCGGCCACGCGGGTCGTCAAATTCAAACTAAAAAAATTCAAACTAGTATACAATCTATCTTATGGCAGATGGCTTCTATCGTCCATAAACATCCGAAGCAATTTCATATAGAGGGAGTGGTAATACCACCTAAAAGATCCTCTCCTAATAGGGTTGAACTCTTTAAGTTTAGGTAAAAATCGATGAACACAAGGTTTACGAAGAGAACTTCAAAATACCACTCGTCAACCCATTAATGTCCCACTGCTGGGCACGGGTCTTCTCTCAGAATGAGAGAGGTATAGGCCATAGTACACCGCGTTGGCCAATTGCAAATTGGTGGACATATTGGTAAAAATACCTGTTTATAAACATACAAACTTGTAAGTCAACAGTAGATTACAAATAAACTTTGCGTTCAGTCCCACCGTAAACCATCAAACAATAAAGATATTAAGACATATGAAAAGAAATCTTTAATTAAAAGCATACAAAACGGCCCATAACTGACCTCGTGACGTCAGAAAAACTGACCGGACTTATGCAATACACAAAAAGAACAATTCCACATTCTTGAAGGGCAAAAAGTCATAACGGGTTCATTCGTAAGAACGGTCGCATCCAAAAAATCGGTCTTTTTCCAAACGGGAGCAAAAAGGCTCACAAAAAGTCCACAATGAGCGTTTTTGCAAAGATCGAACTTTTTCTCGGCACGCGTTTGAATTTTAAACTGTGTTTTTGTGTGCGCTTGTGTGTTGTTTTTGTGTTGTGGTAGGTCGCGAATTTGCATCTTCGTTTTCACCTATCTTCGCACGCTTCGGTCGATCACCTTAACTTTTTCGACATAAACATTCGTCCATAGCCAAAAAGATTGTGCTATTGCAATAGAATCCACCGTAGCTGGACTCCGGAGGCAACAGTTTCTGCCTATTACGAGCCGTAGAGCAGTGATAGCCCAATGGTTGAAACTTGCCCTCTAAATCGGGAGGTCTGAGGTTCAAACCCACGCAGCACTGATTTATGTGCGTATTAGAAATTAATTATCACTGCTTTTCGATGAAGGAAAACATAGTGAGGGAAATTACACACCTGAGAGTTCTTTAAAAAAAAGTTTTCGGAGGTGTTATGTCCTCCAATTCGCACTTGGCCAGCGGAATGGAATTCTCAAAACTCTCTCATTCTGAGAGAAGACCTGTGCCCAGCAGTGGGACAATAATTGGTTGTACTCCAAGAGCCGTATAATTTTGTTTATACGGCTTTGTAGTTTAGAGGGTTCCGTAAAGGAGAGATGCACCAGAAGATCAATCTTCCGTTCCATGTTACAATCATCAACGTTTAGCGTTACAAAGAAACGTATGTTTGATTTTAGTTTTAATCTGGGAGTTGCAAACGACGATTCAATCGCTCTAAGCTGCAAGCATCCGCATCTTACGAGGCTAACAGATTTTCTGCACATTGTGGCAGCATTCCTCCCTACAACCTCGGGAGAAGAGATGCTATTTGCAACGTTTTATAGTAACCAACGAGCTTACAATCATCATCATCATCATATCATCTGATGGCAAATGGCTACTACCACAGTATTAATATCATACAGTAGTCTAACTCTGCCGTGTCCTTGAATTTTATACCTACAGACGCGCTGGATGAGAGTTCGCGTTAGGGCTACCTTTTTTTTTTGTTTTCGAGGGGGAAACCTTCAAAAGGTACCCGACGCCGTGGGAGCGACGCAGGGTTATTTGGGATTTTTACCGCACTAAAACCCCCCCCCCCCGACTTAATAATAAATCGTACACAAACAATAATTATAAATTTCAGACTGAGTAATATTTTAACAACCAAAATAAAAATTATTAACACTGGACGTGTTTATGCACAATTAAACCATTCAAAAACAGCCTAATATAGTTTACAACTGCTCTTCGCTACATTATTATTTAAATAAAAAGATCCACTGCTTAAAAAACGTCACTTCGCCCTCTCGCCACTACGGCACATTCGCTAACTATTGGGTACCGAGTGCATACGGAAATCGTGGCGCGTAGGTACAACTTGCGTTTCGTGCGTTTGTAAGAAGTTAGAATACTCTAGATACTATTACCGTACATGGAAATCTGTAATTTTGCCAGGTGGTAGAACTAGTGTAGTTCGATGTAGAAGGTATCACCGCCACACCTATTTCTAATGTGAAGGATTTCTTGTATTTCGCTGGAAGGGTGTGGTTGCCGGCAACGCATCTGTAATTGACTTTAGATAGAACCTACGCTCTATATGAAGTTGCTTATAGATGTCCATGGGCGGCAGTGGACTAGGATGGACGCCTCATATAAAATGTGCCGGCAACCACAAACTATTCTTAAAAATATTCTTCGGGAGTCGAACCGCACACACAAAAATTATGTTCATGGCCGAACACTTATTTTTTTATATTTTTTTATACTTAAGCCTAACGATAATTCAGACGGGCTACCTGGTAGAAAGTAGGCACGGTTGCCTATGGACATTAGAAACACCAGAGGAGTCGCCAATGCATCGCCGGCTTTGAAGGAGAGCTCTTTTCGCTCCTTTTTCTTTTATATTTGATTACAACTTTGACAAGAGTAACGTATCTATGGCCAAAGTCAGATTATAGTAACCTTATCTAAATAGGGTAACAGGTCGTTAAATAGCAGAATTAACACTTATATTTATATATTTACTAGGTGACCCGGCGAACTTTGTTCCGCCTGTAATTAAAAAATCTATAATTATCATATAAAAAATCTATAATTATATATAAATTACTTTATTTTATTTGCAACTTTTCCTTTGTTGGCCAATGTAAACTTTTTTTTTTATTTTCATTATTTACATTTTTCACATACACAACTATTTTTATTTGCATTTTCTACTTGATTTTCGTTTGTATCGGCCGGGATTGAGGTGCTCACAAACTCTCCCGCGTAACATCTCAGGGAATAGGGAGTGGCTGAAAAACAGCGCTATACGGGATCAAGATCTCGTATTAGCAAAATGCTGAGCCACTTCCTTTGCCCTCGTTAAGGATCGTTTGTTTATTTTTTGGTTTCTCATTATGTACTGTTATCTATGTTTTTTTCTCTTTTTTGTAATTTGTTAAGTTAAGGATTTTATATTTTTATTTTAGGGCAATAAAGTATTTTATTATTATTATTATTATTATTATCAGTGTTCCTCCAATGTATTATGCATTTATTATACATAAAAACCTTGTTCTTGAATCACTATATCTATTAAAAAACTTCATTAAAATCAGCAGCGTAGTTTTAAAGATTTAAGCATATATAGGGACAGGCAGCGGAAAGCAACTTTGTTTTATACAATGTATTGATTACTCAAATGTTTAAGTCATATAGCGGCTTGTAACTTATCTACAATTGTATTAAAGTGAAACGGCAAAACCTATTTTAACGGACATTTTACTTAAATATAAAGCATATTATAGAGACTAAGATAAACTATTTAATACTTTTAAAATATTTAAGTTTTTTTTTCACAAATAGACACAATACATACTAAAATTTAAAATATTGTTATTAGTTTTATTTTCTTATTCTATTTATAATATAATATATTTATTATATATTTGGTAATTTATATACTTAATTTGTAGTACTCAGCAATTGTATAAAGGGAGAGCCGGGCCGCTATGTACTTCTTTTATTAACTTCAATATCGTAAAACCACTATACTAGAACTAGTAAATAAAACAACTTTAAAAATATATACAACTAACAATCAAATGCGATTCTTTTTCAAAATCTTGCAACTTGTACCCCGAAGCTATAAATCTCGTTTGTCTGTGTGCAAAGGTTCCGTGTTTGTACGCAACATGTGCGTGTGTGCGTGGCTAATGCGCCCGCGCATATGCACAGTTTCAATGTTGCATTCGTTCTCACCCCCTATAGTGAGAGGAGTAAGAGGGTTTTGGTCATTGCGAATAATATTTTAAATATTTGGACAAAAAAATTCTATTACTTGGACTAATAAGAGCAGTGATAGCCTGATGGTTGAAACTTGCCTACTCGATCGGGAGGTCCGAGGTTCAAACCTAGGCAACTGATTTAACCTAACCACTTATTTAACTAAAATGATGTGCGTATTAGTAATTATTTATCACTGCTTTTCGGTGAAGGAAAACACCGTGAGGAAACTTACACACTCCAGAGATCTTTAATAAAAAAAAGAGTTTAATATTAATATAATTGTGTATATTAATATTAAACTCTCGGATACTCTAAAATACGATACAATACGATAAAGAAATTAAAACTTTGCATCGTGAATACGCGAATATACAATAAAAGTAATATTTAGTTCCTATTTTTTTTTATTTATCACAACAATAACAGTATATATATAAACACAATATTCGAATTAGATTTTTTTTTTCTTTATAACGATTTTCACGACCTACTTTTATTTTTATTGAAATAAAAACTCACAAAACTACCTCCTTCACGTGTTTCCAATAATAAATCTATAATAATTATATGTACGTTAGTAGTAAATATTAAATTATGACCTATTTAAAATAACAACTGCAATTTTTATGAATAATTAATATTTCACGTAACAAATCAATACGTATAGGCAGGTATGTTGTTGTCTTTCTTAAAATTAATATAAATTTATTTCTTACAAAGCTATGCAGTATTTTCCTTTAAAATTAAATACTATTGAAAATTCTTATTGTGTTAAGGAATTTAACCTGCTTTATCATAATAAACATTTTCAATGATTCATTTTGTTTTCTTTACATTTATATTTAAAAAGATCTCAGGTTTCAAATTACTCATTATAGCACTTAAAATTAGGATTCATTGCATAAATTTTGTATTCATTATTATTTTATTCTTTTCAAACATTAATGTGTTTGAAAATAATAAATTACGTAAGAATTTTTATTTGTTTATTTCCAAGCAACTAAATCCAACAAAACAAAAATTATACTTAAATACAACTTCAAACAATGCAAACAAATACTTTTAATATACAATATGTACAAAATGTATATCGATCTAATATAAAACTTTTAAAATTCACACCCAATTTTTTTTAGACATATCGAGTATTTTCAGAAGGATATCAAGTATCAAATACGCGACACCGCGCTACAAAACTAAGAAATCGTAGGCGTGCTAAGGGTGGGTCGCATTGAAAGGACCTTTTTTTATAAATATATTATCCACAAAAGTATTTTTTCTACCTGCGAACCCGAAATCTCTACCTGACGGTGCGCTCGCGCAGATTCTAACATTTTTAAGAATTTTTGAGAAAAAATACGCAGTGCCACGAACTAGTGTTGTGAGGGGCCTTTTTGCTAGATTTTTTACAGGAATTTCACTTGCTATAAGGTGCTAGTTTTTGTATGTTTGTGGTTTTTGTAGTTACCCCTTTGGCCCCTATTATTGTATAATAATAGGTAGGGGTACAAGTATACTGTATAATATTATTGTGCAATAAATAAATGAACGTACTATTTCAATTTGTTTATAAAATGAAATTTTGTTCTTTTATATGATTTATATGCTTGCGTCCGTTCATGTTTAGAGATTTTGTAACACTAGGTTATGTTACGGCTACCATGGTAAGTATCCTATGTGTTTCAGCACAAACCGAGTGGTAGTTTTTGCATGAAGATGAACAAACATTCTGACAAAGTAGTTTCATGTACAATATGAATAAGATTTACGGTTATATTATTCAACCATCCATCATCCCTTGAGAGTTCTGCTGGACATAAGGCACTTATAATAGCTATCTTTGCCGATAACCGCAGTTTGGTGGCCACCGTAGATTTAGATACTGCTATACAAGAAAATACTACCTACCGCTAATCTCCTAGAATTTGTCCTTTAGTCATTTCGTTTGCTAGTCCATATATTTTAAAAACGGTACAATACCTTCCTTCATACACCTACATAATACAACATATCTTCATATACCTACATTACACAAGTTTAACAACAACTGAATAATAAAATGGGATTTTACACAATAAAAAAATTAAATTAAATCACATAACATAAACCCAAACATAAAAAAAATATTTCATCAAATATTCCCATAAAAGAGAAATCTGTATGCTTACAAATATTTTAAGAAAATACTTGTTTCTTACCATTTGTAAAATCATAATAAATTCCTCCTAGACGCAATCGCTAAGAGGATCATAATTGGCCGGATATAAGCACACATTTCTACCATATGGTCCTTTGGATACGGCTTTAGTCACGTATGCCAGCGATTTATCACACATTTTTTTTACTTTTAATTATAATTAAAGAAAATAATTAAATATTAATATTAATAATGGGAAATATTAATTAATATTAATATTGGGAACATTTAGCTCATTTATTCTATTTATAATTGTAAATTTTAGTAACTAAAATCGTAAATTTAGGATAAACATAGTAAAATTTATATTAACAATTATGTTAAACTGGTAATAAAGCTACTAATATTGCTTTTAAAAATATATATGTCAATATAAATAAAATAAAAAATCCACGTACAATGATAATCTCAATAAAATTGTATGTAGTGATGGTCAAACACGCAAAGAAAGATATACCTTTCTCTCCAGTATTCGTTATACAGGCTTCTGATCTTCATTGTTAGCTTTTACCTCCGTATGTCCTATATTGACTTATCGTAAACATGTATATCGTGTTCGCTATGAGAGAGATATATATTATACTAGCTGTGCCCGCGACTTCGTCCACGTGGCATGCAACGTAAGCCCTCAAGGATGAATAATTTTCCCCGTTTTTTTCACATTTTCCATTATTTCTTCGCACCTAATAGTTGCAACGTGATGTTATATTGCCTAAAGCCTTCCTCGATAAATGGTCTATTCAATACAAAAATAATTTTTAAATTCGAACCAGTAATTCCGGAGATTAGCGCGTTCAAACAAACAAACAAACAAACTCTTCAGCTTTATATATTAGTATATATATTATATAGATATAGACAATGTTGGAGTACCAAACTAGGCACTTGACCACGCAACGCCGAATGCTCGAGCTAGTGTCGAAACAACGGATAATCAGCAGCCATTAGCCGAGAGAATCTACAAGTTGTTGGGTTGTATAACACTCAATTTCAGTGTCAAGTTGTACTCAGGCGCGAACGGGGCTACGCGGTACAATTGTGTGGGTACTTGTAATATGTGAAGTATAGACTTACAAGTGGAGCCATGTGGTGGAGCCATGTTTAAAAAATCAAGCAAACAATCGTTTATTTGCATGAATATAGGTACAAAGCTCTTGCATGTATAATATTACAATTTTCAGTCTCAAAAATGTAAATTTACTTCGAGCTGTACTGAGATTTGATAGGAGATGAATTTAATCAAATAAACAATTAAAAACTGTGTTTTTGGTTTCATGCGATGCGAAAAAGATAGGTACAGTCAAATAGATAAAAATAAAAGTATTTTATAGAACTTTAAAAAAAACATAGATTGCATTCAGAGGGCAGTGATTTAATAATTGAAACTCGGTCTCTCGAGCGGAGTCTGACATGAAAATGACAGGTCACAGGATTTTCCTAAAAATTATGTGCGTATTAGAAATTAATTATCACTGCTTTACGGTCAAGGAAAACGTCGTAAAGAAACACACCTGAGAATTATAAAAAATGTTCTCAAAGTAGTGTAGTCTACTTATTGCATTTGGCCAGCGCAGTGAATTAGGCCATCAAACTCTTTCATTATGAGATAATACCCCTTGCTAACAGTGCGATAATAATGGGTTCACGACGATTACAACAACTGTAGGTGTAGATTCCAAATAGTTGATTTTAAGTGATTGTCATAAAGCAAGTTATTAGGAAATAGATGGAAGTATTCCCAGAGTTGAACCACAGAGTTCTTCTATCGTTGAAATACACACACGCTTTCTACACTCATAGCCCTTGGGTTTTCTCCTGTGTCGTGGGTACCATGGACACACACAAGACGAATACACAAACACCCAGACCCAGAACATGAATCTAAACTCAACATTCAGCTACCAGTCTGGCCAGGACGAACCCGGAAACCAGTGCGCGTCAGACCGGTATGGTGCTGTGCCACGCGGGTCGTCAATTGAACAATTGAACTTAAATCGTCAACACATTATTGTCCCACTGCTGGGCACGAGTCTTCTCTCAGAATGAGTTTTTTTTGTGCTGAGTCTTTAATCACTAGTCAAATATCAAGTTCACCTCTTACCAACCGAGTTACACCAATTGAATGGTGCACACAAGCACACGAACTAGTTTTGTCCGTATGAAAGTCACGGCCGTTGCCTAATAAACCAACACTAGCACCCAGCTCGGTATGAAATATTATATCGAAATATCTTTCGGATGGATCATGGATTAAGATTTGATACGAAGTGTTCGTTATACTATTTCTACATGACTGAATGAGCGTTTTGAGGCATGCGAGTTTAACTGCAACTATTGACGGATATGTTTTAAAGGTTGGTTGGACTGCGGAAGTACCACTGCCTCTATTTCTGCCTAGTAACAGCAGTTATGCTGCATTGTTCAGGTCTGAAGGATGTGATATGGATATTATAGTTATCCGAGGTGTTTTCAACTTAGTCTTTAGGTGCAGCAACAATCTTTGGCCAATCTTCTTCTTTCATACTTATATCTATATACTTATAATAAATCTGTAGAGAGGTAAATTCTGTACATAAAATATATTTCCAAAATAACTATCAGGGGGTGATAAGCGATCGATACTGATGCCAAAAATGTAATCAGTAAAATTTTTGTCTGTTTGTCTTTCTGTGTGTCGTATGTCTGTGTAACCATTATAGAAACAACAACTACTCGACAGATTTTAACGAAATTTGGTACAATTATCTTTCATACTCCTGAGCTGGTTATAGTATACTTTTCATCACGCTACAATCAATAGGAGCAGAGCAGTGAAAGGAAATGTTGGGGAAACGGGAGAAGTTATCTTAAGTAAAACCCTGATCTTACCTGAGGTCGAATCCAGACCAGATATCGGAGTCTATCGAAGACCCCACTTAGTATGCAAACATTCTCACTCTGTGGAGTGTCAAATTAACCCCAAAGGGGATTGTTCCATAAGTGATATCGGGTATAATACCTTGTTACCCCCTTAGGATTATACTAAGGTTGAATAAAGATGGCCAAGGACTTGCATCAAATGAACTACATTCTTGGTCACAAGTTTTATAACATAAATTTTGAATGATATCTTTTTTAAATATGTGATTTAGATTAATGTAAAGAGTGGTTTGAATTGAAAACTATTTATAGTATTTTTGTAAAGGGACGCACAGGAATCACTGAGAACCAACGTTGGTACCAACATAACACTGACGAAGGAACAAAATAGAGTCATACTAGTGGTAAACATTTCTAGAAGCGACAATCAACATCCATTTAGGATTTTGTATGTATATCATTAACAGCGATGCATAAGATATTTTTACGATGTATAAGCACCTATGTGTAACAATAATAATACGAATAATACCCTCTATTCTTGAACAAAAGTTTAATCAAAATCAGATCAGTAGTTTTCGAAATTAGTTCAAACAACGACGCAGATTAAAATGTCTAAACATTACATATTTGTTTGTAATAACAACTAAATAAAAACTAGAAAATGGAAAATTCTTGGCTTATTTTGGCCATGTCATGAGTTTTTCTGTTTCGTAGAATAATGTTGCAAACATTACAAACTTATATAAAAATCGCATTAAAATCGGTATAGTAAAACTACCATTTGATTACCATAACTAGCCTATACATACGTCTACATAAAAAATAACATTATATCTTAGTTAAGCACAATTAAGCATATTGAAGCTCAGAAAAACGAATATTTAAAACCACAAACAGACACCTAAATCTCGTAGTTTACCATAGACACGCAGTCTATTCAACTACTCCCTCAGCGGTACACACAGACAGATTTATTACGATCAGATATAATAATTAGGTGGCACAAAAACTGAGTAGCGTCAGAGAATCAATGAGCAAGTTGCTTGAAGGTCGGCGGGATTTGGCAGTTGGTAAAGTTATTATATTTCGAAGTACAATGATACTTATATATCTAACTACATTTAATATTTATAACATTAAATTAGCACAAGCAGGACCACGGGCAGAAAACATCTTGGAAGAGACTATGTGTTTAAAAAAAAAAAAAAACACGCTTTCTACACTCATAGCCCCACAGTAGGATTTTCTCCTGTGTCGTGGGTACCACGGACACACACAAGATGAATACACAAACACCCAGACCCAGAACAGGAATCTAAACTCATCATTCAGATACCTGTCTGGCCGGGAATCGAACCCGGGACCCATTGCGCGTCAAACCGGTATGGTAACCGCTGCGCCACGCGGGTCGTCACATGTGTGGAGGGAATGTGGAGGGATATGTGTTAAGAAAGTCAATTTCTGTACGGGGTTGAAGTGACGTAAGGAGAAAGCATATGAGAAGCACTCACCACCACAACCAGATGAAACACTGCTGGTCGTGGACACCTGTAAGCAACTTCATATAGAACATGGGTTCTATCTGAAGTCAATCACAGATGTGTTGCTACTCCCGAGGACTATGGTCGCCTTATATAAAAATGTGCCACAACCACACCCTTCCAATGAAACGCAATAACTGCTTCACGAAATAGGTGTGGCGGTGGTACATCCCCGGGTAAACTACACTGGTTCTACCTATAAAAGTCCATCTTAGTCCTCAGGAGTAGCAACGCGTATATGATCGACTTTAATTAGAACCCTTGATGTATATGAAATTGCTTACAGATGTATGTAGGCAGCATTGACCACATACCATCTGGACTGCTTCTCATTTGCTACTGATATAAAAATACGAATCTTAAGAAATCTCACATATAGGGTCGAAAGTCTTTGCTTCAAATCACATATTTTCTTTCTGTAAGAAACTGTGTAAATTTACAAAATTGGAATGGTGCGAATAACAGTTGGAAAGTGTCGAGGCAAATCTCACTACTACTCACCAAGATAAAGGATGTTAAAAATTATGAAAATCAACTTACGTAATTAATACAGGTCCCCTTTAATGCGGCGAATACGGGACAGCCCTAACAGTCTCCTAAATACTATATTGGAGGTTAGGCTGTCCAGTGGTAAGACACATGCGCTCCAGAAGGGTTAATTTTAATGTGATTTAAATTTAAATTTGATTGTAATGTGATATACCTATTTGACATAATTTTGATGACGTGACATGAATTTTTTATTTTTTTATTTTATATTTGTTTTATTATTATTATTATTTTATTGGTATTTAGAAATAGGAAGGTAATTGTATATTTAGAATGTGATAATGTAGAACTGTATTATTATTATATGGACATAGTTTAAAAATTAATAAATAAATAAGTAGACATATTTAAAAGATATAGAAATTATACCACTGACCTAGTAAAAGCGTAAATTGTAGATTACAATACAATGCGATAAATCGCAGGAAATAACTTCAAACACAAAAAGCATTACAATGCGTTCAATCAAAACTATAAAGTTCGTACCAAGCTTAGTTGAATGGAAAAAAACCGCAATTCTCGTCGTGGGAGACTTTTTTTTATCAAAACTTCTCTTTTTACTCAAAAAGGGGATGTGTGCTTTGTCGAAGCTCAGGTGGCCCTTAAGAAAAAGGCACCATAGTTTCGAAAACACGGAGACATAAAATTTATGGGACGGACAATCTTGCGTTCGAATTAATATGCGATAAATTTAAATTTACAAGAGTACGTGTTAGTTAATGTAAATTCAAATTACAAACAAAAAAGATTTTTTGTTCAATACAATGAGTAAATAAAAACTAAGATTTAGTAGAAAAAATGTGCGGAACATAAATAATATTCGACTACAGTTAAAGGTCGCTTTTATGGATATATTTAAATTCATTTAATCTTGACTATTCATTAGCAATTTTTTTTTCAAAGTTTTGTTAGCTACAAAAACTGGGCTATGTAGCGTTGCGTCATCTTATGGAAAGTAAAGCCTTTTTTTTTGTTTTCGAGGGAAACCTTCCAAAGGTACCCGACGCCGTGGGAGCGACGCAGGGTTATGTGGGATTTTTACCGCACATAAACCCCCCCGGTGGCCGTCCTTGGCGCTGAAAAGGAGGACTCCGGGATCTCGAAACGACTTCAACCGGAATCCTCCAAGCGCGTTGCCCCATCGGGCTCCTCCCAGATGACCGTCTGGCCCACCACTCCGTCTAGTCTTTACGACGATATGCGACCACACATACCGCCGTCCTTCCCGGGATTGCCTGACCGAACGGTTCGAGCTCCCACTCTAGCCGTCTGCAACCCTGGAAGCCTCTTTTAGTCGCCTCTTACAACAGGCAGGGGATACCGTAGCCCTATTCTGACCCCGAGGCTACAGAGACGATGGAAAGTAAACCCTATGGAATACATATTTTTTTATATAATCAAAAAGTTAAGTCGATTTACGTGCTTGTACGTTTCACGACGACAAAACAGTTTAACCGACGATAATGCGATATTAGTCAGTCCAGTCGTCATCGATTTAAATAATATTTAAATTTGTGTCTAAGTAAATTTATGTCGCGTATCGATTGTTTCCTCGTCAACCCATTATTGTCCCACTGCTGGGCACTGGTCTTCTCTCAGTATGAGAGAGTTAAAGCCTTAGTCCACCGCGCCGCCAAGTGGGAATTGGTGGATATCGATTGTTTAGTCGACGCAATAGACATTGACTTGACGGTCGATGGTTGTACAACTATATTTATCAAAACACGATGTATTTTTTTTATACTTTCTTTTTTTTATTGTTCAGTTGGTTGTCTTAGTCTTAGGTGGACAATGTACTCGCATTTTTTTATTGCATGGTATTCATCTGGAATGGATTTGGTCTTAGACAAATCGGAATACATTTCCATACATTTCACATACAACTAAACAATACCTAGTTAAACTGAAAGTTAGATATAGGTATGCACTAGGCCTTATCCTATTAAAACATAAAGTTTGGTCACAGTACAATGACGCAATGAATAGCTCTCACTTGATATCCCTCGCTCGTTTACTATACTGTCCGCCTCATGGTTTTGCTTGGTTTTTATTTATTTTTACAAACATTGGCACAATTGGAATGGAATTCAACTTCGTAGTCGTAGCAATGTCGGACTAATTTCTACTAGAAATAACAAATTACCTGTAAACAAGAAATTTACACAGGTATCATTTTTATGAATAGACGCAGCAAACGACCATGCAGTTTAAGTGATGGTAAGTGACCACTGTTACTGATGGACATCGGCAACCAAGTCCGTGAAGGACGTAGGCTCTGGCTGAAGTTGATCTCAGATTTTTTGCCTGAGGACTCAGGTATTTGCCTCGAATACAGCCGAGAATACTTCATCCTATAGCGGAGATACTGCCTTAGACGAACCATGTCCAAACAACTATTCCGCAACTTTTCAAGACATGTTTGGACATTTTATAGAACAGAAAAAGTAATAATAAAAACAAATTTAAAAGAAAACTGCAAAGTTGTAGAGATGAAGCTATAACATGAATATTGTTTCCTGGATACCTCGGTACTATAGGAAAAGACGAGTTTTTTTTTTATCTAACTAAAGTAGCAAACGAGCATGCAGTCCACCTGATAGTAAGTGGTCACTGCCGCTCATGGACATCTGTAATTAACTTCATACAGAACATCGGTTCCATCTGAAGTCAATCACAGATGCGTTGCTACTCCCGAGGAGTATGTTGGTCACCTCATGTAAAAGTGCCGGCAACCACGCCCTTCCATCGAAACGCAAAAAATGCTTCACGCTAGAAATAATAGCGGTGGTACTTCCCCGGTCGAACTACACTGGTTCTACCACCTTGAGCACAAGAACGAGTACAAGAACATTAAGAAAAGGAATTAAATTAATCGTTAAGTTATTTGGGATTGAACCCGGGACATTCTAAATCTATGATCGCAATGATGACCGCTGCGTCACGCGAACCGTTCAAGAAATAAGTTTGTAAAGAAAACCTATTAAGTTAAAAGATTAATTAAATGATAATATCAAATTGTAACTTTTTATATAGTTAATAAGAGTATGAAACGAGCTTGCAGCCCACCTAGGTAGACATCCACCCATATATCTATCAATCCCAAATATGAGAGAATATCTTCTTTTTAATTATTTGACTAGGTTATTGCCCGTCGTTCCTGTACTTCCGGGATCAGAATAGGGCTACGGTATCCCCTGCCTGTCGTAAGAGGCGACTAAAAGAGGCGTCCGGGATTGCGGGCGGCTAGAGTGGGAGCTTGAACCGTCCAGCCAGGCGATCCCGGGAAGGACGGCGGTACGTGTGGTCGCATACCGTCGTAAAGACTAGACGGAGCGGTGAAACAGCCGCCTCTCTGGGAGGAGCCCGATGGGGCAACGCGCTCAGAGGATTCCGGTAGCGTTCCTTTGGAGATCCCGGAGTCCTCTTTGTAGCGCCGAGGACGGCCACCGGAGGGTTTTGGTGAGGTAAAAATAACCCTGCGTTGCTCCCACGGCGTCGGATACCTTTTGAAGGTTTCCACCTAGAAAAAAAATAAAAAGGTTATTGCCCGTGACTTCATTTGCGAAAACTATATTAAAAGTACAAATCTTTATAAACATTTAACCCCTGTTTAACCTCTTTAAGGGTGGAATATAATGAAACTCTACTATAGTGGGTGTCTTCGTCATAAAATGATATATTTATTAAAATACATGGTTATACCTTTTTTATAATATGAAAATATAGGTGGTAGAACCAGTGTAGTTCGCCCGGGGAAGTGGCCGCCGCACGTATTTCTACTGTAAAGCAATTCTGGCGTTTCGTTGGAAGGGTGCGGTTACCGACACGCTTTTATATGAGGCGACCATCAGTCCGCGGGAGTAGCAACGCAACGTTTTTGCTTCACGTATTATTATAAAGATAATGTTTTACGTACATTCGTCAAACTTAATGTATTATGCTTCATGTATTATTAATACGGTGTCAAATATCTTAACTGTCACATTTAAAACGTTAATTACTGGATTTTCATTATCATACAATAGTTGTACAATTCAAAGTCAAATTCTAGTGTCTTTATAATTTTAACAGGTTAATAGGTAGCTTTGAACATTTTAGCATTGACCAATATATTGAAGGTTGTGATGGTAATTGAGAGCGAAGGGACTGTACTTGAAATTTCGGCAAATGGAGTAAAATTCTTGAAAATACTGATAACATTTTCGTTTATATGTCGTCTAACAAATTAAGAAGAGTTTTTTTTTGCCAGGGACAAATATATGTTATTACATAAAATACCTTGTAACATTGATTTAAATGCACCGGGATTTTTGTTTATCTGACTGAAGTAGCAAACAAGCATGCAGTCCACCTGATGGTAAGTGGTCCCTGCCGCCCATGGACATCTGTAATCAACATGGGTTCCATCTGAAGTCAATCACAGATGCGTTGCTACTCTCGAGGGCTATGATAGGGAAACGTAAGAAATGTTTCACGCTAGAAATAGGTGTGGCGGTGGACCTTTCCCGGTCCAACTACACTGGTTCTACCACCTTCATACGGTTCTGGTTATGAAGATAATAAAATAGATACTAACCTGAAGTTCAATTAGCCTTCATGACAGCCTATTTAAGGCGATGGTAATGAAAACACTGCAAGAAAGCTCCCATCGATTTTTAAGTATTTTTATTGGATGAAGTAGTAAAATAGATATTTATATGAGATACAGTTGACCTCAACAAATTGTCCTAGTCAGTGACTATCCAAGTAAATGACACACACCTAAAAAAATGAAACAAATAACCACTTACATTTATTTACTTTAAAAATACTCATAGTATGCCAAGCAATGCTCTATGGTGCTCTACATAACTGAATAGCATGAATAAAAATGTAGTATAAAGTGAGAAATAGAAAGCGTATAGCTCAAGAAGATTTCTGTTATCATTCAAGAAGAAATAACATTTTAAAATAAAGATATAATAAAAATACAGAAAAGACAGGAGTAACTATCACAAGCGGTAACCAAATGTTAATCATTTAAAAGATCTAAGCTATTGTTTCGTTCAAAGAATACTTAAATTAACTATGGTTTAGAGGACATAAATTAACTTCACCGACTCATGCAGACATCTATACGTCCACTCAAAAGACGGGTCCTTTGTCAGAGTTTAAAATCTTAAAACTATGCGCCTCAGGATGCAAAGTCACCGATCCTAATAAATTCCCAAACTATGGGAAACGCACATTTTCATACGCCATAGCAAAATTCTATTCGTACTGCCTGTTCCATTCCCAAAACCAAAAATGATATGTAATCCAAAATCTTCACACAGATACAATCCTTATGTTATCGTAATATAATTGAAAATTCTATAGCTAATTATAATACAGTAAGTCATTAAGACTTAAGGGATGGTATTCAAGATGTTGCAGACGATACATTGATAACAAAAGTTCTAAGTAGCAACCAAGGAGGTTTAAAAGAGACCATAATACATTTAAAGTAAGCAGAATTTACGATAACAAGGATTAACGACTTAAGTTAGCCGCTTGGAGGGGTCTAGGGGCAGGTAAAGAAATTTGAACATTTGAGGGATGAAGAAAAAAACAAGGGTCGAATTTAAGATACAAAGGATGGTGTCGGCGTCACGCTGCGTGATGGATGGACTGCGGATGCAGTTTTAGATATTTCTGAAGATTTCGAAAATGACTCCGAGACAGTTAATTGAATATGACCGTTTTGGAGAGATTTTTGCTAAGATTGTCGGAATTTTTATGTTTATGACTAATAAAGTAAGCAGTTAAAGTGGCTACAAAAATAGTAAATTCTACGAAATAAAAATATTTAAAATCTGATTAAAAAAATGCGTTGATTGAATACAATTCAAAATAAATGGAGATTCAAATTTGAATTACAACGCGTCTAACAAGTGCGATCTTTAGAATAAAATGGGGGAAGATACCGAAGCTATAAAACTCCTTAACTTCCATTTAATAAAACGACATCTGCATAAAACAATCTATTCAGAGCAAACACTGACAAAAAGTCCGATGAAACACATTGCATTGGTGTAAAAAATGAGAAAAAACTTGATTTACATTTGAGATTTTAGGATCTTTAGTGGCTTGAATTAAGGCACCATTTGGAGTAACTTGAGTATTTCAGGCGTTTTTATAAGATCCAAAAAAGCCAGGCGCCCACATCTTCCGACAGGAAGAGGAACTTATTTGATTATAATAAACATTAGATATCGAAGTGAAAAAAATATCGAACCAGGTGCATAGACCTTTGTTTTTCTAGTTCCACTATTGTTTGTTTTGTAATATCCGACCAAGGAACCACCCTTTCATTTAGTGCTAAAAAGAATATTTTTTGCCGAAAAAAATCAGGACCACACATTTTTTAGCCAGTAGCCAAAAGAAGCGTTTTTATTGTTTCGTAAAAAGTAATATTTGAAAGAGAAAGTTTTGTTTTTTGTATGGAATTCAAGTTTTTGAATAAGAGCTACAAAGGGTTGATTGCTATTATTTTTAGGATTTTATTACTCTTTACACAACACTTTAAGTTGCGTGAAAATAAGACGTGGTGAAATCAAGTCTGTCCAATTAAATAAAAATAGAAATATAATAGGTCCACACAACATTATAATTGAAGGTCCGTATAGTTTAAGCAGGTACGTTACGTAAAATTGCATATAACTGCTAAATACTAATGCCATGACTTTTATCTTAATTAGTTTTAATAAAAATATAACAATATTAACTACGATATTAATATATTAGACATTTATCATAATTAGAAGGCTAGATTAAGAATCGTTATAACGTGTTGCAGATCTTCATTCATAAGTAACACTTATCAATAGTTAAATTATTATCAGTGAACCAATCCCAGAAATCAGTTTTATTCTCGCATTGAAGTCGAATCCGGTTTCCAACATTTGCGTGATGGATGATCGGGCACTTGCACGCGCTATCACCATCCGTCTCGATTTATGTTCTACATCTCCTAATTTATCGTCTACTTCACTATCCATTGCTGCTTCAACACAAGCAATAAGTTTATCATCACCAAGGAATACAGCAATGGTGTTATAAAAGACATTACAGTCGAAACGTTTGATGTAATTCGGTCATTATAGTGATGAGCCATAGGTCGTGTAGACCAAAATGGCTCCCAAAATACAGGTTCGGTGGTAATGGACCACGTAGGAAATTAGGCACATGCATCGGGTACGCTGTATGTATTAACAATTTGAGGGAAGGAAGTGAAGATCATTACTCTAATCTTGTTTGGATAATGCATACGCTACAGGTAGAAGTAATTTCAGCATACTTCTTAGTAATATTATAAACGGGAAAATTGTAACGATGTATGTGTGTGGGTTATGTGTGTTTATTACTCTTTTATGCAAAAAAATACAGATCGCATTTGGCTGAAATTTGCAGATACTTATGGCCTAAATTGACACATTCCATGCTTATTATGGTTGATTGAGGCCGAGGAACGATATAGAGCAGTGATAGCCTAATTGTTAAAACTTGTCCTCTCAATCGGGAGGTTCGAGGTTCAAACCCAGGTTCAAACCGAGGTTCATACGCACCACTGATTTATGTGCATATTAGACATTATTTATCACTGCTTTTCGGGGAAGGAAAACACTGGGAGGAAACCTACACACCCGAGAGTTCTTTAAAAAAAAAGTTCTCGGAGGTGAGTGAAGTCCACCAATTCGCACTTGGCCAGCGCGGTAGACTATGGCCTATAACTCTCTCATTCCGAGAGAAGACCTGCGCCCAGCAGTGGGACAATAATGGGTGGCGACATGCTTATTATAATGGTAAACGTGACTGAAGCTGGAATACTCATTAATAACCATATTTGAGAATAAAACAAAAAATAAGACGAAATAATTTTAAACCGGATTATTTAATTTGTTTCAAAGATATTTTATTACGCTGTATCTACAATATAAATATATTGTATAATTAAATGTACTAATTAGGTATAACGCCAAACATTGTATAAAGGTCATTTAATACCTATTTGTAAAAAAGATGGCATTCAAGTACTTGTAAATGCAATTATGGAAATCAATGTTGACTGATAAGTCCAAATTAGAATGAAAATTCATGAAGAATAACCAGACACTCAAAATTATGTAGGTAATTGAGGGTATGGAAATCTTTATTTCTCACAAGAATTAATACATAATTCACTTATATGAGAATTTACAGTATTATTTTACATTATTATATATCTTTAGCCAGTGTCGTGTTGCTGCCAATTTTTTTCAATTTTGTCTTAAAACTATTTATTGGCACTGCATTCTTGATTATGTTATTAATTAGTAATTATGTAACGTATTTAATGAACTTATTAAACCTACATATATAATTGGAATTTAACTTACAATAAACAAAACAATAAGGGCATGTTTGAAGATATTTGAATTAGGTTTTATACCCTTAACAATGATTAATATACCTAAACCTTCAGGTGTCGTCAAATCATTATTGTCTCACTGTTGGGCACGGGTCTTCTCTCGGAATGAGAGAGTTTTAGGCCATAGTCCACCGCGCTGGCCAAGTGCGACTTGGTGGACCTTCAGGTAGTTGAAGCTTATTTCACTTCGGAGGCCACCGAGGCACCTATGATGCCAGTCACAAGTAAGCCGGATTGTCTCTAGGAATCTGTTCATGGGTGTCAGAGACCATTTAGCATAAGGACAGTACACTGTTTACTGCTTATGTATAAAATAAAGAGCTCAATTGAGTTCATCTTCAAAGTCATAGTCAAAATCATATAATCAATCATAATTTGCTTTAAGACTATTTTAAGAATATTAACCGCTAGATAAATTTTAATAAAATTTTGCCTTGGCATTGTAAAATAGGCTCCGGACATAACAAAAATAAATTTAAATATCAATAAAATCACTTGTCTCAAATCCGATCATTTATAGCACCTGATTGCATGAATAATGAAACTTATAGAATCCTAGTTCCGCACCCTTACAGGTGACTTGTACGAAATAAAAAATACTATAGAACCAATTGTCAAAGCCAATTGTTGTCAAACCCTTGCCATACTTGTTACGTCAGACAAAAACGTCAAAGAAACATCAATATTACAAAAAACGAGTTACAAAATTTCAAAAATGGAACGAAAACGAAATTCGAAGTCGTAAAATTAAAAACAAAAGTGTTAAACGTGTTTAAACTTCTTTTAATGGCAAAAAACAATGACGTAATAAATGAGTAAAATTTTTTTGTTGATTTTTTGCTTAAATCTTACACGTGTTTGAATCGATAATCTAACGTTGGAATTGTATCTAAGTACGCAAATCGTATTGAAAATAATAGAATTGTATCCGAAAGACGTGATTGGCTATGAGTTTAAATATATTATTTAGTAGAAATAGAATTAAACGGAATTACACTTTAAATAATCTATAGTCAATGTTACATAGATTATGTTCTTTATTGTTTGGAAGTGGTTTACTTTTAGGACATACAAGAGTATGTCCAGAGACATGCAAGATAACAAGCTAAGTTACATGTATTCGGGAAGATTTGACTCTTTTTACCAGGTCAAATTTACAACGCTATAATCAAACCGTGTATACAACACTGTCCCAAAGAGTAACATTTAAAAATGTTAGGTGAAAATTAACTGCCAATTTATAGGTATAAATAAATAAAAACCACCTTTAACAAGTCATCCATTTATCCATCCATTAGCCCTTTGAGGTCCACTGCTGGACATAGGCCTCTACTAAATGACGCCACTCCAACCGGTCCTGTGCCTTCTGAATCTAACTACAAGTAATGTTCATAAAATCAGCCTAGCCCTTTTTTCCTAGTTTTTTTCGTGGATTTTTTCCTAGGTTGAATCAAAATTGGTACGTAATCGTATTTTATACTTTCACAATATATATGTACTTCTGTAGTTGTTGTAACGAATAGTAAAAATAAAAAAGTTCTTAGCCAATTATATTGTTAAATCAATGAAACTTTTCTAATCCAAATCTCCTAATTAACAGCATTTATGTCCCATGGCGCATTGAAAAAGAATTTCAAAGGGCTTTTGTTGCAAATAATCACCGCATTTCGCCCTGCATTTTAACTGCCGCAGTAGATTAACTTTAAGTAAGATTTTTCCATCTTTTAGTTTTAATCCTCTAATCACTTGCTAAAGATGTATTTTTTATGAATTCTCGAGAAGGGGTGATGCCATTTGAAATCACTAAAGGTTTAACAATGAGCTTTTACAAGTAACCCGATTTGTCTTATTTAGAGGTCACTTTTGATGTTATATTTTTACATAAGATTAAAGTGGGAAATGAGCTTGAGGTCCACCAAATGGTAAGTGATCACTGTCGCTCATGAACAAGTTAATGTAGAATAATAGCTCTATCTGAAGTGAATCACAGATGCGTTGCTACTCATGGGACTAAAACGTACGCTTAATATAAAAGTAAGCCAACACCATACCTTCCCGCCGCAAGAACTGCTTCACGCTAGAAATGGGTGTTACCTCCTCTTGTCGTACAGGTTGTACCACCTTACTGACCTATTTAAAATTTTAAAGATGCAATCTACTTTGAATAAAATTTATACAAAGATATGGACTTATATTATATACTTTATTGTACCCAAAACAGGAAATTCACAATGATTATTACAATTTGAACTTATATTATGATCCTAACAAAAATTTTACTTTCTTTAAAATTTAAAAATCTACCAAACATCTGAAACCTTTGTCTTTGCTATTCTTTACTCTGTTTTACGATTTTTTATGACAGTACCCAAAAACTTTCGATTTTTCTTTTTGTGCACAAAAACACACCGACAATTTTTATTGGAGTGCAATTAAAAGATCCTTAAATTTTACTACTGTCATTTGAGATAAGGCGTGATTAGAGGCTATGCCGATTGTATGAAACAAAAAGTATTTGACTATCCTTTCATTAAAAAAAAAAAAAATACAGAAGCTTTATATTTTTTATGTTGCAATCTTAGTTTAATATTGTTTCCATTGTATGACTTT
The DNA here is from genome assembly GCA_949699795.1 of Spicauda simplicius. NCBI lineage: Eukaryota > Metazoa > Arthropoda > Insecta > Lepidoptera > Hesperiidae > Spicauda > Spicauda simplicius. The sequence continues at coordinate 11,984,654 of OX453081.1, read as the reverse complement.
TTTTAGAAAAAAAGCTCAAAGTACGAATAGTTTTGAAATCCGAAAGTGATTGTGTCTACATAACTACCATTCTTCATTTGCCTAAAATTTCCAATGTCTTTTTACTTAAAGTGCTGGAATCCGCAGGAGCCTACTGCAAGCTAGACTCACTTATAGTCAGGAATAGATAAATACAATTAGCTATTTGTTTGTACCTAGACATCACAATAAATATTGGACATTAAATTAAAAATTACATTTTGATTTTCTTCTTTTGATTTAAAATGTTTTACAAGACAAACATGTTGGTAATTAAGATTGCAAAAAACTTAAATGTAAAAATATTATTTGTAGTCACATTTAAATTCTTGTGGTTCAGTGCTACCATTTTCATTATCTAGGAAAAACTTTATGGCAACTGTTTTAGAATTAAAATTATAATAAAACCGGATAGTAACAAGGAAATTAATTATTGTTTTTCATGCCGCCATTATGTAAAAATTCGAGGAAACAATTTATTTGACGTGAATATAATAATTGTTTCTCCAACCAAGGTGTTTGTTACACTTCAAGAAGTTTAAGCTATTAATATACAAGTGTTTTTATCAGTTTGTAATAGACTAAGTTATTCCCGCGGTTTTGCTTACTTCAGTTACGTCTACCCCTCGTCAACCCATTGTTGTCCGACTGCTGGACACGGGCAGAGAAGACCTCTCAGAACGAGAGAGTTTTTAGGCCATAGTCCACCGCGCTGGCTAAGTGCGAATTGGTGGACTGCACACACCTTCGAGAACTTTTTATTTAAAAGAAATCTCGGGTGTGTAGGTTCCCTCACGATGTTTTCCTTCACCGAAAAGCAGTGATAATTAATTTCTAATATGCACATAAATCAGTTGAGCGTGCCTAGGTTTGAATCTCGGACCTCTCGATTGAAAGAGCAGGTTGTAAGAATAACAAACAGTCATCTTCGCAAACTTGTGCATTCATAATTTTCTTAAGATGTTTTTCGTGATTTTGCTTGGTTTAATTTTATTGAGTACCTAGAGAAAGTATTGTGACTTGTTTTTCTCTTTGATTAAACAACTAACAAGGTATTACTATCGTACGATGTTGTTAATTCAACCCAAATACTGAATGCATTTGGGTTGAATCATCAACCTCATACTCGTTGCCTTAGTATAACTTAATTTTTTTAGTCATTATGGTATGTATTATGATGACAATGTGAATGATTTATAGTTGAATAACACAGAATCAAAATTATTTTAACTATGTGATATTCTACTTTTGAGATAATTCGAGAAGATATTATTTAAAATTTGTCTGATTTTACCGTAAAGCATGATCAAATGCTGTTTAAAATATTTTCAAGACAGTGTCATTAGAATCAGTTTTTTCGTTAACTAATTCGGAATATGTGTCATGTTTTACCTCCCTACTATTTACGTAAACCTATATACACTTATTATTTCATATTGTATAGTTGTCGACAACTAAATTTATACCAATTCAACGGTACACATCACCTTTATTATGTAATCCAACAATATTAGGGTCCATTAGACCCCTAACTGGCCGGTTCGATGTCCTGCGTCTATCGGCACATCTGCTTCGTCCATATGCAATGCATGCATGTAATTAAATATGCGTATCACTTACTTTATTGATCATATCAAGAGTTCTACGCATAGGTCTAACACCTGTTAAGTTGTCTTGCTTTGCAATTTTGTTTTGTTTGTGTTGTCAATTTGTTGACGGATTTTTAATTAAGTATTTAAATGTGGCGATATAGTCAAATAAGTTATGTTTAATTTCTACTAGTTTTACTTTCTCTTAACTTACAGATTTTTTAGTTTTGTCTTAGTACTCATTTTAGACTAGTATTATTGCGGAATTGATACATTATAATACTTATGCACGATCCATGCAACTGGGTCGAAATATCGGCAAAAAGAATTCTATAAGAATTCATAAACCGCATATCGTGAGTACCCGTTAAGTATTATAATAGTACAGATTGTGATGAAAAAATGTGATAACTCTAATATTATAGTAATTAGTTGAAAGATCTCGTAGAAAACTCTCATACAGCTAATGCTATAGGTATTCCTAGTTACATGGTTCATTACGCGCCAGAACGAAAAAAAACGTTGAAAGCAAGATCGATTCCTGTCGGATCCACCGCTGCATACTATTAAGCACCCTCATTTACGTCTGGTCAATGACAGCCCTGTTTTAATCAATAACTTCTTTTTCGCGCGTCGCCCTTGGTTTTTTTTCTCCGGCGCGACTTTTTCTGCGCGTATTTCTCTTAATATTATGTGTCAATCAGTTCGCGGTTTTTTCTAAGAGACCCCCGCGTCCATCGTCTTACCTCGTTTTCGTCAATTCCGCAAAAAGCTCGGCAAAAAAGGCAAAAGCTCGGCCAAAAAATCGTCTACCGAACAGTATCTCGTATCGCCGCTCTTGTAGCCATTTTAATTATTATTTAATACCGAGGGACGAGCACGTGGCGACGCGCACCATCTCGCTCCCCCCTGTGGAGGCTGGACGCGCCACCGCTCGCCGTCCCCCTCGCTCCGAGCCCACTTACACACATAAAAATCGTGAATAATAAAAAAATGTGTACACATTTTTTTCGCTTAACCACCGCTTGGCTGTGTGCGTACGGCCTCACGCCGCTAGAGAGGGAAAACGCTATTCAAGAGAGCGGTGCGACCGGCCCCCCACTCCGATTTTTTAAGCTCCGCTGTCGATGTTGGCGTCCGTGTGATTTTTTTCATTTTATGTGTTAGTGTACCCCTCGCCGGTGTAGTTCACTTTTTCTACTATAGATCTGAATTTCAGTCTCGTTTTTGCCGCGTCGGTCTAAAGGCGGGCGAACGGGCGTTTTGTATTGCATTTTTGTTGTCGACGCGAGTAGCCGGCGGCTCGGTACGTCTCAGCTTAGTCGAGCCCGGAGAAGCTAGCTTTTTGTGCGAGCACATGTCGTCTTGAGGTGTCCTTACACTCGCGCTACTGCAGGCCGGTGCACGCGCGAATCTCCGAGTGCGAAAAGGACAGAACGTCACATCACGTGTGGATATCTTACCCACAACTATAGTAAAAATTACATAGCACACTAAAATATTGGCCACAAAAAATCTGGCAATTTGGATCCTAGTAACGACGCTCGGCATTCATAATTTTACCTCAGGGTCAACAGTACGGTTCGCTGTTTTTTGGTCGCCGGCTTTTTTAAATGTTTATTTGCCAGGAGCACGTGGATTTTTTGAGATATTTTGGCGATAAAGCCCCGGACTGTTGCCTTTCGGACGTGTTGTGACACTAGTGTTACCTTTATTATGTGATATATATTTTTAGTGACATTTAGATAGGAACAAACTGTGATTTATTATGGTGATATAGTTGACGGAGAGAAGATTTTGAATAGATACAGGTATGTGTTTTTATTTAATTTTTATGTTTAATTTGGAGGTAGGTGGCGTGTCTCCCGTTGGGGGGAGTGTTCCCCCTGTTGGGTGGCGAGGGATTTTTACGTAAGATCTCCCTCGGTTGAGATTGATGTTGTAATTGCGGGAGTGGGACGCGGCGGTCGCCGTCTGTCAAGCGCGACCTTGAATTATGCCCGGACTATAAATACGGAAATATTTTCGTGCAGCGTTTCGTTCCATGATATTTTCGAATTTATTTCGGCTATGGCTTTCGTGTACGCGGCCATTGTTTGTATATATTTTGATGTATTTTATCAGTGCCACCTGTCTCGAAATTAAAATATATTTTCATATTTTTTTTTACTTTTATTAAAGTAATTTTACACAATAATGCTTGTAATGTTGTTCATTGTAATCTAGGATTTGTTTATAAATTAAACACAAAAATTCCTACAGATATGAGACTGCATATTCTTAAATAAAATTATATACGATAAGTTATCTAAAGATGACTTCTGTGAGCGGTATTTAAATAATTAAATGAGTAACGTTCATTTCATATTTAATTCCTAATAATTTTAATACGTTACTAAATAAATTAAAATTATATGATAACCATTTCTGGTAAAAGCGCAATAAATGTTAAGAAATAAAATACATGTTACTTTTCGAAAAAGATATAGGAACCTGTTGAACAGTCATTTACATGTTTTGGTGATTAGGGAATTAGCAATATTTTAGTAAATGCACATTTAAATTAGAATTACAGGTAATAAAACGATTAGGCAATGCCTTAAATTAGGTGTTAGACATTATACCTAGGCACTTAGTTTTTATATATAGTTATATTCTACCTGATAACAATTCTATAGGGTTTTGTTCAATAGATAACCTAGGCAATATAATTATACCTGTTTAAATGTGCTGTTTAAAAAAATAAACGCTAAATTACACTTTGAAACGATACATTATCAAAATATCTTTAAAAGGAACATTCATCTAGCAGTAATACTGAGAATCCAAAAGTACACAAAAGTACGTAGGTATAAATAAAATATTTACAAATTATATCAAATTGTATGTCCATAGTTTTTTCGACTGACTCATACGTACCTACTTATTAAATTCGAAATTAGTTAGTTTATTATCTTTGCAGGATCTAAACATTCTCAATTAATTAAGAATATAAAGTACAGTCAGAAAGAAAATAATTAAGTCATTTGAATTCCTATTTAAGTATCTTCAGTTAAAATCATACTTTAAATTATAAGACAGACGTCAATAAAAATATTTGACTCACAATATAATTTAATATCAAAGAGATGAATTATTTATTACAGTCTTTATATTTCAAGACAATCGAACAAGAATAGACGTTAATAAAGCAAAGAAAATAATTGAGCCGTCCTTGTCACCTACGCTGTATATTAGACAGATAAAATTAGCACTAAAATCTAGATTAGATAGCAACACTAAAATCCTAATTATAGCCTAGAGCTTAAAGTAAGTCTTAATGCATTAGTTCGTTGCTATAATTACTAACAAATCAAACCTCACACACCTAGCGATAACAAAAAAGCTAATTACTCGTTTTGAACCACTTCCTAATCTAAACTCGTATGTAATGATTACGAATCTCAAAGTCGATCAAGTGTGGGGCCCGAGTACTACATCACCAAATTAACTATCCAATTTACACACAATGTAGCCTTTATTACAACGTAATAAGGTGTTAGTTAAGGAAAGCAACAGCAAAGTTACTTGGCGAAGTATTCTATATGCGCAATTATTATCTTTGACAGCCGTGTATGGCAGGCCTGTAGGTACAGTCAACGAGTCAAATGTAATTACTCCGTTGAAAATACACGAAGGAGTTACTTAAAATCTTGGGTGTTCTCTACCCGTGACGTACAAATAGCAGAGAGTACCTACATATTTTATTTAAATGATTGTCTAAATAGCACGTTATTTTTATGCAAAGCTATGATAACTTTGACGGCAAAAGTAGTATTTTCATTTAAAAGCCGTGTCCGTTAATAGTGAAATGAATCGAAGGAATGACGTTTCCGCTGAACGAGTTAAGAACTAATGATTATCTACAGTCGCACATTGTGGCACGTCTGTACTCTGTACTGGCAATGTGATTATCGAAGCCTTATTCGATGCGGCATGTGGGCTAGGGGCTAGATCATTGACACAACCTACGCGACTGGTCGTCACCTGCTTGCCACAGAAAAAAAACGTCACTTTTTTATTCTTCAAATCTAGTTTTAAATAGACAAACAACCGGCCTAAGCAACTTTGCTTCTATGATTGCAATATCTGTAAAGGAATTTTTCGCTCCATTGTACCCAATGTAGACGTATGACAACATTTTAAGCATTATTGTAATATTTGAAATATCACTCCTGTGAATGATAAGATTACAATTTCTTGCAGCGCAGTAGAACGGAGGATCTCGAAAAATTCCATGACACACAAAACGAAGGATACCAAGAGAATATTAAGACAGAAACCATATATTTTTATAACATAGTGCCAAATATCAAGCTAGATACGATAGATTTGTAATATAATTTAGATAGAATTTTTAAAGAAATCCAATAAAGATGATGGAAGGAAGAACTATCGATTACAGGCCGGATGGCGGTGGCTTAGATTACCATAACTCCCCTCTCATGGCGGAGATACCTGTAGATAATTATTCGCATATCCATAGGAGTATAGAGCACCTCAGATCAATAGGGGTGCCGCCTCCTTTAGACCCGCATAGGCACTTAGCAACGAACCTAACAGACTTGAGGAGATACGAGCATCCCGATGACATACCAGAAATCAAGCCGTCCGTTTTAAGATTATCGGAATTCAAGACTGGTATTCACGAGATAAGAGTTGAGCACGAGAACGACGTGCAACGACAGATGACTCCCCACGATGACGGACCCAAGGGCTACAGCGCGCCCTCGACACCTCTCTCGGAAAACGGCGGGCACATCCAGGAAGAGAAGGTCAGAATTTTTTGTTGCCAATTGTTAATAATAAATTAATGCTTATCCTTGAACACTTCGGAAGTTTTCGCGGTTACATTTGACGTCATGCGGCAGGTAATGTTAGGTTCATCACATTGTTCGTTAGTAAAATTATTGTCGAGAATCACGATGCCGGCGTCTTGTTCCGTGTGCTGAGCCATTAATCTTCTGATGATTCTCGCCTCTTTTTCGGCTTCAAATCGTTATAATAATGCGTTAAGTTTATGGCAACTTCCTTATTTAACTCTAAATTACCAATTTGGTTTCGTGGTTTGGTTGAATTTCATGTGCATTCGTCTACATCTTCCTCGTTAATACTTGAGAGCGCTTGACTACAGGTGTACCTGTTTGAATTTCGAGAGCCTTGTTAGACCAATGTTGACATAACTTTTTGCTTCCGTATTTCTTTAGCGTCTCGATAATCTATCTACAAGAACCTCTTCGCCATGTACGTTCAATGCTAAACACTTAAACGGCATACGTCTTTGTCACTTTGATCCTCACTTTCAAAAATCGTTAATAGGAAGTCCATAAATATTTCATTGTCTCGTTGTAATCTTCGTTTCAACTCCAACTAGACTCAAGGTCTCCTTAAATCTTACAAGATTCGAAACTCGTTTCTCATTCATAGCATTCCAGTTTTATGCAATTCCAATTCGTGAGAATACTTAGAGGAAATATTTAAGAGTTTTTATGACACATTTTAGTTGACCAAATTATAACCAAATAAGTTCAGCCAGTTCAATATAGGAAGGCTCTTTAAAAAGCCATTGGAACTCATCAAAATTTTCAATCTCGACAGTAAAAACGCGAGTTACATCCATAACCGGGTTTGTAACGAGCAAAAACGTGTCTCGTTGAACAAATTCGGCAACGTATGTAGTGTTAGATGATGAGCACGGATGCGCCTTGGTTCCAAGGTCGCGAGGGTCGTACAGAGGTTATACAATACCTACCTTAATGCAATTACACAGATAAGAACACTTTTCGTGAATTCTGATTTGGAATTCATTTTCCGGGGCGATAACGATCATGCAATTATCATTTGGTTTCATTTGGCTTGATTCTGTTTTTGAGGTACCTAAAATTGCTTTGTTTTTAAATTCGGTTTAATTCTAATGCGATTATTAAATACTGAATAGTTAAATCTAAACCTATTAACTTTCTGTTACTTTGAAGTATTTACGATTTGAATTTTATTAAAATCTACTCTCAACTTTACGCGACTGTGTCAAAAAGTGGTTATGGTTTTTTGAGCATACGTACCATAGCTACATTTGTCACTGCGTGCAGAACCTTATAAAACATGTATTTCTTTTTTGATTCAATCCTTGATTGAGTCCTGTTTTATTTTTTTATCTAATAACCTAAACAGGCTAGTTTTTCGTATAACTAATATTTAATTCTCATTATGTACGACATTTTCATTATTTTTACAACTTTGATTTCTGTTATAGTCAAACTAGTACAACTGTATATTCTGAGATCCGTTTTTTGTCATATGTATGCATATAAACTGTTTTTGAGTTCCATTTTTATATCTAAACTTATTTCTTAACTTGACGGCTTCATGTATGAAGGTTTACATTATACATTCTATTACGAATCCATTACATAAGTCCGTCCGTCAGCAAAATGTCTCAAAAAATAAATTTACCTTCAAAAAACATCCGGCGATATTTTGAGCAAAATGTTTTTTCACGTGTAATCCAAAATACATATATGCTGATAAGATGCCACCGTGACCTGCGATCGTCCAAACGGCAAGGCCTGTGATAAATCGACAGACCACTTATTATATTTTGTATGTTTGAAGTTTATTTTTAACCGTCTATTACGCAAGTCGTACCGCGTGGCTCTATGTTTTTGTTTTGACTTTGGTGGGCTATTTGATCGATTTTATCTGGTTAGCAAATGTTATATTGTTTCTTATAAGACTGGAGTAGCAAACATGCAGTCTACCTGGTAAATGATCACCGTCGATCTTGACATCTGTAAGCTACTTCATACAATGTTGTATCTGAAGTCAATCATAGATACGTTGCTAGTCCCGAGGACTAAGATGATCGCCTGATATAAAAGTAGACCGGCAACTACACCCTTCCACCGAAGCGCAAGAACTGCTTCGCGATAGAAATAGGTATGACACTAGCACCATTTAAGTTCTACCATTTTTTGATGGACCATGGAAATTTTTATTACAACTCTACAGTACTAAAAAGTGAACAGGACGACTTGTTTTATATAAAAAGATCTGAAAAAATACTTACAAATATAGAACAAAATTTTTCGGCATTACATACAAGTAAATTTAATTCTGAAATATGTTTTTCAAAAAAATTCGTTTAGAAAATAAACAAATAGAATGCCACCAAAAATAAATCATGCCCCATAGAAGCATATTACATGCTCTTCAGCAAAACAATCGTACCAAAAATAATTAAAAAAACGAATCATCTACTACATGTTAGACTGAAAATATATTTTAGTCTAACGCTCGCGAACGTTAGTGTTTAGTCTACGATTCATACCACTATCTAGATGACAAATACTTGTTTGCCCAATGTCATTCTCGACTGGGTGTCGAACCCGGAACCAATAATAGACAATTACTTAGCGCTACGTGCTAGATTTTAATTTTGCTAATGTAATTTGTTTACTCTGACTAAAGAAGGTCTGTTTGACGCGTGGCGGAGCGGTTACCGTACCGGTCTGACGCGTAATGGGTCCCGGGTTCGATCCCCAGCCAGACAGGTATCTGAATGATGAGTTTAGATTCATGTTCTGGGTCTAGGTGTTTTTGTATTCGTCTTGTGTGTGTCCATGGTACCCACGACACAGGAGAAATCTTAGTGTGGGCCTATATATATAACACGTCATTAGTGGAAATAAAAAGATAAGTAGACATTAGGAAACATTAATAATCTTACTAGTAACAAACGACAAACGGCTGGAACGATTTGGATAAGATTTTCTTTAATAAAAAAAATACATCTGGTGATTTTAACAGCCCTTTATCGTTTATGTGATCAGTTTAATGACTATTTTAGATATTTAGCTCCTGAGGAATTAATTACATATTTTTAACGAGTATTTTCATAGATTCTTTACCTTTAGTGATTACATTCATAGAACAGAAACTAATTTCTTGTAAGAAAAATAGTCTGAAAAATCAATGAGTTTTTTATTTGTAAATCCTCTTCAGGCTAATAGGAGACCCAGCAATATAAGGTATTGTTTTTGAAAATTGGCTCTACCAAGTTCCTTTTCCAGTATTAAGTCCGTCTCGTCTAAGTAAATCAAATTCAAAAATCTTTTATTCAAAGGAAACAATTTTTTGATGTGAGTTATACGCAATTACTGCAATATTGGAAAGACACCCGAGGGTTCTTTAAAAAAGAAAGTTCTCGGAGGTGTGTGAAGTCCACCAATTCGCACTTGGCCAGCGCGGTGGCCTATGACCTAAAACTCTCTCATTCTAAGGGAAGACCCGTGCCCAGCGGTGAGACAATAATGGGTTGACGAGAGAGAGAGAGAGAGGGAGACTGTTACATACTTGTTACTGAATACATGACTTTGTTAGGGGTTATACTCGTTCATATTTATTTTTAATTGAAGTTAAGTGTAATTAAAGTTAATGGATATTATGAGTGTTGAACTAGGAAATCCGGTGATTGTTGTGGGAAGCAGTGGTATATGAATGCCTAAAGTAACCTTAATCTTACTTGATTACAATAAAAGTCTAATTTGACGTTACACAAAAGTAGCGTAAGTAAGAACCGTGCAGTCAATCTGATTTTAAATGGCCACCCAAGATAGATCTACCTGTGGTTAGCTACACATGCGTTGCTACCAATGGAGACTAAATGGTAAGGTGGTAGAACCAGTGTAGTTCGACCGGGGACGTACCACCGCCACACCTATTTCTAGCGCGAGCATTTCTTGCGTTTTGATGGAAGGGTGTGGTTGCCGGCACACTTTCACATGAGGCGACCATCATAGTCATCGGAAGTAGCAACGCATCTTTGATTGACTTCAGATAGAACCCATGTTATGTATGAAGTTGATTACAGATGTCCATGAGCGGCAGTGACCACTTACCATCAGGTGGACTGCGTGCTCGTTTGCTACTTTAGTCAGATAAAAAAAATCCGTATTGGTAGAGCAAGTGAACCTGTAATCGTTAAGACGCTCATAATTAAGAAAAAAACGACATAGGATTCGAACTTAGACCCCAATCAATGATCGAGAGGCTTAATTTCAAACTAGGCGAATTTATAACACCGATTAGCAATACTTATTTCTGCGCAGTTTCCAAACGTTCTTGCAAAGGGCCGAAGCCAATTGCTAAACGTGAGCCTTTGAGTTCAATAACAGTCCCTTCGCAATACAACAATAAACCATTTCAAATGTTTACTTAAAGCCCCTGGTTTTTACTACGCATTTCGTATTGCAGATGCAAGATGGCTATGTAATTGATCTAAATACTTTTTTTGACAATCTGCAAGAGAACCACTCTTAAGTCTCAACCACACCACTGAAAGGCAAAAATGCTTCATGCTAGAAATAAGTGTGGCGGTGTTACTTCGGTCGAACTACACTGGTTATACCTTGGTCTAATTTGAAGACACATTCAGCACAAAGACAAAAAAAATGTACATAAGTCTACAAGATGTGATTTGAAAAATCAACAACATCGACAATATTTTAAAAAGATATTAAAAAAAAACATGCGTGCGTACAAAGTACACATGTCAGAAGTGAAACTTCTTTGGCGAACTAATTTATAAATCTTGTTTATATTTATACAAATCTAAAACTTTAAATTTCCAAGATTAAGAGGAAGGGAAAAAGGCGTGATACGACGTTCGCTTTGTCTCACTTTTTCTCTCAATCTTTCTCACTCGCTTGCTCCCTACTCTCACTCCACGGCTAGTTGCTCATGCTACGTTCGCCCTGTCTTACTCTCTCTCAATCGGTCTCGATCACTCTCTCTCTCTTTTCCGACACTTCCGTTGCATACCGGCGTGACGTTTCATCTGTAAAAAATTTACCCTCATGCGCCTAAAGAAGTTTCACTTCAAAAAGATAAAGGCTAGGACAAATTGTGCCATGCTGTCCATGTGAAACTGCAAATTTGACTTTCAATCGGAAACCTTCGAATTGAATTTTCTACATTAGCAAATATTTGAATGCAGGCGTGTTTCGAATTATCCATTATTTATGTGTACCATGAAAGCGAGATGGTAGAAATAAAATTTGCATCGCGAAACGTGTCAATCGGGTTATATATTTACTTGATGAACTAGTTTTTAAAGTATTCAAAAATTCATAGAAATGCGTGTATTTAAGATATTATTTTTTATTTATAATAAAGGTGTAGTTGCTATGGAATGACTTCTATGCTTTTCGATTTCATTCTTTATCGAATATCTAAGATTAATTCCACAGCATCACCCACTTCGGTCGCGTCTACCACGTAAATGAGTATGCTATGAGTTTATAATTAAGACAATGTTCAAAAATAATATTTGGGCCAAAATTTCTGCGAAATCCAACCGGTAGTTTTTGTGTGAAAGAATAACAAACATCCATCCATCCCTTTGAAGTCCACTGCTGGACATAGGCCTCCAAAAATATACATGGATGTTATTAATGTATAACACTTAAATCCTAAAACCAGAGTAAAACGCAGCATCGCTGCACTCTTACTTAACAACAAAAACGGTGTGGTTGTGCCCTAACAGTCAAAGTATGGAATGCTCCAATTTCAAATCCCGTCAAACTTCAAGCCTACATGAATCGAAAACTACTTCACAAGTAAACAGGTATCAAAGCGTTATGTAATAGCTTAGAATTTAGATTTATTCTTCATTCACAATACTTCTGAATCCTGTATATTTGGCATTCGTTGGGATTTGAATAAAAAATGTTCTGACGATACATTGAATTGCGAACAGTTTCTGTAGTCTGATGTTTCAAGGTTGTGGAGCTGAATCCTTAGAAGAAATATATTGAGAATATTGTACGAAGAAATGAAATGTACACTACTGCATTCGAGCAGAAGTATTTACTCGTATCTGCAGATAATTACTCTATCTTGGCAGAAAGCATGAATTTCTTGCATTGTTTTCGGTGGTAATGCCTATTCTGTTAACTGATACCATAATCTTTAAATAAAATTACAAAAAGAACTCCTTTGAACAAGTAACGCATTGGTGAGTCCTCTGGTATTTGCAAATATCCGTAGCGGATGATGACTTCTTTCCATCAATTAGACATATTGTTTTATTGACATTTTTCAGTAAAAAAAACTCATTTTGATTGATTGAAAAAACTCATTTGACTCGTGCCTTACTTTTTTTAAATTTAAAATAATAAAGGTGCGTTTACTAAGTTTATGTAGAGATGATGAATATAAAAGAATAGAAACTGAATTATCTAAAATACTTTACAAAATAACATTTAGGTACGTTTTAATGTTATGGCCGACAATAAAATTGAAAACGATTTAGCTATTCAAATTTGGAATCCATAAAGATCCTTAGAGCGTTCAAATTTAGAACGATCATAAAATTAAATTTAACACTGCATGTCTGATCAATATTAGCTGGTCTCTAAAAATGAACACCCTAGATTCATTGTCTTTGCCTAAATAAAAAAGGAATCATTTTATTGTTTGTTTGTTCAATAGTAAGTATTAAATAAGATCCGAGAATACTGGGCTGTTTCAAAAAAATATTTTTTGATAATGTAAACCTAACGAGGTCTTGTTTTACCGGCCTTAAACAAAAGCTCTCTACCAGATAATATATAGGTAAAATATATTATCTGATGCATATTAATATATTTTAGTTTATTAAACGCAAAAAATATATTATTATGCAAAAATAATTAAAACTTGGCATATAAACTAGACAGTAAACATTACTAAGCAAATTACGATTTATTCTTCTATGGAATTGGTGTGACCTACTTAATTCGTCAATTTTATATTTCATATAATTAAACGTTTTGTTGTATGATTCACAGTTAAAAACAGATAGACATAAAATAAAAAAACATAGTATAATAAAATTGAAAATGCTATAAATCCTGCCAGTGTTAGATGTTAAACCACAGTCCAACAGCGTAAAGAGTACGTTTATTCTATCTACATCTAATCCACAGATAATAAAACCCGATCTCGTTTCCCGCGCGAACCGTTCGCGTCGAGAAAACGAATTCGCTCCAAGGTCGCATTCTAACCATCCATTGTCAATGTCGCTGGGTTGCCAGCTGCGCGCGTTTTGACGGAACGTCCCAATTTTTCTAGAATATAATTAATTGTTCAAAGTTATAAATTACTGAAACTTTAATTCTAAATATCAAATATTACCTAATATCAAATATATATGTATACGTGGTATTTTTAAGAATATATAAAAGTAGAAAAATAAATTTCGTATTGATTTAATATTTGCATAATTTTATGACTTGTCGTGGATAAATATTAGGTATACATAATTATGTCTAACAGTTCATATATATTTTTTACTTTTTATATTTTGTCCCATATTGCTAGAGATAAACTAGAGTTACTACTACCTAGAACAAAACTAAGTCAGTTGTTTTCTTTGGCATCGAAGTTAAAGCAATTTTAAAAAGACAAAAAACTATTCATATTGATTTAAAATAAACACAAATGACAATGATTGAGTGATTGGTGCTAAATCAATATACTGTAGACACTGGGGCATTCAGTAATCTCCAAACCTCTCCCAACAATAGAATGTAAGGTTATTTGTCGTTATTTTTATCTGTCTATACAAAACTTAGCTTCGTTCCATAAATTTTCATTTCCAACAAATGAATCATTTAAAAAATAACTGGTTAATTATTCGCGTATAATTTCCTGAAATTAAAGTGAGGTAGAGTATAAATAATAAACTATACTTAATAAACAATAAATCCGCCACATTTGCATGAAAACTTCATATCTTTTAATTATTTCAAATCGCAAAATTATATTCAACCGGAATTGGTTACCGAAACTATCCAGCGTAATTTGGACTATAAGATTAGACACTAGCTATCCTAAGGCAGACCTTAGATAAATGGTTTATTTGCACGATACAGACCAAAGAACGTCGATCTTATGAGTAGTAGACAATTAATCTTGCGCGGAGGTCTCTGAAAACTGGACGATTCTATGACCGCGCTCAAAGCGGTCAATGTCAACATACAGTGTGCACCAGACTTGTCATTTGAATATTTTTTTGCATATACATCTGTATCAGTTCTAATAGATAATTAACAAACAACTTTTTATAAGTTCATTGACATTGTCCAGATGTAAAGAATTTCCTGCGCTCCATTTTTAAACTTCCGTGTACACGTATTACGTAAGAGTTGCCGTTTTTTTAAATGTTTTCTTATAAATATTTTAAAATGTTATAATAATGTAAAGGATTGTCATGTAACGCGATGACAGCTTTTGTATGTCTTCGAAACAAGAACTTATATTTTGTGGACATATCTAAGAGTAAGACTATTAACAAAAGATTTAAGGATAAAAATTAAGTAATAAATTGGTTGCATATTTATTACCCAAATTATTATCGCTATGAATATTCTTACTAAATAGTTATCATAAATAATATTCGATATTTAAATTTCACTAATCGGTTATTAACTTATTTCATTATTTATGAATATACGTATAATATATTATATTTATCACGATTAACCTTTATGAAATAAAATGTGAATGTATTAAGAGATAATTTTAAAATGGTAATTATTTCTTGAATATTTTTGCTTACATTTAATATGTATTATGAGGATTAGAATAAAAGTTTCAAAGTAATAATTTTATTTGTAGACAGCACTGGCCTGATCTGAGTTCTAGGAACGGTGAACAATTAAATTTTGTTGTTGGCATACTTCGTGAATTGGGTTTTGAGTCTCTATTGTGCCGGAATAGAGACGATAATTAGTCGGCAATGATTTTTATATGTGTATATAAATTTACACTGTAATTTTGATTGACACCAACCATTACGAGTGAGTTGGGTATTGCGTCATCAACTAACTACAGACGTTGCTAGTTTGTATTTTCGAATACGACAACTTTATTTTAATACACCATTAAGCCAAATATACGGGAAATTGAGCTCTGGAGCCATAGCAATATGAATTGCTAGTTTATTGTGTGGATTTTCGAGTTTGAACTGTAAGTTTGTCGGCCTACAGCTAATAGTGACCTCTACAACATAATACATAGGTATGGTTCCCTGTTTTATATTCGCATCAACATAATTTATCATGAAGGAATGAAGATCAAGAAGGTTTTAGGAAGTATTCGTATATTACGAAAATTTAAACGTACTTTGAAGTTACTTATGCGGTACTCAAGTATACAACACTTACATTGGTTAAGCTTCGGGAGTTTCAACTAACATCTAAATAACCTGTTTTCATATAGTAGTAGCTTAGGTTAGGTTAGGTTAGATGTACAATTGTACAGGTTAGGTTACATGTAGTAGGTTAGATATACATATATTAATATGTACATCTAACCTACTACAATTAAACTATATATCCTATTTGGATGACTTTAAGTGTCTATTTAACATCATGCAGACTATTTACACTTACCTACGTATATAGACTACGTATATATAAGACTTCGTATATATGAGTATCTATTGGACACTTACCCACTAAAACAATAGCTGATTACCAAGATCACCGACAAAACCCAAGGACTTCCAAAGTCCATATACCTTGTAGTAAATAAGTGATATAATAATCCATTTGGGGTCTAACGAAATTACACTAATCGTTCCACCGTCACGCAAGACTATCTTTATCACGATACGCTCGTAATTTGGAGCCGCCTCGGGCGCATTCTTACCGAGGTGCTCATATGAGGATGTTTTGTGTTTCGTTGTTTAATCTTAAGACTAAGTTATGTTGAGATTCTGAAGATCATGTTGTTTCGTCATAATTAAGTTATAAACTTACTCTTGAATTTTCAGGGTGAGTTTTCAAGGATTTTTTTAAGCTTTTATCGCGGGCTTTGAGCTCAGCGACCGAATTAAGAAATTCCGTAACGAAAAAACCTAACACCCCCACTCCGCCTACAATATACGCGGCCGAGCGTTCGCTTGTACGACTATACGAAGCTCGCACGGATCGAGACTAATAATTAATATCAATGAAAAAAAATACTGCATGCAAAAAAATGCTATGCAATAGCTTTACCGCGGCAGTCCCCGAATGCAGCACGTTTTTTTTTTCTTGAAATCGTGAAATTACTATGGAAAATTATGACAATGAACAAGATGTAAAGCCGGGAGAAAAAGTTAATCAACCTCAAATAGGAAACGAATCTTATTTAATATTTTAGATATAGGCGTTGCTACCTACATTACTAAATTGGATTTACTTGTTTAAGTACATCGTTGTAACCCGTTCAACCTAGAAGTATTAGTTAGTACTGTCGTTGTAAGAAGCATTGCCAGCAAAATATAAAAGGTTCTTAAATGTCCTGAAATCCACACCAAAACATCAAAAAATATTTTATTAATATATTTATCTGTTTAAGTTATTTTTAGACCTTATGAAAAATTTAACAACATTACACTATATATCACTACATAGTATAAAACAAAGTCGCTTTCCGCTGTCTGTCCCTATGTACGCTGAGATCTTTAAAACTACGCTACCGATTTAATATATAATGCAGATTTTTAATTAAAACGGATTAAACGGACAAACGAAAATTTTAACGGATTTAATATATATTTAATTTATAATACAGTTTTTTTGTAGATAGAGTGATTCAAAAGCAAAGTTTTTATGTATAATACATGCATATTACAGTGGAGGAGGATAATTTTAGATTTTTGACTTTTCGGCGGAACGAAGTTCGCCGGGCCAACTAGTTTGACATATTTCTCTTAAAATTTTAAATCAAATTCAATAAGCACCATGAGATCGATCGTCGTAACAACCATTTCGTAACTATAACCACACTCATTAATTATTCATATTTTTAAAATTATTTATATTAACGTCTTACATATAAGTACTTGACATTATTTCAAGTACGTAATAACTAAGAATATTTTGGCCTTCATGCAACTTATAGGTACTTTTATGGGTTTTTAATATGCGAGAATAATTAATCAGTTATTATTAATGAGATTATTCAGTGATTGATGGCTTGACAACCATGTACATGAAATCGAATTTTGGCATTTTGATTATCGCCTAGATAGGGACTTTTTTATATTCGGTGGTAGTGTAAAAAAATGTAACTGACAATTCGTAAGTGAACCCCCAACCTCCCCGTAGGCCTATACAAAATAGAGACATTTCATTTCATTCCAATGAATGTACATTTTAGAATAGCATTTTTTGGGTGTAATTATTATTTTTCTTTATTAATTGGAACAGTTCGTCATCATTTCAGCTTAATTTAATTTCTTACATATTTAATTATTATGAAATATTACAGAAATAAATACTGTTCACCCATGTTATTTTTTGAAAAGTTTATTATTAATTACAGTTATAATAATTTCAATTTTATCTTTTTTAACGACCCATTTAATTAACTATAAAATAGAAGTAAGAATTACAGGAGCAATTCGATGTAATTTTTCCATAGCCTTATGCATAGTAGTAAGTATATTTAATAATGACAATAGTAGGTATGCAATTTAAAGTTTAATATTAGATTATCATCAACAATATGTTAATATTAAAATTATGTATTTTCACATTTTTACCAAATGCGTGGCCATCCTACCGAATCGTGATTGTTTGTACGTTCTATGTAATCATGTCCAAACTTATAAGTAATAGTTACTTCCTTAAAAATTCAGTAAAATAATACGTTGGCTACGATTTTAAATGTTTTTAAAGTTTAAGGAGTTTTTATATTTTGATTTTTGGTCACGTTTAGATTTTCAAAATGTTATTTAAAATTAATTTAATTTGCTCACTAATGAACTTGTAACATACCTACTTTTAATTGTAATGAACATAATAACTTAAAATTACTACTGGGTACATAATTAAATTAACTAATTTTATGTCTGATCCAAGTAATACCTACTTCTCGCACTGTAATACATACTATGTGTATAACACGGTTGTAGATTACATTAAAAATTAATATATAATATACCTATACCTAATTTGTCCACCAATTCGCACTTGGCCAGCTCGGTGGACTATGGCCTAAAACTCTCTCATGCTGAGAGAAGTCCCGTGACGTCCGGTATTGAGACAATGGGTCGACGAGATTAAATTAATTCCTACCACTCCATTTCACTAGGTGGTAGAAACAGTGTAGTTCGATCGGGGCGGTACCACCGCCACACCTATATCTTGCGTAGGTAAAGCTTTTCTTGCGTTTTGATAGAAGAGTGTGGTTTCCGGAACATTTTTTATTTGAGGCGACCATATTAGTGCTCGGAAGTAGCATATGTGATTGACTTCAGATATACCTAACCCAAGTTCTATATGAAGTTGCTTACAAATATCCATGAGCGGCAGCGACCACTTACCATCAGATGAACTGCAGACTCGTTCGCTACATCAATCAGACAAAAACGTAACCACGGTTACCCACGTACAAATTTTTACATAAAACAAAAGGTTCCTAATATTTAAAGTAGTCGAAAACATTCAAAATGTATTCCTAATTATATTTTTATGACCACAGTCATATTTGTCCGTAATTTGCATATTTTATAACGTGTCAATTAACTACTAGTCTTAGAAATTAATTATAAAACTAAAATGTTCCATTTATATATACTTTAATTTGACGTATGAACTATTGTACCTTATTGCTATACCATATGTGGTGAAACTTTTAGGGATTGTGGATATTCCCCGCTACATATTTGATGGGTTTAATAGAAGGTTTTAAGCACTAGTGTGTTATGATGTATAGAGTATAGCAATGACACTTGAAATAACTTTAACTTAGTTGGGAAGTTACGAAGTACGTTTGTACTTCGATTAGGTTCGTAGGTCACGTCAACCACGGTGGGCCCAGCCGCCCATCTGGCAAGAACTCGATGGGGCCACGCGCCCCAGGACTCAGGTTGCGTTCCTTTCCCAGAGTCATCTTTGTGGCGCCGAACCACCGGGGGGTTTTAGTGTTGTAAAAATGCCACGATATATTGTAACTCTGCGACGCTCTTACGGCGTCGGGTACCTTTTGAAGGTTTGCCCCTCGAGAAAAATAAAGAAAAAAGGCTATAATTATGTTAATCTAGGACAATTTGACGACTCGCGTGGCGGAGCGGTTAACATACCGGTCTGATGCGCAATGGCTCCCGAATTTAGATTCATGTTCTGGGTCTGGGTGTTTGTGTATTCGTCTTGTGTGTGTCCATGGTACCCGCGACAAAGGAGAAAACAGTGTGGGGCTATGAGTGTAGAAAATGTGTGTAATCTGGATCATAAACTGTGTGTGTAAATTTAAGCGTTCAACAAATATTTGCGTGAAAGAGCAACAAACACTACATTCTTACAAACCATTTATGATATTAATTAGATTTCAAACACGAGTGACACCGGGGGCCCAGATAGTATAAAATATGTGCCGCTGATAAATCTATCTTAATTTTACATGCAGGTCACAGTATCAAGCAATGCGCGTCTGACTTCATAGGAATAGGGTTGCTACCGCAATAGTAGGTGTTTAGTAATTAAATTATGTATTATAAGTCATATATCGTTATTACATCTACATTTGAAAATCTTTATTTATTAAAGCTAGATATATGGAACAATGGCTGACTTGTAATCAAGTAAAGCAATAATAGCGAAATAAAATGTAGATTTTTGTCATTAAAATATGAATTATTAGTGCAATAATTAAGTATTATTTTAGGTTTATTCTTTATTGCAAACTAAGATCGCAAAGGATAAACGTAATACTTAATAACACAAGTTTAAATTTAAAATGTATAGGTCGAGTGTAAAATCAATTTGAATCAATATAGACAGTAATTTAATAATAATTAGATTGTAAAAAAATCAGGTGGTACGTACAGTAGCCTAAATGAGCGACCATCGTCATCTCTTATAGTTTTGGAACTAAAATAAATTCTATTTCAAAGATTAATGGCGGCCAGTACACTAATTGGCGGCTTTTGTACGTCGCTTTTTTAACTGGCAACCCGTCAAATGAGTTCACTGATGTGAGAAACAGAGTATAAAACACGTTGATGTTATGTTTATTAACGCAAACCAAATTTAATTAATATAATTTGCTCGCTCGTAATTTTAATAACAATTTGAGAATCATAACCAGTTTTTTTTTATATTTTATTGGTAATGTTCCTACTACGTCAAGAATATACCTAAAAAAACTAATTTGTAGGTAGGTATTGTTATAATTAATGTATCAAATATTTGCTTAACAATTTTAAATATTTAAGGCAAACAATCTTCGTAAATATGCTTACAAGTTTACAAACAGTAGTTTGTATTACCATATTACGTTATAACGCCTTTTATTTATATACCCATTCCATAAAATTCGACATAAAAAGCATATTTACTTAAAACTATATCGTAGTTTTAGCAATGACAACACCGGCACAAAATCAACATCTAAAAAAAACAAAAGTGAGTAAAATTGAAGTGTTCGAAAAACAAATTTGCGCGCGAAAGTGTTCTAAAACAAATAAAACGGGCACACCCACTGGCTTGGCATGGCAGACGCGCGTGACGTCACCGCGGCGTATTTAGCGTGACCTTGGACCCGCTCAATGCCAGCAGAAATTAGGCAGTACGCGCGGACGCATCCTCGCGTTATGTCAGAAGCGTCCGTTAATCTTATCTTACATTGTAATGAGAAATAATATAATTTGGCATTATTCAAACCTTCCATAGACTGTACAACTTGAGCTTGAAATCTATTTGAGCCTATAAGGCCATCTTAAGCGCTTCCGGGTTCTAGTTTAACAGATGTAGCAGAGCAATAGAAGGCGTTCTAAGTTAGTCGTCACAACTAGCAACTAGACTAAACTTGGAATCATAGCTGGAATACCATCTGGTTAGATTCGAAACATCTTATATCATTAGAGCAGTGATAGCCTTTTTTTTTTTTTTTTTTTGTTACGGGGAGGAAACCTTCAAAAGGTACACCGAGTCCTAGGGAGAGACTCAGGGTTATGTGGGATTTTTACCCACTAAAACCTCCTCGGTGGCCTTCCTCAGCGCTTGTAGTAGGGGACTCGGAAACTCCAACGGAACGAACCGGTGTCCCCTAGCGCAGTGCCCCCACGGGCTCATCTCTTGGGGGACGTGTACCATCCCCTTTCATCATCCGGTGCTTACGGCGAGATGCAGCCACACATACCGCCGTCCTTCTCGGGGTTGCTTGTTGGACGGTTCGAGCTCCCACTCTAGCCGTCCACAACCCCAGAGGCCCCCTGTTAGTCGCCTCTTACGACAGGCAGGGGATACCGTAGCCGTATTCTACTCCCCGACTACAGGGTTAGAGCAGTGATAGCCTAATGGTTGAAACTTGCCCTCTCGATCGGGAGGTCCGAGGTTCAAGCCCGGGCACGCAGCACTGTTTCATATGCGTATTAGAAATTAATTATCGCTGCTTTCAGGTGAAGGAAAACATCGTGAGGAAACCTACACACCCGAGAATTCTTTAAAAAAAATTGTTCTCGGAGGTGTGTGGAGCCCACCAATTCGCACTTGCCTAGCGCGGTGGACTATGGCCTATAACTCTCTCATTCAGAGAGGAGACCTGTGCCCAGCAGTGGGAAAGTAATGGGTTGTACATACATATCATTAGGTACATTATCATGTTGTTATGCATCTCGAAAATGCTAAAAACATACTTATTGGTACTGATAACCCTAAAACCAAAGACCGGCAGATAACTACCCTATTCTAAATTAAAAAAAAATACAGAACATAATAATATATAGTAACATAATAAACTTTCGGACAAGATTCTCGTATATCTTATAAAGTGTTTTAGACATAAAAACTTAAAAATTGTCTCCAAAAATAAAGCTTCGTAGTATCAAAACCAAATTTTGATTCGACAACAACTACAACAACATTCACAGTCCTAATTAATAGGTGCCTAACCTACTCAGAATTTTAGGACCCCACAAATTTCTGCGGTCATATCCACTGAGTGATGACTCGTGGTTTTAACTATGCCCTGCACTTGCTATTTTAGGGGCAAAATTAATTGTTTGGGGTCCCAACTATAAATTATAATTTGGGATTTTAAGGGGTGTGATCGAAGTGTTGTCGTGAAGTTTTAAACGTACTTGTGAAATAGTTAAGTGACGATGACAAAATAAGTTTATTTTAATCTTAAATAACCGGTAGTAAAAATAAGTAAATCGTAAAGTTAAATACCCGGTAGTAAATATCAGTCTTTTAAAAAAACAAATTATTTGCTTTTTCAAAATTATGTGCGTATTAGAAATTTGTACTTAATTATCACATGCTTAAACAGTAAAGGAAAACAAAGTATCGAATCTTGCAAACCAAAGAGTTATCTGAAATATCTCAAAGGTTTTGTATTACCTTTATATTTTAAGTATTTTTTGTATTACACTTGGCCAGTGTGGAATATGACTTTAAGTACTAAACACAAGAGAGAAACCTTTGCCCAGTAGTGGAGCTATAATTATATGATACTAATGATTATTGATAACATTAATCCAGGTGTATATAAAAGATTAATATGTAGCGATAATAAATTAAGTTTCAGATAAGGTTCCTCTTGGTCCGAGCCCAAATCTAAGGGTCTTATCTATGCTAATTGAGGGATAGTGGAGGGTCTATAATTTATCTGAGTGTGACCGCACCCTTGCATCTGTAGTTTGGAATGATAAGTAAAATGTAGCTGATACCATTCTCTCACTTGGTTAAGGTTTAAATCTTGTCTTTCTCTCATGTCTTTAGTTTAATATATGCAACTTTTCGGTGAAGGAAAACATCGTGAGGAAACCTACACACACGAGAGTTTTTAAAAAAAAAGTTCTCGGAGGTGTGTGAAGTCCACCAATTCAAACTTGACCAGCGCGGTGGACTATGGCCTATAACTCTCTCATTTCGAGAGAAGACCCGTGCCCAGCAGTGGGATAATAATAGGTTGACGACTAAATTCAACTATTACTTTCTGAATTTCTAACCTAACCTAACCTATAAGCAAAACACTGTCCAGAATCTGCTATCTTTTATTGAATACCTATTTGTAAAGATTGACACTTATGTGCTGGTAGAGACCTTCCCAGTTAGACCTATGTATGAGACCGCCTTGCAAAACCTAAAAAATCCTATTAAAGCCATTAAACCCATTAAAACCCACACCTGTCCCATCTGGCGTATTAGTACCCAAAACTAAAAACTTGACCTCAAAAAATCTGAGACAGATGACATCCTTAGAATTTATAAGCTTTCCCAGGGAGCCCTTGTTTCATGTCCACTCATTGCCCACTCTCCCATAAAATTGCACATCCGTCGCTGGGTGGTCGACTGACCATCGACCATATGACCCATATTCAATGGCAAGTCACACCTGTAGAAGCCCTATGATATGGGTCGCTGGGTATACTTAACGCCTTTTTGTCGGAATGAAGTTGCATTAAGAAAAAAGTTAGGAGAGGGCATATGGCAACAATTTATTCAAAAGCTATTATGAATATTAGACTTTGTATTTCTCTGTGGCGATACTGTTGTTACACGATTTGATGTGGTGCTATTCAGATCTTTCTTAGAAATCTATGAATTTTCACCTTCATCTGCAAATGGCATGGAGTAAAACAAAATTTAGGTATTCCTGCTAAACCACTTATGAACAATGTTGAACGCAAACCTGTAACATCTTACATGGGTGTCAAGGATTATTTACAGGTACTGGGTGTTTCAATGTTCTCAAGGGTTGCAACGCAATAACTGACTTAAAAAATACCATACTTATTGAGGGTTGATTTCACATGTCCTTGAATGGCAGTGACCACTTACAATAAGATTTTAGTACTACAATATGAGCCTAGCCCAGTGATAGCCTAACGGTTAAAACTTGCCCTCTCGATCGGGAGGTCCGAGGTTCAAACCCAGGCACGCACCACTGATTTATGTGCGTATTAAATATTAATTATCACTGCTTTTCGGTGAAGGAAAACATCGTGAGGAATCCTACACACCCGAGAGTGCTTAAAAAAACGTTCTCGGAGGTGTGTGAAGTCCACCAATCCGCACTTAGCCAGCGCGGTGGATGGCCTATAACTTTCTTATTCCGAGAGAAGACCTGTGCCCAGCAGTGGAACAAAAATGGGTTGACGACGAATACAATACACGTTTCTATCCTCCAATTTCATACTTAATAATTTTAGATTAAAATTTGACGTTGCATAATTACAAAATACGAATAATATAAAATTAAGCAGCTATATAGAGGATAATTATCCTGCCAAATTCAAGAATTAAATATTTGCTTATTAAGTGACTAAATTAACGTATATTTATCATTATTTTTCAATTTGCATCACAAAGGATTTACCTTCTACACTGCGAGCACATGATTAATTATAATTTAAAACTCTATATATCAAGAAATGGGTAATGTGTCCGTCTGTCAAGTCACAATTTAAACTTTAATCAAAGAGATGAGTACATATACTTTCAAAATACCAAGTAGTAAGTATTTCTACATTTATTATGTTTATTTTGTATATAACTAAGGGTTTATTTACTTAACTCCTAAACCTATTTGGATAAAAAAATACGCAATGGCAGAAACTTTTACGCTAAACTAAATATATCGAAATTTAAGGATTTTAAATAAACCTATTAAAAATAAATCAAAAATAACTTTGAATGACCAATATATACATTAAAGTAATGATTAAGTTACGTTCAAAAGAAATTATAATAATCACTTTATATTAAAATCCAATAAACTACGATTTATTTATGTCATTAAAAAGAGGGATTATGTAAAATCGGTAATTACAGAAACGTAACGCAATTCTAAATGTGACCTACCGTTTGCGAAGTCGTTTAGAAATACCGATTTTATTAAATGTTTACGCAAAATTATTATCGATGGATTTCTTTAGCTCTGAATAGTTATGTAATTGAAGCGGCAAATGCATTCGACGCAATGTACTTGATAATTCGATTTTAAAACATGTACCTAAATTTTAAACCCCAGTAATATTTAACTGTAGATATTCGTTCTATAATTACATAAAAATGAGGGGAACCGGTAGCTAATTATATTTTTAACAACATACACATATATTATTTTACATTTTCACTAGTTCAACTGCGCGGTTTTATCCGTATTTAAACACAGTTTCTTATAAGGATCATAGCGTAATCTTATTAATATAATAAACGGAAACGTTTGTATGTTTGTTAATCTTTCACGTAAAAAACTATTTCGTTGAAATTTGACACAAATATAGTTTATAATCTGGATTTACACATAGTACCTATATTCAATACCGGGGTGGGAGTGCACGCAGCGGGTGAAGTCGCAGAAATAATCTAGTATAACATAATGTGAAACGTTTATAAACAAATGACATCATTTTCAAAAATATTTCTTCAAATTGAATTGATATTTCCAGAGATTGGGGCGTAATTCATTCAAACTCCTCAGCTTATAATTGCATATATTGAATCGGTATACCGATATTCCATTCCCTAGCGTAATCCACACCGGCGACTTCCGTGAAATTTGCTCCTAAATCACGGATTAAATTTGAAATTCGAACAGGATGTTCTAAGAGGGATGTTGCGACCTGTCCCACGACCCGACGTCACAAGTTACGACGCTGATGTGAAATAGACCTTATTTTTAGCATTCGGAGTATGAAAATATTCGTTGACGTTGGAACGTGGGAACTTTTACGCGACTGCGTAAACTTTTTTCCCTCATTGTGACGATTTCCTTATATTCTATGCTTCTTTGTCGGTGATTTATTGCGTTCCGATATTAGTACTCAATGGCTTTGTCAGATGCATATTTTCTGTTTAGGGGAGGTTGTGCAATCGATCGCTTTTGTGTCTTGTGACTGGACAGTGGATGGAAGTGCGACAAAGACGGTGATTATCATATGAGGGAATGGGATAAACATTATTTATAATTTATAATTTCCTAGCCGTACCCTGCGCGCGTTGCTACGCCATCACAAAAAAATACACCAGAAACCTTCGCGAGCTCATGAATAACAACTTTGCTAAAGATCATCACATTATCAAATTAATAGTTTACGATTCTATAGAGGACATACAGAGAAACATTCATTTTTATAAAGAAGAAGATTTATAAAATTTGAGGAACTGCCTTTTCTACCTTTAAACAGTTTTCTTACTTTTACGCGGTACTTTATTCTATTTATTTTTATTTATCTTTTATTCAAACAAAAACTTAGATACGAGGTTTTGCTACTTCAAAGGGGTAGTAAGGCATCTGTGGCTTTGTCGCGTTCCTTACAGATGTCCATGCTGATTGACCACTTATCATCAGATGAACAATCTTATTAGCCATCTAAATCAAAAAAGACGACTGAGAGTAGAGTGTTTAAAATGTCTATGTAGAGTTAAAATGATTTTCTTTATTCCATTTTATTATTTTATGTGTAAAACAGACAATTCTTTACATTCTAACAAATCAAATCTCCTTTGAGTCGGTGGTAATAAACAGCCTAAATAGCTGTCGTACCTTGCCCACTAGAATATACTACAGGAGACGGCCATTATTTGTGGAAAGACATAGTCATTTTTATTATGTAGCCAATAACAAATGAATCTATTTATCAAAGCGTTTTTGCCAAGTTTTATCCCAAACGGCTTAGCTGTAAAACATTCCAAAGAAACAAGAAACTTTCATAATTTTAATAGCGTTTTTGAATTTTATGGTTTACTAGCTGACCCGACAAACGTTGTTTTGCCATATAAAAAAAAGGGTGGACAACCCTTAAGGGGTATGAAAAATAGATGTTGGCCGATTCTCATAGATACCGGATAATCACAAAACATTTCATCAAAATCGGTCAAGCCATTTCGGAGGAGTATGGCAACAAAAACTGTGACACGAGAATTTTATATATCAGATTAATATAAATATTGATGTATTCATGTCAGTCTGACATTTAACAAAGAAAATACAAATTTCAACAGCTGCATCGTATTATTACACACAGATTTGGGATTACCATAACAATGGTGCTTACCAACGGTCATCTCTCGGTGCATTGACCATTCCCCTATAATGGGGTGGTACGACCCCATAGAATATGAGACTGGAAAAGACTACAGACATAAATATTACCTAGTAAATTTTATGTATATCCTAGTAACCCGATATTAGTAAGTTCTTTTTCGACATTGTCTGTTAAATGTAAGAAGATTTTTTGAAATCTGACCTGAACGTCCAAAGATTAGCGCTTCCGAACAAACATAAAAGTTTTAAAATAAAATTTTCTGCTTTATAATATTAGCATAGATTATATAAAGAAATGATACATTTATGTATCACACTTATAATGTATATACTTATTACTTATAATATACTTAATATAAAAGAACTTAAATGATACTAATCATTTAAATATATTATATTAATAGTATTGTGTATTATATACAATTATACATAGTCACATATACTGTGCACACATATCGGATGAGTAGGTAAACGATATAAGTTCACATTTTAGAACATCGTCTACCCATTATTGTCCCACTGCTGGGCACGGGTCTTCTCTCAGAATGAGAGTTATAGGCCATAGTCCACCACGCTGGCCAAGTCACACACCTCCGAGAACTTTTTTTTAAAGAACTCTCGGTTTCCTAACGATGTTTTCCGTCACCGAAAAGCAGTGATAATTAATTTCTAATACGCACATAATTTGAGAAAAATCACTTATGCATGCCTGGGTTTGAACCTCGGACCTCCCGATCGAGAGGGCAAGTTTCAACGATTAGGCTATCACTGTTCTCACATTTTATAACATTAATGCATATTTTCGTTTACAATTTCTTAGAAACAAACTTAACCGAATCTAACTTAAACTACTACCTGAATATATTATATGCTGTATAAACCGAATCTAAGCAAAAAATGAAACTACTACTATGTATTATATACTGTATAATGTACCACACAGTATTTTCAGATGTGAATAGATATCAGACAAATAAACGATATCTCCACATTTTAAAACATTTAATAAATACCTTAATTCATCATTTCTTAGAACCGAACTTATCCGAATCTACCGAAAACTTAACCACTTACTACCTGCGCAGGTAAGAACATTTGTTCTACAGATAATAGATAATTCAGTTAACAATAACGAAGTTAACCTTTTTATCCAAACAGTTTTTAAAGTACCTGTCTCAAGAAATATTACTTAACAATTAACCACATAGTTATGACTTACAGATTGACAAATGACAAATGACTTAGCAGTAGTTAGTATTTTTTTCTTAACTTCAAGTTAATGCGTTATACTGAGACGCTTAAAACTATTAAAGTGAATACATAGAATTTTTAAGTGTTTATGTAGAAGAGTCATACAAGATATTAACACCGTACCTCTTAATAACTACCTTTCCAATGAAAAGGGGTAATCTATACATATTAAGCTCAATCTATACATGAATATATATCAAAGCTGCGAGGTAAGCTTTTGGTTTGTTACAGATTGGTGGATATAATAAATAAATAAATAATATATATAATAAATAACTTTTATATGAGGACCGTCATAGTCCTCGGGAATAGAAACGCATCTGTGATTGACAGATAGAACCCATGTTCTGTATGAAGTTGATTACAGATGTCCATGGGCGGCAGTGACCACTCACCATCAGGTGGACTGCATGCTCGTTTGCTTCATCAATAAGATAAAATAAAAAAAATAATTTCAATCTTAACTGCGGTCGTGTGCCGACCAGGGGTATTTGAAAAAAATGTTATTGATATTTTGTAGGTGGTAGGTAGATAATAGTCATGTTTAATTTACAGAGGCCTGAATTGTATATTATTAATGGCTACAATTTACTCATCTGACGCGAATTCTGACAAACATAAACATTCTAAGGCACAAACGTCCATTAATTAAAAAAACAGAAGTCATACAGTTGACATTTCCGAAACAATTAGCGGTAAATTATTATTTTGACATTTTGTCCCGATTCTTATTACCAAGGCATGGGGTTTATAATCCTGTGTTCCTTAAAGGATAATTATGGCTTGATACGGCAATTTGGTCCTTGTGTGAAGGGCGTAGAGGTCAAGTATTCGTTGATATTGAAGTGAAATTTCTGATCACCTGCTACGTTACATCATGTTTTACACCATTCATGCGGTGTCATAGACTGAAAAACATTTAGACATGGCTTATGATATATCTACATATATCAAGTGTTCACAATAATTTAAAACAATAAGTATTTTGTAGTAGGAATGTATTAAAACATTACAATACCTACAGGAGCATGCAGTAATATTAAACAAAACGTTGGTAGAAAAAGCTAAGCTACCTATTGAAAACACTGTCTATATTATCCAAATAAGACCAGTACGTAGACCCATTTTCTCTACTGTGGCTTAGAAATTGCTATGAATCTAGGCTATGAATCCTCGTAAATATTCATCGAAATCTCGTATATGAGATTTTGAGAAGTAAAGTCATGCCTAAAATATAAGTCTAGTCATAGAAGAAGAAGAATAATCATATCACTGATTAAAAACGGTAAGCCCTAGATAAGCTTATAGAATACTTGTTTCAGTATACGAGTTTCAGTAAACTCTGATAAAATTACAGACTTTATCATAAAAAGCTGGAAATTAAGAAAAAAACAAGTATTCTATAAGCTTACCTGGCGCTTACCGTTTTTAATCCTTACTTGTCAGCCTAAAAAAATATACTTTTATAAACAAAAGCCACTTCTATCCTTTCGAAATCTTCACCGATCCAGAAACTACAAAACAGTTGCAGTTATTCTTTAGTACGCCAAAACTGGTATTACTCGGGACAGAGACAGCACTACCCCTGCCCGTAGGAGCAAAAGAGACGGAGCATCCGTCACTTCCTGCGCCCGCGCACGTAGGACGCTTTTTTCGTTTTTATTGCATGTCTATTACGTATTTCTATATTTCTTTGTTACATCAATTGAATAGGTTTATCTATATAGGCTGTGTACGAGAATAACCTTGACGCTATACGTATTTTGGTCTATTTTGTAATAATCAAATAAGTTTACTCTCTAGGTGTATGTGTTAAATATGGGCTGCAATCTGGAAATTATTAACAAAACCATTCTATTGTACTTTCGCTTACAAAATTGGAGCAAAATGATGTATAGTTTAATTTGGTCGTCCACCAATTCGCACTTGGCCAGCGCGGTGGACTATGGCCTGTAACTCTCATTCCGAGAGAAGACCCGTACCCAGCAGTGGGACAATAATGGGTTGACGTCGATGTATAGTTAAAGTGTTACATTATATCATACGAAAATATAAAATATATATGATACAATAAATAAATAAAAAGAAGAAGAATTTTCTCTATTCACGGTTATTTTATTGAGAAAGAAATATATTGTTTGATTTTTTTTTACATATAATCAAATAATTATACCAAAAATACATATTTAAAAATCTATTATAATGTGAATAGATTAATAAATAATTATTATATGTATTTTACGCGCTTAAACCAGGTTAACATAGAACCAATTTTTATTTTACTATAAAAAAAATATATCTATAATATATTTAATATCTGATACGTTATTTATATAAAAGCTATGCAAAATATATGAAATTTCATAGCCCTGGGATCGAAACTGTGCAAGCTGTGCAGAATGTACAAAATATTACAGATTTCTAAAGATACCCATGTATAGTGGTAAATCAATACCATTATCTCAAAACCACTATAAAAATGAGTGATACCAAACAACGGGCAGTTTCTGCAAAACACTTAATACGTTTAACCAACTATAAACCTTATTTTGAGGCTATAAAATCTACAACTGAATGAACACGGTCCAAATATCTCAACAAAACCATTACTAGACATCCATCAAGCAAAATTGAACCATAACTTGATCAAAATAAAACAATATATACATCAATTTTAATCTTAATTTAAGTTCAATACAGCCTCATCTTTGCTCACTGAAAAAAGGACTGTATTTGTCTATATTAAGGTGTATTATCGTCCACAGGGCAAAAGGAGCGTAGGGTCTTTTGTAGCTAGGTGTTTGCATGCTCCCGCGCATCTTACGGCAGCGAGCGGAAATCTTAATAGGTCCTGGAACCCGAACTAACGATGGGAGCCATCGATCGACTGTAGTCTTCGTAATCTATTTTACTTGAATTTTGTGGTCAAATTGCTTTGGTACATTTTCCTCTTAGTGATTACTTTTGAGATAAAGATGTACGATATAAAATTTGAATGTTGTATGATTTGTATGGGTTATGTATGTTTCTATTGTATGAAAGTAAATTTATTATACATTAATAGAAAATACTAGTGCAGTTAATACAAAGTAATGTTTTTTTTATAATTAAAAAAAACTTAAACTTAACTTTTATTTACTTAAATGTTCCTTATAGTATGGTTTCTTTCGTTCCAAACTTATAGTTTAAAGTCAAAAAGCGAAAATTGTACTAAAGAATTAGTAGATACCATTTAAAATACGTCAAATGCAGATAGATCCAAAATGCCTCAAATTCTATTTGAAATATTGGGCTCATAAAAAATCCACAAAAAATATGAAGAATATTTTCCTGAAGTCCTTCTCAAACGCGCCTAAATCACACTGAAACTAAGTGACCAATTCGTGTTTAGTCTGTATTGAGTTATCGTGACAAAATATGTCAAGGTGCTACAATGAGAATGGTTACTACCGCAATACCATACGCTAGTGTTAAGCAGCTCTTGCGGTTCTGTGACAGGGTGTTTTTGCTAGCTCACTTTCATCATCGACTTCATCTTAGTTCACTTTCAAGGTAGTGGAACCAGTGTAGTTCGACCGGGGAAGTACCACCGCCACACCTATTTCTAGCGTGAAGCATTTCTTGCGTTTCGATAGAAGGGTGTGGTTACCGGCACACTTTCACATGAGGCGACCATCATAGTCCTCGGGAGTTGCAACGCATCTGTGATTGATTTCAGAAGGAACCCATGTTCTGTATGTAGTTACAGATAGATGTTCATGGGCGGCAGTGAGCACTTACCATCAGGTGGACTGCATGCTCGTTTGCTACTTCAGTCAGATAAAAAAAGGTGACTATTTTCGTAGTCGATAATAGGAACGCATTTTGATTGACTTGAGATAAAATTCTTGCTCTATATGACGTTGCTTGCAGTTTCTATAGTGACGACTTGGTATCGGGTGGACTCTCGTCAACACATTATTGTCCCATAGCTGGGAACGGGTCTTCTCTCAGGATGAGAGAGTTTAGGCCATAGTCCACCGCGCTGGCCAAGTGCGTATTGGTGGACGGGTAGACTACATGCTCGTTTATTACTTCAATATTACAGAAATCTTAAATCTCTTAAAGCGACCTTCAAACTACCAAAACTTTATAAATTTCTGTAACAATTCACTTTATTGGTCACAAAATAAATCAACTTTATTTCAACACGTTCCAAATAAAGTTAACACTTATCAAAACTAAATAGCTTTTAAGCAAAAAATGTCGTAAAAACACGAAATAAGATCGGAAGTTTATGTTATGTAACTTTTGTTTAAGCATCTCCTAATATTAATATTCCACCAAACGATATTATATAATGTTAATAATACTCATTAATATTTATAACCTCGCACGCGTTGCTTGCATGCAATTTTAGTTTTTTGTTTTGTTTTTTAAAAGCACAAGTTGACAATTTAATTTATACATGAATACTTGTATTAGTATGTTTCTATGTGTACTGTGGTATTTACTGAACTTGATTTTGTTGTGTCAAATATGATAAAAACGATTTTACCACAAGAATTACGTGGTGAGTGACATATCTACTGTTTTTTTTATACCTTTTTCAAATTATGTCTTTACTCAAAATCGAAGGTTCTTCTAATATTTTGAATTAAGTAAAATACCCTTAGTTCTTAATTGCTTTTCAAAATGTCAGGCTAAACTACAAAATGTAGAACCTTTAAATTTCAACAATAGGAATGATGGGTATACCTACTAAGATTTTATTGACACTCTTGTCAACCCATTATTGGACCACTGCTGGGCATGGATCTTCTCTCAGAGTTTAGGCCATAGTCCATAGCCCTGGCCAAGTGCGAATTGGTTGACACACTAGTTTATTTAGAGTCAAGGGGTTAAGTGTTCATATTATCGTATGCTACTTACTATAGAGTTAATTTATTTTTAAATTAAATTAAAGACTGCACGTACGAAGTCGTAAGCGACGACTAGTATGGCCAGCTCTATCCGTTGTTAAGTCTATAACGTCATTATAACGCCATATTTGCACAAGCTGCGTCGATCGGCCGCCTCGGATGAACTAGAGGTGCATTCACACGATACACCACTTACTAAAAACTTATATTATAACTAGCTGACCCGGAAAACGTTGCTTTGCCATATAAAAATTTAAAAAATGTTAAGGATAGACAACTCTTATCACTAAGTGGTATGAAAAATAGATGTTGGCCGATTCTCAGACCTACTCAATATGCTCACAAAATTTCATGAGAATCGGTCAAGCCGTTTCGGAGTAGTACGGGAACGAATGTGACACGAGAATTTTATATATTAGATATTACTATTTTATAATAGTAACAATAGTTAGGTAGGTTTTATCAGGTAGTTAGTAAGTGTACCTTTTTCCTTCAGTTTCGATTAATTTCGGAGACTGCACTTAATCAAATATTTTTTTTATATGGCTGAAGTAGCAAACGAGCATGCAATCCACCTGATGGTAAGTGGTCACTGCCACCCATGGACATCTGTAATCAACACACAAAACATGGGTTCCATCTGAAGTCAATTACAGATGCGTTGCTACTCCCGAGGACTATGATGGTCGCCTCATGTGAAAGTGTGCCGGCAACCACACCCTTCTATCGAAACGAAATGCTTCACGCTAGAAATAGGTGTGGCGGTGGTACTTCCCCCCCCCCCCCCCTACACACCCGTCACCGAAATCAACAGAACTAGTAGAAATCTGTCTCAACGTGGGTGAAACCGCGGAACAGAGCCAGTTATGTACATAAATACTTGTGATAACATTGTATATACGAGATAAGACCTTTTGCTGTACTTGAACTTGATATTGAACAATCTAAAATATTCCGATTACGTCTTTGAATGGGTGTTATTGTGACATTTAGTTAATATGACAGTTGTGTCGATATAAGTGGCTGGAATATTTATACATCATTAGTTATACCTTATAAGTTTTATATCGATAATAAACATAGTGTATTTTGGTTAAAGGGTAAGTGGTTGCTGCCGTCCAAGACATCTGTAAACAACCTCAAATAGAATTTTAAGCAAAATATTGTCAGGTAGCTTTTGCGTGACAACAACAAACAGGTACCACAGCTACAGGTGGTAGAACCAGTGTAGTTCGACCGGGGAAGTGCCACCGCCACACTTATTTCTAGCGTGAAGCATTTCTTGCGTTTCGATGGCAGGGCTTGGTTGGCGGCACACTTCTGTATGAGGCGTACATCATAGTCCTCGTGAGCAACAACGCATCTGTGATTAACTTCGGATAGAACCCATGTTCTGTATGAAGTTGATTATAGATGTCCATGGGTTGCAGTGACCACTAACCATCAGGTGGACGGCATGCTCGTTTGCTACTTCAGTCAGATAAAAAAATATATATCGACATTCTACTATACCTAAGGAAAAGGTCCTGTAACAGTCGGTTTATTCGTTCTAAAAGAACCGTTATTAAAATTATTAAAGACTATTTTCGCCTTTTCTATTATTATCTTGGTCAAATAATCTGGCATTTAGTGTAATGTGCCAAAAGTTGCATACATTATCTGTGCTCAGGATCTATTTTTTATCTACCCTTAAAAATAATTTGAAAAGCAAATTGTGTTTTTGTTGAAGTAAACGTTCGGAAATCAATGTCTTCAGTTTGTACGTGACGGCGGGAGCCAACAGAATTTAACGTTCAAAAATTAATTTCTACGCCCAAATCCGCGCTAGGCGTTCAATGCCAATATTAAACGGTTTTTTTTTATTAGGGAGCACGATTTCCAACTTTTTATTGCCCGCTTGGGTGACAAAAGCGGAAAAAACTTGAGGTGCGCAAAAAATGCATCGCTTTTTTGCGTATGACTTCGATCTTATTTCTTAGGGTTAAAGATTATATTTGGCTAAGTGATTGCCGAGATTTCTTTGGATATCAACTGGGTCTTGGTCACTGCCTTCTTTACGCCAAAGCGACGAAAAACGGTTACTTTGAAATAACGTTTTTCTGGCACGTGCCCCCCACCCGCTATGTTCGAAATTTGAATATCGTTCGGTTACCAACCAATTCGAATTTCGAAGCGGGAATAATGTTCTTGGCAATTTTTCGAAATCGATACTTAACGGTTTAATTTCAGCCAGTATTAGCCAATTAAATAACTTATCCATGCTTTTGTTAAATTAATTGTTTCGACAAGGTTCTAGCAACCTCTTGTTCAATCGCACTATTTTTCTCATTGAACTGAACAATAAAAGTATGAATTAATAATTAAAAAATAAACAATAATAGATACTAATCGTTCAATAAATAGAAAAATCTTTACCCTGACTTTATTAAACATTTTTTTTACTTAGCACCTTACTCCTATATTATCGACCTGTGTTACTAGAAGCACAGATTAAATTAATAATTAAATAAAAAAAGTTGCTTAATTTATAAAAATAAAATGTTTAAAAAATGGCCCTCACAAGCAGATCACTTTTGTTCTAAACTGCTAAATTCAGTAAAAAAGCCAGCTTTTATAGATAAAATTAGATAACCAGGGATATTCACAGCTATCCTTAATGAGTCCAATCTTACGAAATATGTCATATTTCAATTAAAATTGCTATCTGAAAGAATAACACGTTTACTATCGCATCAAACACAGCAACGCCTCTAGCGGCGAAAACTAACATCTATTATTCCCATTTTAACAAACTTTTTCATTCACTAACAAATTTTCATTCGTCTTCACGCAAATCCAAGATTCGTAGCTGCTGTATAAAAGCTTTAAAATCACTTCAAAACATAACATATCACATAACTTATCACTATAACTTTAACTCTCTTTAAAACCACCTAAGAGATCAATCCAGAAAGCAGGTATATATCGAACTGAGGCAAGTAGTCGCTAACTACTCGCTATAACGATTTTATAACGAACAAACGGACAAAAAAACTGTATAACGATTTTCGTTACAAAAGAATGCCGAGTAAAAAAAACTTAACGACTCGTTGCAAAAATACAGTACAATTTTTTTTAGCAAGAAACAAACGTTTAGAACTGATTTAAACTAACGGACTTATCTATTGATAGTACTAAAAAACGTTTAAAAATAAACTTTTTGTGTTCTATTTATAACGATTTTGATCAAAGAGCAGGAATTTTCTGACTGAGAAATTAACGCGAATGTTTCTCTGATATTCTTTGATACAACCAAGTAGACACCATCATTAAATTATCCACCATCTATCCAATATTACGGTCATTACAAAGATTTTGGAAATACTATTCTTATTAAACTTATTATTTTTTTATAACGTCCTATCTAGCTCCCTTCTAAGGCATGGGAATAATATAGGCTATAATAATCCACACGTCTTTAAGAAAGTCTTGGACAGCTCTGATTATTTTTCTTCTGGTTTCCTCAAACGTATATTTATCTTTTAGGTAATAGCAAAATGTCATGTACCCTTGATTTTTTTAAGATTGAACTAGTAAACGAAGTCTACCTCGCAAGTGGCCACTGCCGCCAGTTACATATGTAAGCAACTTCATTCAAAACAGCAGGTCTGAAGTTAATCACAGTTGCGAATTTACTATCCAGCCTGTAGTTCCGGGACCAGAATAGGGCTACGGTACCCTCTGCCTGACGTAAGAGGGACTAAAAGGGGCTTCGAGGGTTGCGGGCGGGAAGAGTGGGGGCTCGAACCGTCCGGCCAAGCGACCCCGGGAAGGACGGCGGCATGTGTGGTCGCATGCCGCTGTAAAGACCAGAAGGTGCGGTGAGCGTTTTACGCCCACCGGGGAAAAGCCTGAAAGGGGCATAGCGCTTGAAGGACTCCGGCTGTGTTCCGTTGGAGATCCCAGAATCCTCCAGGCAGAGCTGAGGACGGCCACCGGGAGGGTTTAAGTGCGGTAAGAATCCCTTTGGAAGGTTTCCCTCTCGTAAACAACAAAAAGGACTAAGATGGTCGCTTCATATAAAAATGATTCTTCTATTTCTGCAACCTTTCCGCCGAAACACGAGAACTGCTTAACAGTAGAAATAAGAGTAGCGGTGATATTTCCGCTCCGCTTCCGCTCTACTCAGGGTGATACTGGTCGAACCCTAATCCACCTTGTCACCTTGATACTAAGATCACTGATCCCCTTGATCATTCGAAACCAATTTGACCTATTATTATACCTAAGTAATTAATTACGGACACAAAGATATATATCTGTCAGATCTAAACAAATCGAAAAATAATAACATTTTACATGCATTGCTAACTACAATGTATCGGCATAGGTTCATAGGATTCGACCATCTGCATTTCTAATAGAACACTCACACCTTAATTCATAAAGAGAAATAACTCAAAATTTATGTTTCAAGTTTATACCATAAAGCGAACGGACTAGGTGATGAAGTCGCAAATCAAAAATTTGAAGATGTTTCTTTTTATGAATAAAGGTGGGACTTGTTCGGTGCGAAGTTGCTTACAGATGTCCATGAGAGTGACTACCTTTTTTTTTTTTTTTTGTTTTCGGGGGGGAAACCTTCAAAAGGTACCCGACGCCGTGGGAGCGACGAAGGGTTATGTGGGATTTTTACCGCACTAAAACCCCCCCGGTGGCCATCCTCGGCGCTAAAAAGAGGACTCAGGGATCTCCAACAAACACCACCGGAATCCTCTAAGCGTGTTGCCCCATCGGGCTCCTCCCAGATGGGCGGCTG
Source organism: Spicauda simplicius (assembly GCA_949699795.1). Classification (NCBI taxonomy): domain Eukaryota; kingdom Metazoa; phylum Arthropoda; class Insecta; order Lepidoptera; family Hesperiidae; genus Spicauda; species Spicauda simplicius. The sequence goes on along the minus strand of OX453081.1, from coordinate 11,946,027 downwards.
GGCCCACCGCTCCGTCTAGTCTATACGACGATATGCGACCACACATACCGCCGTCCTTCCCGGGATCGCCTGGCTGGACAGTTCAAGCTCCCACTCTAGCCGCCCGCAACCCCGGAAGCCCCTTTTAGTCGCCTCTTACGACAGGCAGAGGATACCGTAGCCCTATTCTGATCCCGGAACTACAGGGACGATGAGAGTGACTACCTATAATAATGAACT